>CM055279.1:42373251-42400490 GCA_029237695.1 Conchocele bisecta
TAGGTACGTGAAAACTTTAACGCAAATTTTGACAGAAACTTTAACGCAAACTTCTAAGTCATTTGACCTTGACACAGGGGCACATGGGACGCATGAGTGGGATACAGCATGAATATATGGATGATGACTAATAAGCATATGAAGTTTCAAGTCAATGTGACTTAGGACTGCAGTGATATAAGGTATTTAAAAACATTAACGCATATTTCGGGACGCAAACTTCTAAGTCATTTGACCTTCACCTTGGGCACAGGGGCCGCATGAGTGAGATACAGCATGAATATATGGATGCCGACTAATAAGTTTATGAAGTTTCAAGTCAATGTAACTTAGGACTGCAGAGATATAAGGTATTTAAAAACTTTATCACAGATTTCGGAACGCAAACTTCTAAGTCATTTCACCTTAACCTTGAGCACAGGGGCCGCATGAGCGGGCTATAGCATGAATATATGGATTATGACTAATAAGCTTATGAAGTTTCAAGTCAATGTGACTTAGGACTGCAGAGATATAAGGTATTAAAAAACTTTAACGCAGATTTCGGACGGACGCACGGACGCAAGGACACCCGGACGTCATTGTGATCACTATGTTTCGCTTTCAACAAGCGGGCTGGACACAAATTACTAAAATAATTATGCTGTGTATCTCGTGTCAGAAATGCATTATCCAATTACAACGCTTGATCGATAAAATTCGGAAAGTTGACCCGCCTACTAAGCTCGTAAAAACACGGCTGTAAGCTAATGAAAATCGTTGTTACTACTGGCGTTTGGAAAGACGTAAGCAAAGATGGCGATCGCGTTTTTATTTTCTTTGAAGTGCACGGTTCCGATTGATGACAACACACTTTGTTTGAGGTAATTATGGGCTTAAATGTTGATGGGGTAATGATTTTCATTAATTTATTGACTAATTGGGGTTAAATTTGATTCGTTAATCCGCTGTTTGTTAGCCTTGATTGACGATGAAAATTGTGGCAATAAATTATTCAAACCTCTGAAAACCGGACACCTCTCTAAACCGGACTTTTTGGCTGGTCCGGAGCCTGTCCGGTTTAGAGAGGTTACACTGTATATAATGTAATGTTGCATATGTATAACGTAGATGCGCACGTGTAAAGTGGAGTTCGTATTAATATTAAAAAAATTACCTACTTGCCACACGAACTTCTCTTTCATCCTGCAACGCCTGACGTTCAGTGATCCGCCGCTTATCTTCGTCATCATGAGCTTCTTCCAGTTATCTTTTTTCTAGTGTGATGTGTTCATCCAACGCCGAAAATTTGGCGAGGTTGTTCGTTAGCTGCCCAGATATTGTCTAAATAAAAACATAAAATTAGTGTTTTTCGTGTTGTATATAATATACTGTTACATATCTATAATATATATATATATATATATATATATATATATATTATATATATATATATGTAAGTCAAGGTGAATGCGCATGTGTAAAGTGGAGTTTGTATCAATATTATAAAAATACCTACCGAAAATATAGTATGGCCTCGGCGCATTGCAGATTTCGGGGCGCAATGGAGTTTATATGTTATATATCTCCTATAAAATCAGTAACAAACTAATTTTCTTCTTGTATATAGAATCCTGTTACATATGTATAAGATATATGTACGCACGTGTAACGTAGAGTTTGTATCAATATTAAAAAAATGCCTACCGAAAATATTATAAAGCCGCGGCGCATTGGAGATTTCGCGGCGCATTGGAGTTTTATATGTTATATATCTTCTTAATAAAAGCATTACATTTATTTCTTCTTATATACTTCATATATAACCGAATAACTGTGTCAAGCTTATGGTGCTTATACATAGTATAGCCAACTTCGTGTTTCACCGGCATCATGCATGGCAAATGTCTGTACAGTACAGAATTTGTGTGAAACTGTCGATGTCTTTACCGTCCAGACGTATTTTTGCTCAACTTGCTTCCGGAGTCTTAACCGTCCAGTGGTGATTTTTTCTAAGTCATATATATATATATATTTGCAATTAAAGTGTGGAAACGAGGGGCACGTATTCAGAAAGAGCATAAATCAATGATGCAATATCAAGTAACAGATTCCAAATTCATGCAGAAATGACCGTATGCGAGCTCGGTAAAGACCGTTATCTCGCTTCATTTTCAAAATGTCCACGTTCTTTGGTCGTCCCTGCTTATATTATCGAGAGATGAACCCTTACAAGAGCAACCGAGGGTTAAGACAACATTTATATACAGGATTACCACGTTTAGTTCGTGACTTTTGCTAGTTTTAAAGGGAAAACAGTAAAAATTGAAGCACTTAATTTTCACGTTTTTACAGTCCGCCATCTTGTGAGTGTCTTAACATACCGGCCTGTACAGCTTACAGTACAGTGATACTACCTGCAAGCGAATACACATAATTATATTCAGTAACTGTGTAGTAGAACCCACATGCCAACTGTGCCACATTGAAGATGAGGACATTGTTCACTAGAAACAAAATTGCTACCCCGCTCCATACCTCTCGCGAGTGTAGCAATTTAACCACTTCTCTTTAATGTAACGCATGGAAGAGTGATTTTTGCAATCGGTTATCCGGCGTGTTTGATATGTTAGCGATAAAAAGCTGTCAAAGCTGTATCAATATATTATAAAGAACATACACATGCAGACATTGGTAATTTTACCATGTCATTGTGTTTATCTGACATTTAGATGTAGATGCTGTAATTTGAAAGCTTCATTTCGTTATGTTGAATGTTGAACAACAACTAGAGAAAATGTGGCTTTCATGGAAAAATGATTTCCCTGTTCTATTATTTTTTGCAATTTTCTAGTTATACATCAAAGATTGTTTGTTTAAAGGTATACAATATACAGTTTATTAAATTTTGACATAACATCAACAGGTTTTGATATGCACTTCGGTTGCTCACATGTTTTGAATGCGTCAAATTGTAGCCGTAGATAATATATTGGAGGCGAATTATTCTAGTTAATTGTTCACGTAATCACTAGATGACCAGCTCGAGACAATATACGCAAATCATACACACCCAATATCAAAGCTGTGTTGCAAAACTGTTTGGACTCTAACCGTCTGAATATTAACATCGATAGCAGAGAAAAACTGACGAGTATTGTAGTTTCGATATGATATTTTATATTGTTGATACAATACATGCACATTCACAATGACTCGAATATATATTATATATATAGATGCAACAGTATAATATATCCAAGAAGGAAAACATGAACTTTACGCAATTATTTAGAAGATATATACAATTTAAAACTCCATTAATAGCTATGTGTGCACTGTAAACTGGAGGTTTCCTCCACCAGGAGTAATTGCTTTTTATGTCGAAATTGACAATCTGCATTACTCCAATATAGACAAAAATAAAACGATTTAATGTGTATTAGTCTATTTCGGCCAAAATCTGACGGTGTGGTAGGTGACTCAAAACTAAACTAAAATTAAAATAAATGCTAGTAAATAACAAAGACAAATATATATATAAAACCCAATTAACAACACAAAATCAGCAACCACGGTTATCATGATAGGTTAATATAGCATTCTGATACAGCACACTAACATAGGGTGAGGGTGACACGTCAAATACCATACCGTCAGAAATCACTTTCTTCTTCTCTTCTCTTCTCTTCTCGATGGTGATTAGGTAGGATTGGGACTAAATGTGACAATAAGTTAATTACGTAGAGCACACTTGCTAGACATTAGTGACTCAGATAGTATACTCGCCACTTAATTTCATTTGACCAGTCCGTGTGCCACTCAAAACGCACAAATCACGTAAACTAGTATGGGTTCCCCTCAATCATCTATAATCGATACCCAGCCATACTATATCACACACATATAAGCTGATGGGTGCTATAGGAGGCCTCAAATTATAGGTTACCATACCTGCATAGAGTCTCCTATATTTGACGCACATTTTTGGAGCCTGAATTATAAATGCAACATTTATCAAAATTCGGAAATATAAACCAGACCGACGACCATCGGCCTGCTTCTTTACTGGGCTATATATCCAGGGTATGGAAGGTGTTCGAGCCAATTCCCACCCTTAAATATGAGCCGAATGAATGAATGAATGTAAACTGTTGGCAACACACACACATTGTCATGTTAAACATTTCCCTACATAACCTCACATCATCAAACCGATCAAAGCTTGGGGTGCAGGGATGTTGTCACACCAGTATAATCCGCCAAATCCACCATTTTCCTGCCATTTCCTACATGTGATGTGTTTGGCATAATGATTTCCAGATAAGTGTTTGGTAATTTGCTCGCGAAATATTGTTTCTCACAATCCGCAGTACACCTGTCTCATGATGGACTATGCTATCGCCAAGCATCTTGTTGCTTTCACTATTATCGTCTGAATTTAAATTATGGTATGATTGCATCAGTTGAAAAATTATTTGTTGACGCAATTTAAATACTCGATCATTATATGCTAGCATGGCTTGTACTTCCTGCATTAGACAAGTAGCATAACATGCACTGTCATTTATTTTTGACAAACAGTGTTCATTGGAACATCATACAATACTCGTGTTCGATACTAGGTGACCAGGACATTTATGTCTCTAGCAGCAGCATCCAATTACTTTGAAATTAATACTAGTGATATGATGTGTGTCGATCTATTACTTTGTATATACATTTGAATTAGCGCTCAGCATTGTAATAAAATGAAATACTGGATGTATGCATCCAATATACCACACGATCAGCATCTATATTCATATAGTTGGATATCTGATACTTAGTAGACGCAGTATTCTTGCTGTGACTTGTGAACATATTGAATTGCATAACATGGGCATTGACAGTGGTTTGATATGGTGTAAAAATATCGTAATTCACTAGTGTAATGAATGTGCAAATGTGACCGCATCACGGAAGTCAGTGTATTTCTACTCCAATACACATTAGTTATGTAAACCAATATGGCCGCCCTACACCATGTGAGGTACACACAACATACATGTGCACATGTGCTTTCCCATGAATACTTATTCAACTCCTCAAATGAAGCATGTAGCATAAATAATAAAACATTCACAAGCGTTTCAGGTAAACAATATCCTACCTGGCATAGTTGGACTATTTCTTTGTCGACCATTCTTGAAAAACTGCCGTACATAATATCTCATATCCACACTCTATAATTAAGTTAGTTTGGAATTTCCCACATGTTAAATGTGTATCAATGACAATGATGTTACTAAAAATGAATACTATTATATATAGACATGTATACAACATAAAGAGGTCAATTAAGACACTGTGTCAGCATATCCGTCAACTGGACAGGCAACCATTAACAATATGAACAACATGCACTGGCAGTATGTTTTGCCCTATATTTTGATTCTGTTTGCGGATACTAAACGCGATTAACAATTAGTAAATCGGTTTAGATTTACAATATTATAAATTGCAGTATTTTCAAAATGAAAATCAGATTAATCTGTTATAAAGCGAACAGGCAATTGAAGCTACTTTGCTGACAGATATATTGAAAAGCGGTGCACTGCCGTGTCATAGTTCTCTCCAAGGTTACGAACAACATGATTCAACATAGGATTGTCTGGTTATGCAACGAACATAATCTCTAATTGATGATAGGCCGTTCAACACCAATACATCAAATTAAATCAATCAAATGAAACCAGGTAAACAGGTATTAACATAAATTATACGTTCCATGAGGAGTCGGCTTATATAGAACCTTTGAATACTATGAATACTGTGTTGACGTAGGCATGTACTAGTGGTCTGGACAACTTCAAAGTGAGATAATACGACCAGACATATATACGTACATGTAGGTATATATAGCATGTATTACATTTTGAAAATAATTTGTTTAACAATTTTGTTTTTATGCATTGTAGGCGCATGGGTAGGCATTGAATTGGTCTGAGCCTTGTGTTTGGTAGGTTGAACTGGGCGTAATGCTAATTCTTTGGTTTAATGCTAATTATGTGCGTATCCATATTTTAAAGGTACATGCCCACTCAGTAGTCACAAACTGTTCTTTATATTGGATACATCATCTGAGACATTTTCTATCAAAATAAACAGTCATTCACCATTAGCCCACGTATACATTTTATACCAGACGTAAAATTTCCAAACTGATATCAGGGGCGATAACTGTGTTTACTTAAAATGTTAGCGGACATTGCTATTTATTCTCTGTATGTATTGTTGATGTGCAATGTTCATACTTTATAATCTGTCTATAATATTATTTATTCGGGTGACTCATTTAATTAGTATAAATAACTAAAAAATAGCATGCCTCATTTGCATATGAAAATAGCCTGACACCACTGGGCCGCCACTATCAGTAAAATACCTATTACTAAATGATTATATATGTATAGCGGTCACTTGTAATTTTTAGAACAGGTGGAATAGTGACACAATTATGCACTTATGTAATTCCTATAAAGAACATGTTGTGCCGACTGAGTGGGCATGTACCTTTAAGGCTTTGTTGAGCCCAGCTGTGCCGAGGGTGAGCAGAAAAATAAGTGGCTGAAATTCATGATATAGAGGTACAACAACAGCTATTATTACGTGCTTGTATTTACATTACCACAACAATATATTGTAAACCGTGTAGAAAGCACGGTAATGCCAGTGACTTGTAGAATAATATTAGGGGGTCTATGGTGGTTATTGTCTCTTATTAGACTTAGACATTCATAACATACATATAATCCTGTTAACTTTCAACCACGTACAAATTTTATATGATTTTTAGTCCAAGCTCTCGCGGATCAGGTGTTGTCATTGGCTAGGGACTGATTAACGGTAACCATGGTAACACAGTGCAACACTTATGGTAGCAGCATTATAATGCAGCGCTATCTACATAGATGAATATTCATCTCCATATTCATGTAAGATGGGTTTCTTTTATTTTGTTATTCATAATTATTTTAGTTTTAAATATCTCCTAATTATAGACGACCTTGTGCCTCTGCACATTTAAGTGGATAAACTACAAATATCTTATATTGAGTTTTAATGTAAATGAAACGGGGATAGTTGGTTGCATATACGTGATGGAAAATGCTACATACGATACTGGGATCTTAAATATATATATCTTAACATCGTAGACTCATACTTATCATGAAGCCTGGATGGCGGTGAATGGTTACTAGTGACAATTGCTTGCACTGTGACATACGTCGTATTTTAATCTTAATGGGGTTAATGGGTCGGATATGTGCGGTGGAATATGTGATATTCAAGGATCTAGAATACCTTGTGGTGCTTTTTATCAATATTTTAACACTACGATATTATACACTTTACAGTAAAGCCTGGAACACTGTGAATATGTACAAGTGACTAACGACTGCAATGTAACATACATTGTATTTTACTCTTAAACTAAATATCTTAATTGCTTTTAACTGTTCATTCCTTTAGACTATAGGCACACAGAGGCTAGGTATCTAAATTGTAGTGGTTAATTGATAAATAAACAAGATAAAATGCTGTAGTAACAAATGTGGGACCAGTGACTGCAACATCGAACTTTCCAATATATATGGAGCGACCAAAGGATACATCCGCTGAAAGAATAAATCGTCTCCACGGAAACCAGCTCACCCACCACTATAAGCTACATGATGATACCTACAAGCTACATGATGATACCTACTAGCCTACAGTTCTACAGATATGAGAAATTAAATATTTTAAATGTAAAAAGTTGTGATAAAACTCATAGCCAGTGCAAATGTGTGTATATATGTACAGTTGTTTAGAATTACGTGCACAATATCTTATAAACTTTAAATATATTCTTAATACGTTTTTAATACTTTTAAGACCACAACTACATGACATTGTACAACGTATTTTAATACGGTGCCGCGAAAAATCAGCGCGGGAAGCTCAACGACAACAACAACAGCAACAGCATTTCTCAAAATAAACATGTTTAACTTGAAATATGGGGATATCTGATCATCGCAAACTATTTAATAATAAAGTGTAATAAATGCACGGCGAAACACACCACCTGGCGTGTCTATGTTCGCGTAATTGTTCTGGTAATTTGATTTGAAACTAATTTATGTTGTATCAATATTTTAACCGGAACCCGTGAGAAATTATTGTGTGTATTCTACATACACGACATAATTTTCCAGGAAAACGGGAATATTCCTGGCATTTTGTGAGGAACGAGCGGTTTAATAAGTCACAGTTCTGTTAAACAACTTGAACGGACCAATACTAAACATGTAAGTATTCCTACTTTGACCTGGTTTACTCTTTTTATTCCCGTTTTATTCGCAAAACGCAAAAACAGAATCGGCTACAGTTCTTTAGGGTATAGCGGATCGCTAAGCAGATTATTGCTGCATACGTCTTTAAAATATTTGTTTGGACAAGTACCTGGTACCAATAGACAGGAAAAAGTGTCTTCTTTCCAAATTGGGTTACATTTTTAATTTATTTCAAGGTTTTCCTCGCATAATTCCTTGTTTACCGAACGCATTGAATTAGTCAGTAATGGATAGCGTTGGGGTTTTCCGGATCGCTGTGCGACAGTTGCTGAGGGCTGAGTCTCAAAACATTCCAAATCATGTATTTGTTTTGTAAATGACTTGGAAACATGCTTACATGTATATTACATTCAGACATGCCAAGTCTCCCGATTTGATCAGGAGTCTCCCGATTAGAGACTCAAAACCCGATTCTCACGATCGGGATGAAAAAAATCTCGATTTGAAAAATGTAAAAAAATAATAAAATTGCAAAAAATAACACGGTTACATTTTACTTTATTTGGTAGATATAAAATTCCAAAAAAACATTTATGGCTTTAAAAAATACATTTGCTATAGTGTTTTCAGGTCATATTTTGTTTGAGACGATCTCCGCAAATATGCAAAATCGGCGATCCGCTACTACCGGAATCAGTTGCGTTATTATTGACATCTGTGTTCAGTGACATGGCGTGATTTATGAACCAAGCTTCTTTGCAGTTATAGAGGACATGATTGTACATCATATTATTCACAGAGTTTGTTTTTTCCAAACTAACTGTTTATACATTTTTAGTGAAATTACTCTGGAGCAACCTACTTTCGCTTTAACTGGTGTAAACTTCCGGTTACGTCATTGTGTTTCTTGAAGCTATACGCACGGCAAGGAAACTGCTCTATCAAAGTAAACATGTCATTGTGTGGGGGATAGATCACTCTTCCTAACGGTAATATTTTATTTATTTTAAATGTACATTATAAAAAAATATGTTGATACAAATCTACACCGATCCGCTATACCCTAAGATCCGCTATACCCTAAAGAACTGTATTATTGTGACCTTATTTTATAATGGCCAGGTCTCGATTATAAAGATACAGGAGTCATACCAATTAATACCGGACAAATGAAAATAGCTGTTAATTAAACGCATTCATTTGATCCGATTTTGCAAAGAACACATCTAAGTCACTCAGGTGCTTGCTGTTTCCATGCCAGTGTGAATAATATATCGCCAAGGTAAACATTTTAGTAAAATTTGCTGAAAACATTCCCCCCAACTATGTCCACAAGTTGTTTACAACGTCAAACGTCGCGCGGTGGGGGCTTGCATCTCTCACTGCGCATGCGCATAATTTGAGGCCCCTATAGAGTTTTTCAATACTCTGTTGTGTGAAGTATGCAGACGATATGATGCATTCCTGCAATATCATTTTCAGGCTGGTACACAATGTACAATACAGAGCAGATAAGAAGGAATGCGAAAATGTATCCTGATAGAAAAAGAATGAAAAGCTACTTATTTCGCACCCATATTAAATATTAATTTGTGGGTAAAATTGACAGGTGCGAAAACACCAGTGTACGAAACCATCAGAATTTCCTTTATGGGCCTCATTACCGCAGATTTTTCTACCAAATTATGACAAGGTTAATCGAGTGCGCCCATTATGTCATTGCAGAGTTGTTCTATAAATACAATACATTCTATAAATACTATGTTTTCCAAGAAGCGAATGGTGATTGTTTTTTCTGCAAAACTTCACAATGCCGTTGATACTGGTTTTCAGGCGATAACATTATGATTTTAAGGTGAGAATACAAGTTATAAGACGGTTATACATTTGTCCGGATAATTGATTGTCGATGTTAATTTTGGGGCAATCTTACGACTGATGATCTGACCCAATTTTAAGTGAGAAAGATGGCACAGTTTGCTTAATAGTTTGCATGCGTTGAGAAAGCAAGAACCGACGATTGTTCTGTGAAAATTGTATGCCCGTAGCTGCTATTTTAAGAAAAATATCATAAAAAAAAAACTGCCATTTTTGTCTGATAATATAGAGGATCCCTGTACAGATATTAAAGACAAATGAAATAATAAAAGTCATTTGTATAGCTGAGATTATCTAAGCTATACTTGTAGTCTAACCTTAGACTAACATGCCATGTCTCTATATCATGTTTAGCTTCTATTTTTCATTATCTGACTTTTATCATTTATTATTTACTTTGCTATAGAGACTGGCTTCCATCCCATTGGGTCACATAGCGAACATAGTAAACTTGAATATTCGATATGAATACGCGCATAATTTTAACACTTCGTGAACTGTACGATACCGAAATCATCTGACAATACGTTTAAATAATATTAATACACAAAATTTCATTCATAATTTCATACTTTCCTTACTTGTTATTTCTCAACATTTCTTTGTAAAACAGCGGCATAATCCTTTCAGTTTATCACCGTCGCCATTTTCTTTCCGAGGTACAATATCGGAAATCTGCAAAGTAACCGACCAATGAAATCGATTGACGTATGTGGGGGTATCCCGCTCAGATGTCAGATAGTCTGACAGTCAAGTGTATTGCACGTTCCATGCAGGAGCTTAACTTTATTTTGAATAAAATATTTTTTTTTATTGGCGATTTTGATTGCCCAGATCATCAACATCAAGAATCCGACTGATGGCACTATGTCATCTTTGATCGTTTTGAGAAATTTGCATTACCGGTAATCCAAAATGGCTGCCAAACAGTTATAGTGTGTCATATAGTTGTTTCCACGCGAGGTATTAGCATACATTAACAGCATATAAAGTGGATTTAGTTGACTTATCGAGATAAGTGATCAACATTAAATTTCAAATTTTTAATGGCCGCCATATATACAGAAATCATCCGATGACGATCATCACAGATAATAATAATTAAGTATATAATTGCACATGGATGTCATATCGTAGTAAATTTGAATAAAAGTACTGAAGTTATGAATACTATGAACGTTTTTACTAACTTAGGAATACAATTAGATAACTACCAATGGCAGAAATCATAGATGGCCACCAAAATATAAAAATGTTGTCTTATATTGAACTTATAATCCTAGTAATTATATGCAATTTGCATATAATTACTAGGATTATAAGTAAATATATCTGCAATATTAGATACTTATATGCATAGCAGACGTAACGGTATATATAAAGGTAAATTACTTCGCAATGGCAATTATATCTTGTAATGATTAAAATATTACATTTCAAAGGAAATAAATATATGGATAATGGCGGCTCTAGAGATGCAGTATACATGGACAACAACTATTACCCAACAGTCCCAACATAACAAATATAAACAAACAATCATATTGAAGTGCAGTACACGAAAACATGACAAGGATGTTGCTTTGGTATTGTCAAAACATTCCAGTTGGGTGGTTGAACCTGATTAGCCACCATAGAATTTCTCGCGCAAACCTCTCATCATACGTGAAAAGGACAGTATTATACAAGGCAATGATGAATCAAAAATGATTAATGCATGTATACTGTACAAAAAAGACATTAATTACGCAAAATATATTGGTTTCCGTAATTGAAAGCTAATATTGTAAATATAACTAAGAAAACAATGATATAATTATGATGACACAAACAATTTAGACAGTTATGTTGTTCAGCATTTTCATATTAGTCTATTAAATTGCGTGAATACTGTATGCCTCATATCCATTTTATGGTACATGTACCTTGATTGTCACGTTCTATATATGGTTGTATACCATATGTATTGCTGTCTGCAGGTACTATAATATGTTTTGTTACCGTGAGTATTTAGTAGTGGCACAACTAGATTGTCTGTCATATAATATCAATTACATTTGTATTAGTTGTGTCCTCCCTGTGGTATTTAATATATAGCATCTCCGTGTTCTTCTCGGAATTATTATACCCACTTTTTTGTAAAAAAAAACGGGTATATTGTTTTCGTCACGGGTGTCCGTCCGTCCGTACGTCCGTCCGTACGTCCGTCACGTTTCTTGTAACTCGAAAAACTTTTTCACCTTCATACCTACGCGCCTGATATTTGGTATGTAGCTTCGTTATCATGTGCAGATGCGCAAAGTGAATTTGGATTTTTGATCCGACCCTCCATCATGGATTATCTCCCCCTTTCGGACTCAGAATTTCCCATTTTTTCCTCGTAACTCGAAAAACTTTTTCACCTTCATACCTACGCGCCTGATATTTGGTATGTAGCTACGTTATCATGTGCAGATGCGCAAAGTGAATTTGGATTTTTGATCCGACCCTCCATCATGGATTATCTCCCCCTTTCGGACTCAGAATTTCCCATTTTTTTCCTCGTAACTCGAAAAACTTTTCACCTTCATACCTACGCGCCTGATATTTGGTATGTAGCTTCGTTATCATGTGCAGATGCGCAAAGTGAATTTGGATTTTTGATCCGACCCTCCATCATGGATTATCTCCCCCTTTCGGACTCAGAATTTCCCATTTTTTCCTCGTAACTCGAAAAACAAACTTTTTCACCTTCATACCTACGCGCCTGATATTTGGTATGTAGCTTCGTTATCATGTGCAGATGTGCAAAGTGAATTTGGATTTTTGATCCGACCCTCCATCATGGATTATCTCCCCCTTTCGGACTCAGAATTTCCCATTTTTTCCTCGTAACTCGAAAAACTTTTCACCTTCATACCTACGCGCCTGATATTTGGTATGTAGCTTCGTTATCATGTGCAGATGCGCAAAGTGAATTTGGATTTTTCATCCGACCCTCCATCATGGATTATCTCCCCCTTTCGGACTCACAATTTCCGATTTTTTCCTTGTAACTCGAAAAACTTTTTCACCTTCATACCTACGCGCCTCATATTTGCTATGTAGCTTCGTTATCATGTGCAGATGCGCAAAGTGAATTCGGATTTTTGATCCGACCCTCCATCATGGATTATCTCCCCCTTTCGGACTCAGAATTTCTCTATTTTTCATTGTAAGTCGAAAAACTTTCTCACCTTCATACCTACATTTCTGATATTTGATATGTAGCTTCGTTATGATGTGCAAAGTGAATTCCGATTTTTGATCGGACCTTCCATCATGGATTATCTCCCCCTTTCGGACTTAGAATTTCACTATTTTTCCTCGTAGGTCGAACAACTTTTTCACCTTAATACCTACGCGTCTGATATTTGGTTCGTAGCTTCGTTTTGATGTGCTGATGCGCAAAGTGAATTCGGATTTTTGATCCGACCCTCCATCATGGATTACCTCCCCCTTTCGGACTTAACATTTGGGGAAAGTGGGTATATTGCGATGGCGCGCCATCGACTTTTTCTAGTTATATTTGTGATTACGGTTGTTTTCTTTGATCCACATGTATGTATACTGACGGCGTCATGTCTTAGTTTTTACATATCATATGCATTCACAGGTGCTGAATTCTGTCATATGTTTAAATAAGTAAAAATCATTTAATGGCATACATGTATAACTACACAATAATTTGACAAAAATAAAGTATTTGTATTGCTTATCTTTGTAATAATACACAGAGAAAATTGGTGTACATACATTACCTCATCATATTAATATGTTGCTCTACATCGGCGATAGTGGTCATCAATTACTTGCAGCTTACAAAGTTATAAGTTTTATTAAAGTGTTGTACATCAACCATCATGTGCATACAGCTGCTTTGTGGAAACTGACTACTTTCACAGAAAGAATACATGTGGCCAATACTATCAGCTAAGTGGTTGTAGTAAATAGGTTGAAGGCACGTAATTGTAGCCAGAAACTGGAATAAGCTACTGGATGGCTGTTATTGTACGTAGTCACCGATTGTGACAGAAATAGAGAATAGTAGGTTAGTGCCGTGAATGGGAAAAAATATCCGGCAAGGCTCAATAATTTCTTTATTTCTTATCAGAAGTATATGTTGTGACCACTCATTTGAACCGTCTCGCCGAGACGGTTCAAATGAGTGGTCCCAACATATACTTTGGTTCAGAAATAAGGAAAATAGATAGAGAATAGTAGGTTAGTGCCGTGAATGGGAAAAAATATTGTTGCACATTTGTGTCAGCACGTTAATACATTCATTATACTCTCTTAGATGGTTTAATTTCCTCCTGGGGATGCAATTACATGGCATGATATATCTTGGTAGCAGCCATCTTGAATTTATACAGATTTCTCCAAATGCTCAAGGGTAACAGATTGGCATCAGTCGGATTCTAAAACTAGAAACTCTAAATAGGCAAAATCAGTAATAAAAAAATTAAGTTATTCAAAACAAGGTTAAGCCGCAAAATCGGTCAATGGGTGACTTGCCTATTAAAATAGTGTTTATCGCTCCTTTAGTCGGACTACATAAAGTGTACAAAGTTTCCACCATATATAAAAGTAAGATTAGCGCTAATCCTATTACTTTTAGGGGATGGGATAAATGATGCTGGTGTGGCGAGGGCCTGGCACCAGATCAGGTTGTTCTAATTTCAGGACTGAATATATATTTTGATTGTAAATATTGAGTTCTGAAGTTGGGATTTACCCCCCTTGGACAGGTGGATATGGGACTCGACCCCGTTGACCCGTCTGCGTGTAGACTCCCTGAGGCTTGTACCTCTATGTCAGAAAAGCGGACGTTAAACTCTATTCACTCACTCACTCACTGTACAAAGTTTCCAACGCTACGGTCGCTATTTTGCCGAAGAATTTCCGGCAGAATAAATTCACTTCCGTAATTCTGTTTTTACTCCGGCGGCCGGAGTAAAAACAGAATTACGGAAGTGAATTTATTCTGCCGGAAATTCTTCGGCAAAATAGCGACCGTAGCATTGTAAACTTTGTACACTTTATGTAGTCTGACTAAAGGAGCGATAAACACTATTTTAATAGGCAAGTCACCCATTGTAACTCATACAGGCTATTTAATATAATTTCTGGTTTTGCACTGCTGGTTTAGCACCATTAGACGAGTATTTAGACAATAATCGACAGATTTCAAATCTTGAAATCAAGTCGCTACAGTAGGTATCTTTGAGGTCTATGGCTGTAACGGTAGTACAGCCATAGTGCTATGTCTAGTCTAACCTGTGCTAAAGGCCTCCTCCAAATAGCAATGCGTGAAAACTGGCATTAATCAAACAAATCGGACATTACTAAATTGTCATATATATGTCAAGCATCTAAATGTACCGTATTGATAGTATATGACGTGGAGGCATATAGGTGGATATTGCACGCAAGTGCGATAGTGCTCCGTTCTTTGGATTTATGGCAGACGAAGCTACGTACCCGTTCCACTATGGAGCAATTGACGCTCTGTTTGAGGTACTTTGACCATACAACCAAGTCGGTTGGGAAGATTTCATATCATTTGCAGAATGCGCGGCTACTAAGGCGAATCGTTGTCCGTCGCATTCCTGGAAAATTTGAGACAAGCTGGTGTAGACATATTGTAAGCCGTGGTGTTCAAGCGCGAAATCGGCAGATCATTCTCGACACATTCTACACTCACGGCAAAGCCCACTGCCTAAATCTGCTCCTGGCTATTAATTCATACATCCGAGGAGCCACTTGCCCAAAACTTGATGAACATCGTTAAAAAAATAGCGTTCTTGTAACTACTAGGGCAAATGGCTGTTTTCAAGAAACTCACGCGATTGATCAAGACAAGCCGGTGTAGACATTCAGGACTCCAGTAATTGAGTATTGTCACTCCATCATTTCTGAAGCAATTGGGTATTTCAAAATTTTAATTGGGTATTTAAGCAAATACGCAGCTTACATGTATCTGTAGCCTATTTCACCAACATTGCAAAGTATACTTATCTAGTAAAGTATACTTTGAGGGAGAAATTTTCAATTTTAGGATAAATTTATTAATTTTTGTCGCGCCCGCTTGCGGAAAGCGCGATATAGTCGGCACTTTGGCGTACGTACGTACGTGTGTCCAGTTAAAGTTTTTGGTTAAGTTGTTTGGTTCAGTTGTTTGGTTAAAGTTTTTGGTTAAGTTCTTTGCTTAAGTTCTTTGGTTAAAGTTTTTGGTTAAGTTTTTTGGTTAAATTTTTTGGTTAAAGTTTTTCGTTATACTATATCTCTGCAACTTCTTTGCCCATTACCTTGAAACTTCACCTGGGTGTTTATCATCATCTATATTTTCATTCTACCCCCCTCCCGTGCGGCCCCTGTGCCCAATGTCAAGGTCAAATTACTTTGAAGTTGTTGGTGAAGCTTTTTTTGGTTCAAGTTTTTGGTTAAGTTTTTTGGTTAAAATTGTTCGTTATACTATATCTCTGCAACTGCTTTGCCCATTACCTTGAAACTTACATGGGTGTTTATGAATCATCTATATTTTCATTCTACCCCCTTTCCGTGCGGCCCCTGTGCCCAATGTCAAGGTCAAATTACTTTTAAGTTTTTGGTTAAGTTTTTTGGTTAAGTTTTTTGGTTTTTTGGTAAATGTTTTTCGTTACTATATCTCTGCAGCTGCTTTGCCCATTACCTTGAAACTTCACATGGGTGTTTATCATCATCTATATTTTCATTCTACCCCTCTCCCGTGCGGCCCCTGTGCCCAATGTCAAGGTCAAATTACTTTGAAGTTTTTGGTTAAGTTTTTTGGTTAAAGTTTTTGGTTAAGTTCTTTGGTTAAAGTTTTTGGTTAAGTTTTTTGGTTAAAGTTTTTCGTTATACTATATCTCTGCAACTGCTTTGCCCATTACCTTGAAACTTCACATGGGTGTTTAGCGTCATCTATATTTTCATTCTACCCCCCTCCCGTGCGGCCCCTGTGCCCAATGTCAAGGTCAAATTACTTTGAAGTTTTTGGTTAAAGTTTTTTTCGCGCCCGCTTGCGGAAAGCGCGATATACTCGGCACTTTGGCTTACGTACGTACGTACGTACGTACGTGTGTCAGGTTAAAGTTTTTGGTTAAGTTTTTTGTTTAAAGTTTTTCGTTATTCTATATTATTTTTAGCTCACCTGAGCGAAGCTCATGTGAGCTATTGTTACCGCAATGTGTCCGTCGTCGTCGTCGTCCGTGAACATTTTCAAACGTCTTCTCCTCGGTAACCATTGGGCCTATGGTCACCAAACTTCATGGTCATGGTGCTTAGGTAGGGGGATTACAAAATTGTTAAAATGACGTCATTACGTAATCCAAGATGGCCGCCGTCTAAAAATAGCACAACTTCTTAAAAAATCTTCTTCTCAAGAACCGCCAACCGGATTTCGACAAAACTTGGTAGGAATGATCGATGTACATTGCTCTTTCAAAGTTGTTAAAATGGTGACCCTGAGGTTAAAAATGGGCGTGGCCCGTGGGGTCAAATTGCGGTCAAATTTTATTTTTGACTGAATATGGTCATTTCATATATCAAATTGAAGGTATCAATGAGGTGATCACTTTGGTGCATTTTTTGTCGAAATCGGATTGTTATGTCATCCAAGATGGCCGCCGAAAGGTCGAAAGGTCGTTCTTTTATTAGAGATTTCAAAATTCTTCTTCACATGAACCGCTTGGCCCATGGTAGCCAAACTTAAAAGTTATGGTCCATGGGTGAAACCTTTTCAGATTTGTTAAAATGGAGGTCATCGCTAATCCAAGATGGCCGCCGTCTAAAAATAGCATAAATTCTTAAAAAATCTTCTCATGAACCGCTTGCCAGATTTCGACGAAACTTGGTAGGAATGATCGATGTACATTGCTCTTTCAAAGTTGTTAAAATGGTGACCCCGGGGTAAAAAATGGGCGTGGCCCGTGGGGTCAAATTGGGGTCAAATTTTATTTTTGACCGAATATGGTCATGTCATTTGAAGGTATCAATGAGGCGATCACTCTGGTGCATTTTCTGTCGAAATCGTATTGTTATGTCATCCTTTATGGCCGCCGAAAGGTCAAAAGGTCGTTCTTTTATTAGATTTCAAAATTCTTCTTCACATGAACCGCTTGGCCCATGGTAGCCAAACTTAAAAGTTATGGTCCATGGGTGAAGCCTTTTCAGATTTGTTAAAATAGAGGTCATCGCTAATCCAAGATGGCCGCCGTCTAAAAATAGCATAAATTCTTAAAAAATCTTCTTCTCATGAACCGCTTGCCAGATTTCGACGAAACTTGGTAGGAATGATCGATGTACATTGCTCTTTCAAAGTTGTTAAAATGGTGACCCCGGGGTAAAAAATGGGCGTGGCCCGTGGGGTCAAATTCTTCTTCACATGAACCGCTTGGCCCATGGTAGCCAAACTTAAAAGTTATGGTCCATGGGTGAAGCCTTTTCAGATTTGTTAAAATGGAGGTCATCGCTAATCCAAGATGGCCGCCGTCTAAAAATAGCATAAATTCTTAAAAAATCTTCTTCTCATGAACCGCTAGCCGGATTTCGACGAAACTTGGTAGGAATGATCGATGTACATTGCTCTTTGAAAGTTGTTAAAATGGTGACCCCTGGGTCAAAAATGGGCGTGGCCCGTGGGGTCAAATTGGGGTCAAATTTTATTTTTGACCGAATATGGTCATGTCATATATCAAATTGAAGATATCAATGAGGCGATCACTCTGGTGCATTTTCTGTCGAAATGGGATTGTTATGTCATCCAAGATGGCCGCCGAAAGGTCAAAAGGTCGTTCTTTTATTAGAGATTTAAAAATTCTTCTTCACATGAACCGCTTGGCCCATGGTAGCCAAACTTAAAAGTTATGGTCCATGTGTGAAGCCTTTTCAGATTTGTTAAAATGGAGGTCATCGCTAATTCAAGATGGCCGCTGTCTAAAAATAGCATAAATTCTTAAAAAATCTTCTTCTCATGAACCGCTAGCCGGATTTTTATGAAACTTGGTAGGAATGATCGATGTACAATGCTCTTTCAAAGTTGTTAAAATGGTGACCCCGGGGTCAAAAATGGGCGTGGCCCGTGGGGTCAAATTTTATTTTTGACCGAATATGGTCATGTTATATATCAAATCGAAGGTATCAATGAGGCGATCACTCTGGTACATTTTTTGTACAAATCGGATTGTTATGTCATTCAAGATGGCCGCTGAAATGTCAATAGGTCGTTCTTTTATTAGAGATTTCAAAATTCTTCTTCACATGAACCGCTTGGCCCATGGTAGCCGACTTAAAAGTTATGGTCCATGGGTGAAGCCTTTTCAGATTTGTTAAAATGGAGGTCATCGCTAATCCAAGATGGCCGCCGTCTAAAAATAGCATAAATTCTTAAAAAAATCTTCTTCTCATGAACCGCTAGCCGGATTTCGACGAAACTTGGTAGGAATGATCGATGTACATTGCTCTTTGAAAGTTGTTAAAATGGTGACCCCGGGGTCAAAAATGGGCGTGGCCCGTGGGGTCAAATTGGGGTCAAATTTTATTTTTGACTGAATATGGTCATGTCATATATCAAATTGAAGGTATCATCAATGAGGCGATCACTCTGGTGCAATATTTGTCGGAATCGGATGATTATGTCATCCATGATGGCCACCAAAAGGTCCATTTATTCAAGATTTTTAACGTCTTTTTCTCAGGAACCACATGGCCGATGCTGGGTGAAGCATTTTCAGATTTTGTAAAATGAGAGTCATCGCTTAATCCAAGATGACCGCCATCTAAAAATAGCACAATTTTTTTAAAACACATGAACTCAATGTCACCTTCTCCTCTGGTGTTCATGGAGTCAGGTGAGCGAATTAGGGCCATCATGGCCCTCTTGTTTTTAGTGTCCATGTCTCGCCACAAGGCGCGATATGCAGGCCGCGGCCATCTAGTTATTAATTTATACTGAATTTATTACATTATCACAGCCATTTTGGCTGTGATAATGTAATAAATTCAGTATAATAATTCTGCATACTTTTAATCATCAAATATATGCAGTAGTTCGTTCCATATGAAATAATGAATTTCAGGAAAAATACATGATTACTCCCTCAAAGGTGAAATCGGCTACTGATGCTCTGGACATTGTAACAATGAGAGATCAAGGCTACAACGTGTCGCGAAAGTACCGTGGTGTTGAAGCGCAAATTCGGCAGATCATTCCCCGACGCATTGTACACTCACTGCAAAGCCCACTGGGCCTGGCTATGTATAAGTTAGATCACAGTTTGTCTGCATGTACGAGGAAATCATCCGCGAGCTTTAGCGAGCGATTATCTCCTCTTACATGCGGACAAACGTGATGCAACTTATTTATCACATCCTCATGCACATACCTTGCACACCAGCTGTGTTAATACAGAAACAACACCTGGAAATGTGTCAAAGATGTGATAATAATTCATACATCCGAAGAGCCACTTGCCCAAAACTTGACATCGTTAAAAAGATAGCGCTTCTGTTTAACTACTAGGGCAAATGGCTGTTTTCAAGAAACTCTCGCGATTGATCAAGAAAGCAGGGCACACATGGCAAATCAGACTAACACTTTATGAAACCAAATCAGCAGCCAGGGCTGACACTTAACACTTTCAAGTGCTTGTATACGATGGCCGTTGGCAGCTTAGATGACCTCAACCTTCACTATGGTGATGCCAAACCCGGGGAGCTGCAATCACTCAATGACTTTTTGGTTTCATAATTGGTCTCATGGCTATCGAGCATGTGCTGTCTGGGTTGGTGCGTTTGTCCCAGATGTTTCAGAAAAAAAACCTATGATCCGGTTGAAGCCGTGAAGGAAGCGCGAACGGTAACCAGGCAGGTTACTGCGAAACGGAATGAGTCAGCTGTATGGCATGCCCTCTATAGCAAATCCATTGACATGGCCCAGGCAGTTAGTGTTAATCCATCATGACCAAGGGCATACAGCAATCGTCGTCGGCAGCATCGACAGAATGCACCTGCAGACACTATCAATCGGAGCACTGGAAATGGAACCAAAATTTACCATTTATTGATCACCTATCAATGGAATTATCAGACCGGCTAATTGAAGATGGAGACAGGTTCCATGCACAATATCTTATTCTCAAATGATGTCATAGGTCATAGTGCAGTCACTATACATTGTATGTCACATTTGTGCGTGATCTACTGGTGGAATCTCTGGAAGAGTTCCAGCGTGAGGTGTGTCGTTGGAGAAATAGGTGTGATGGTGATGTCCCTGTGTATGACACTATAGGCGATACATTGGCACAAATAAACACATATTTATACCCAAACGTATCAATTTGCCTCCACATTTTACTGTCCATGCCAGATTTGACTGCCACTGCGGGACGTTCATTCAGCACATTGAGAAAGTTGAAGACATATCTACGGTCGGTCTATTTGCCTGGTTTGGTCCTCAGGTACTTTTTTATCTTGGCTATTTTGTTACCTGGGAGTTAAATTGGGTTATTGCCCGTTATAAAGGTAGTAAGATTATTACTGATCCTACTGCTTTTGGGAGGGGGCCAAGTGATTCTGGTGTGGCAAGGATCTGGCATCAGATCTGGATTATTCCAGGGCTGGATATATAGATTTTTCATTGTATATATTCAGTTCTGATTTTGGGATTTCCCCCCCATTTGTACAGGTAATAAATGGGATTTAGTACTAAACCAATGATTGACCTGGCCTTAAATGACCTTAGCTGTTGATAGGCCGTTAAACCCCAACAAACAAACAAACATATCTACTGTCAACCATGACCACCTGTAGCTTATCCGGGCTTGGTTTAAGGAGATGCTCTATTTCAGACAGCTACATGTACATGTATGTTCAACAATACATTTTGCTATTTTTATAGGAATCCTTTTCGAAATCATACAGGATGGCAGAATAATTTATGATATTTGCTACCGGCGGTATAAACACTGAGATATACCATTACATGGTGACGAGGCAAAGTTACGATCTGCTTTTATGATAAAAGTGTAACAAATTAACAAAAATGCTAGTGGCGAAAATATCCGCCAAACAAATTAGCATTCTAATGAAATTCCAGGACATGTTCATGACATTTATAAGGGGAAATAAAAGAAAATATAATTGTCATCTGCTATTTTTTAACTATTTATAGCCCACAAATTTCCCAGCATGCAAAGAGTTAAGAAACATAAAAAGTCCGGAAAATATCACCGAGGCAGTTGCCTCAGTGCGCCTCAACGTGGCTACGGGCTGACCTATATTTACATGTACATTTGTATCCACTTCTGTTCTCTATTAGACACTATTACAATAGTGTAGTGACGCTTCATATTGGTAGATATTATAGGAATGAATGGCATTTTTGTGGAATTTATCGGGGTATAAACTTGGAAAAGTCGCGGGAATACTGGACGAAGGCCGGAAGGCCTCGTCCAGTATTCCCGCGACTTTTAAAAGTTTATATCCCCGATAAATGCAACAAAAAGGCCATTCATTCCTTATAATTCCAGCATTTGAAATAAATTCATCAAGAAAATGTGTTTATTTTCCGTTTTGTTTTTCTTAAGAATTATTTTAACTGCGCCTCACGGTTATGGAAAGTAGTTCGGCGTGGGAGTTTACTGGGATATAAATTTTGGACAGATACTTGCTACGGGCCAATCAAATGTTAGGGAATTGTGTAAATATTTTTGTGCTGGAATTATATAATTATGGCCCATGCGTATTTACATATAGCACAGTACAATGAGAGCTTCAGATAAATTTTGTATCTAAATTCAATGTGTATTTTGCTTTTACAAATGTATTATTGATTTTCTTCCTTATTAAATAGGGAACAAATGATACAAAATAAACAAATTAAAAAATTCACTTATGTCAGCTTTTTGCCGCTCAACTAAGTAAATTTTCAACTTTATTACAGTATTTTCACTTATCAATTTGAAAATCAATGAATATTTTCACATTTCTGTGAGTATTTTGCACTCGCACTTTGATAATCAATGTGTATTCTGCTAAAATAAGAGTTTAAAATACGCAAATACGCACCTTATCTGGAGCTCTGGTAAAATGTCCAGGAAAAGTGTACATGTCAGCCATAGCTTATGTACATTTTGGGAATGTTGACAGAAGTATATCTTGGTGTAATATAATTGATAGGAGTCTGTTGTTCTAGCTTTTCTATGTATGATTAGCTACAACATATGTTGTCCTTCGCATTGCCAGTATCTTGCCAAATGCCAAAAGAGGTGAAACTGGCAAATGGCTGGAACACACAAAGATTGCCGACTTGGCCGCTCCATATGCCGTATAGGATACAGTAACGAGCCATAGTAATGACCCACGAACCCCCTAGAATGGTGCGTAATCCACATTTACATTTTAGGCGCAGCTACTCGCCTGTGTTCAATTACTACATAAATAAACCTGTGACCAATGACCACATGTAGACAAAGGACAATTTTTGCTCTTCCCATGGCTGACCTTTATTCACACGTTTGATTGTATATCTGTTGCAGATATCTGTTGTTTGTGAGACCAGAAGGTGATTTCACAAAAATTGCTAAGCGTACTTATCTAGCTAAGTATACTATGAGGGAGTAATCATTTATATTTCCCGAAATGCATTATTTCATATAGAACTAACGACTGCATATATTTGGTGATTAAAAGTATGCAGAATTATTATACTGAATTTATTTCATTATCACAGCCATTTTGGCTGTGATAATGTAAACATTCAGTATAATGAAAATTAATTATTTTTTGAACATTTCTCCCTCAAAGTTTACTTAGCAAGATATGTATACTTTGCAATGTTGGTGAAATAGGCTACAGATGTCCTCCCCCAGTCCTACACCAGTTCGGGCCGTCTATGGGTTTGTTTTGTACCTAGCTGCCTATGTAGGATTTGGTAAGTTGGGACTTCATCTACCCAGGGATTCCGCTGGCGATCGCCACTTTTGCAATTGGCGATAAAAATATACAATTGACTTTTCTTTTTTTTTTGAAGTGGGGATTTTTTAGTTTCCCCAGCGGAATCCCTGCTACCATGCCCTGTGATTTTTTACCAGCGCGTCGCACAGTATTATCATGATCTGCACTGTTCACCGTTCCATCAATGAAACACCCGTCATGCATCTAACAAGCAATATAGAAAGTTATCAGGGGCTCGTTTCACTAAATATCATACGACCAAAATGTTCGTAAATGCCAACTTAAGATCGTCTAGAAATTTCAATTGATAGTTTTACATTTATTGAGCATAGGCAGCCTATGCTCAATAAATGTTAATCCAATAATTGTTTACAAGAAAACAGTGTTAATGTGAAATTTTCAGACTATCATAATTTTGCACTTACAAACATTTTATTGAATAGTTTGCTTTGAAATGAAAACATGTGTTGACATTTTTTAGAATTGTCTCTTTGGAGACAATTCTAATGAAATACCAAGATGTGTTTTCATGGGAAAAAAATGCTATATTTGTTGTATGCTCAATAAATGTAAATCCATAAATTGGAATTTACAGCCCCGATCTTTAATTTGCACTTACGAACATTTTAGTCGTATGAAGTTTAGTGAAACGGGCCCCAGTTTCCTCCCTGAATAATGACCTCTCTTACACCTTCATCTGTACAAACAAAAGCATATGTGTAGTTGGTTGTTATTGTTGTAAAATAAATAAAGTTTAAACTTTTTTTGTAGTTGTATATGTAGTGTGGGCGTACGTCCCAGAGCCCTGGCTGGACGCGGTTGGTCTCACGTACTGGCCACAAAAGTAAGTGCACTTTCATGGTCACTTTTTGTTTTTAATACCCGCGTTGGTGGAAAGTGAGAAATAGCGGTCGCAATTCCGCCGTAAGGAACGTCCTACTATTCGGCGTCTACTATTTCGGACGTACTTCCAAATGTTGAATATCTCCTGATCCATTAGTCGGATCACTACCACACTTCACCAATAGCTTCCTCGCATTGATGGCTATCCATCCAGTATCATTCAGGTGACCGTGACCATGGAGGCCTTGACATTGCTGTTATTTAATTGTTTGTCCCTAAATGATACTCTTCTGTGTTGGTGGGCCGTTAAACACAATTCCATTGACATCAGAGTCGACAATTATGGACATACTTGCAAATGTTGAATATCTCGTGCTCACTAGTCGGATCATTACCACACATACCATATTTATGTATGTGAATTTCTATCTTCTGCCAGCCACCGCTTATTGGAAGCATCACTGTTGTTTCCCTGACTGAATCTCCTACAGTGCAGACTCGGATAAGACTGTGCGAATGCTGTGCTGGTCACATTGCACAAGAACCCCTTTTCTCCATTTCATAGTCCCATAATTATAAACAAGGACAAAATTATATCGCCAATAAAATGCAGTGTGCACTGAACTAGAAAATACATAACTTTAAATCAGGGTCGCGAGCCAACAGATAAGAAGGGATTAACAGCGTGTGGGAAAGTCAAGTCCTGGTGAAGTCCGGTAACGTTAACCCTTAGAATGCGGGAACTGAAAATAGTCGTCTGCTGCTGTGTCATTTTTAGCCAGGTTTTTTGAAAAAAAATCCAGGCTATTGGATTGGCGAAAGCCGGGCGGGCGGGCGGGCGGGCGGGCGGCGTCCACAATCAATGTTAAGTTTTCGTGTTTGAGTCCATTTCTTTGTTACTGTACCACCTAGGACCACCAAACTTTCACAGCTTCATAATCAAGGGGTGCCCACCACATATCACTATCCAACATGTTACTTTTTTTTTAACTTGACCCATGTTTTTCGCGTACTCGACTTAGCCATTTTCAATGTTAAGTTTTCGCGTTTACAATGTTAAGTTTTCGTGTTTAAGTCCATTTCTTTGGTACTGTACCACCTAGGACCACCAAACTTTCACAGCTTCATAATCAAGGGTGGGTACCCACCACATATCACTATCCAACATGTTACATTTTTTTTTTTTTTTTTTAACATTCACCCATTTTTTCCGCGCAGTCGACTTAGCCATTTTTACAATGTTAAGTTTTCGCGTTTACAATGTTAAGTTTTCGTGTTTAAGTCCATTTCTTTGGTACTGTAACCACCTAGGACCACCAAAACTTTCACAGCTTCATAACCAAGGGGTGCCTACCACATACAACTATCCAACATGTGACCATGTTTTTACCTTCACCTATTATTTCTACGTAATTGACTTAGCCATTTTCAACGTTAACTTTTTTAACGTACGTCTGGTTAGAGTTTTTTGGTTAAAACTTTTTCGTTATACTATATCTCTGCAACTGCTTCGCCCATTACCTTGAAACTTCACATGGGTGTTTATCATCATCCATATTTTCATTCTAACCCCCAACCGTGCGGCCCCTGTGCCCAATGTCAAGGTCAAATTACTTTGAATTTTTTTGTTAAAGTTTTTTTGTGTACTATATCTCTGCAACTGCTTCACCCAATACCTTGATACTTCACATGGGTGTTTATCATCATTGTCGCACCTGCTTGCGGAAAGCGCGATCCTGTGCCCAATGTCAAGGTCAAATTACTTTGAATTTTTTTGTTAAAGTTTTTTCGTGTACTATATCTCTGCAACTGCTTCACCTAATACCTTGATACTTCACATGGGTGTTTATCATCATTGTTGCACCTGCTTGCGGAAAGCGCGATCCTGTGCCCAATGTCAAGGTCAAATTACTTTGAATTTTTTTGTTAAATTTTTTTCGTGTACTATATCTCTGCAACTGCTTCACCCAATACCTTGATACTTCACATGGGTGTTTATCATCATTGTCGCACCTGCTTGCGGAAAGCGCGATCCTATGCCCTATGTCAAGTTCAAATTACTTTGAATTTTTTTGTTAAAGTTTTTTTGTGTACTATATCTCTGCAACTGCTTCACCCAATACCTTGATACTTCACATGGGTGTTTATCATCATTGTCACACCTGCTTGCGGAAAGCGCGATATCGTCGGCATTTTGGCATACGTCCCGTCCGTTCGTCCGTG
>CM055279.1:42400990-42534263 GCA_029237695.1 Conchocele bisecta
CACGGACGAACGGATGGACGTATGCCAAAATGCCGACGATATCGCGCTTTCCGCAAGCAGGTGTGACAATGATGATAAACACCCATGTGAAGTATCAAGGTATTGGGTGAAGCAGTTGCAGAGATATAGTACACAAAAAAACTTTACAAAAAAATTCAAAGTAATTTGAACTTGACATAGGGCATAGGATCGCGCTTTCCGCAAGCAGGTGCGACAATGATGATAAACACCATGTGAAGTATCAAGGTATTGGTGAAGCAGTTGCAGAGATATAGTACACGAAAAAAATTTAACAAAAAAATTCAAAGTAATTTGACCTTGACATTGGGCACAGGATCGCGCTTTCCGCAAGCAGGTGCAACAATGATGATAAACACCCATGTGAAGTATCAAGGTTATTAGGTGAAGCAGTTGCAGAGATATAGTACAACGAAAAAACAAAAAACTTTAACAAAAAAATTCAAAGTAATTTGACCTTGACATTGGGCACAGGATCGCGCTTTATTCCGCAAGCAGGTGTGACAATGATGATAAACACCCATGTGAAGTATCAAGGTATTGGTGAAGCAGTTGCAGAGATATAGTACACAAAAAAACTTTAACAAAAAAATTCAAAGTAATTTGACCTTGACATTGGGCACAGGGGCCGCACGGTTGGGGTTAGAATGAAAATATGGATGATGATAAACACCCATGTGAAGTTTCAAGGTAATGGGCGAAGCAGTTGCAGAGATATAGTATAACGAAAAAGTTTTAACCAAAAAACTCTAACCAGACGTACGTTAAAAAGTTAACGTTGAAAATGGCTAAGTCAATTACGTAGAAATAATAGGTGAAGGTAAAAACATGGTCACATGTTGGATAGTTGTATGTGGTAGGCACCCCTTGGTTATGAAGCTGTGAAAGTTTGGTGGTCCTAGGTGGTACAGTACCAAAGAAAAATGGACTTAAAACACGAAAACTTAACATTGTAAACGCGAAAACTTAACATTGAAAATGGCTAAGTCGAGTACGCGAAAAAAATGGGTCAAGTTAAAAAAAAAGTAACATGTTGGATAGTGAGTGATATGTGGTGGGTACCCCTTGATTATGAAGCTGTGAAAGTTTGGTGGTCCTAGGTGGTACAGTACCAAAGAAATGGACTTAAACACGAAAACTTAACATTGTAAACGCGAAAACTTAACATTGAAAATGGCTAAGTCGAGTACAAAAAAAAAAAAAAAATGGGTCAAGTTAAAAAAAAAGTAACATGTTGGATAGTGATATGTGGTGGGCACCCCTTGATTATGAAGCTGTGAAAGTTTGGTGGTCCTAGGTGGTACAGTAACAAAGAAATGGACTCAAACACGAAAACATTAACATTGATTGTGGACGCCGCCCGCCCACGCCCGCCCCCCGCCGCCCCGCGCGCCCGGCTTTCGCCAATCCAATAGCCTGGATTTTTTTTCAAAAAACCTGGCTAAAAATGACACAGCAGCAGACGACTATTTTCAGTTCCCGCATTCTAAGGGTTAACGTTACCGGACTTCACCAGGACTTGACTTTCCTTTCCCACACGCTGTTAATCCCTTCTTATCTGTTGGCTCGCGACCCTGATTTAAAGTTATGTATTTTCTAGTTCAGTGCACACTGCATTTTATTGGCGATATAATTTTGTCCTTGTTTATAATTATGGGACTATGAAATGGAGAAAAGGGGTTCTTGTGCAATGTGACCAGCACAGCATTCGCACAGTCTTATCCGAGTCTGCACTGTAGGAGATTCAGTCAGGGAAACAACAGTGATGCTTCCAATAAGCGGTGGCTGGCAGAAGATAGAAATTCACATACATAAATATGGTATGTGTGGTAATGATCCGACTAGTGAGCAGGAGATATTCAACATTTGCAAGTATGTCCATAATTGTCGACTCTGATGTCAATGGAATTGTGTTTAACGGCCCACCAACACAGAAGAGTATCATTTAGGGACAAACAATTAAATAACAGCAATGTCAAGGCCTCCATGGTCACGGTCACCTGAATGATACTGGATGGATAGCCATCAATGCGAGGAAGCTATTGGTGAAGTGTGGTAGTGATCCGACTAATGGATCAGGAGATATTCAACATTTGGAAGTACGTCCGAAATAGTAGACGCCGAATAGTAGGACGTTCCTTACGGCGGAATTGCGACCGCTATTTCTCAC
Source organism: Conchocele bisecta (assembly GCA_029237695.1). Classification (NCBI taxonomy): domain Eukaryota; kingdom Metazoa; phylum Mollusca; class Bivalvia; order Lucinida; family Thyasiridae; genus Conchocele; species Conchocele bisecta. Next base: position 42,403,179 of record CM055279.1, read on the forward strand.
TTTCCACCAACGCGGGTATTAAAACAAAAAGTGACCATGAAAGTGCACTTACTTTTGTGGCCAGTACGTGAGACCAACCGCATCCAGCCAGGGCTCTGGGACGTACGCCCACACTACATATACAACTACAAAAAAAGTTTAAACTTTATTTATTTTACAACAATAACAACCAACTACACATATGCTTTTGTTTGTACAGATGAAGGTGTAAGAGAGGTCATTATTCAGGGAGGAAACTGGGGCCCGTTTCACTAAACTTCATACGACTAAAATGTTCGTAAGTGCAAATTAAAGATCGGGGCTGTAAATTCCAATTTATGGATTTACATTTATTGAGCATAGGCTGCATATGCAGCCTATGCTCAATAAATGTAAATCAAATAATTGTTTACAAGAAAACATTGTTAATGTGATATTTACAGACTATCACAAGTTTGCACTTACGAACATTTTAGTCTTACGAAGTTTAGTGAAACGGCCCCCAGGTATACCAGGAGGAAACCCACTTGTCCAATCTGGGGGCCGTTTCACTAAACTTTGTACGACTAAAATGTTTGTAAAAGCAAAATTATGATAGTCCGTAAATGCATGATAGTCTGCATATGCAGCCTATGTTCAATAAATGTAAATCAAGAAATTGACATTTCCAAGAACAGTTTAGTCTCACCATGTCACATACTACCCCGGCGGAGAATGAAATCTGGGGCCGCATTGGTGATAAGCCCACTCGTTAACGATTGCGCTAAACCGGACAACCGGTACAACTACATGTACAATGAAACACGGAAACGGGATGTGCTCGGCAGAGCCAGGTACTATTCTCTATCTATTTTCCTTATTTCTGAACCAAAGTATATGTTGTGACCACTCATTTGAACCGTCTCGGCGAGACGGTTCAAATGAGTGGTCGCAACATATACTTCTGATGAGAAATAAAGAAATTCTTCAGCCTTGCCTGATATTTTTTCCCCATTCTTTTTTTTTTTTTTTTTTTCGGCACTAACTCTTTATATTCTCTATGTATACATTGAGGATCTTACACGAGTGATGATTTGTTAACCCTTTCACCCCTATGTAACTGGAATGGATTTTGATATGTCAATTATGCAACCAATCCAATCATCACAAAATGATTTTCATACTAGTCCATTTATGAAAATGGGGTGTTTTTGTTCTCAAAAATATGAAAATTACTTGCCAAAAGTGCAGATCCTGACGAGATAGCTCATCACGAGCCGGCTCATCTGGACCTACACTGTTTGCCAATACCACTATACAGGTACATGTATGTAGGGTTAAACCGAGTTTACTGATTGTATTACACACGAGGCTATGCCGAGTTTCTTATGAAATGAGTGAACAAGTTTAATAAATACATGTATCATATTAAATCAACACAAATATTATATTATATTTACTGCATAAGCACATTATCATAATTTGAGGCTGTGCTGATCACCTAACATAATTTCTGTAGCAGGCTGATTTGCATATTTATTACACTAGTGTGATTTTTAACTAGATATGTCAGTAAGCGAGGCTTACAGAATGCGTGGGCCCAGGTACCCCATAAATATGTAAAACAAAATCCAAGTCTGTGGGCCTGTGAACATGACTCTGGGCACACAGGTGGAAGACTCGGACCTATGACACCAAAAAAATGCATATTAAAAAAAATCCCATTACCCCACCCACTTGGTCTCGTACAGTACCATATTCTATTTATAAATAGAAGATGGTAATGTACGAGACCAAGTGGGTGGGGTAATGGGATTTTTTTTTAATAGGCATTTTTTTGGTGTCATAGGTCCGAGTCTCCCACCTGTGTCTGGGCAGGGGGGGGGGGGGGGGGGGGGGGGGGGGGGGGGGGGGGGGGGGGGCTGGGGGGGGGGGGGGGGGGGGGGGGGGGGGGGGGGGGGGGGGGGGGGGGGGGGGGCAGTACATGTAGTATTTGTCACAGGGTGGTAGAGGGACCATTGGAGCAACGTGTGTGTGAAATGTGAAGCAGATGCCAACAAGGAAACAGAAATTATAAGCAATTTACCCGAGCCATACAGTTTTGAAAGCACCCAGTATGTGACCGTGACCCTGTGCTTAGCGGGGGCGGCACAAACGTGGATTTTGTCACAGGGTGGTAGAGGACCATTGGAGCAATGCGTGTGTGAAATGTGAAGCAGATCCGAGCAATGAAATATAAGTTATAACCAATTTCTCTGATTTTATGTTTTGTAAAGAGACTAAGTATGTGACCTTGACCTCAGGATCCGTGGGGGGCCAGTGGTCGTGGATTTGTCACAGCATTATAGTTGACCCTTATAGGAATGTATGCATGAATTTTTTTTAAGAATTTTATTTTCGATGAAGGAAGTAGAATTTTACATTATTTACTTTTTGCTGATGTTAATTGTTTAGTGACGGACAGACAGACAGACAACGGACAACCTGACACTGTATAACCTCCCACAACTCAGCAAATCCTATCTGATGTCGTTAGCTCCAGATAAGCTGCGTTTTGCTTAAATACCCAATTAAATTTGCCAAAAAACAAACTCATTGAAATAAGTAGTGAGTATCAAAAAGCAATACAAATTTTGTGGTATCAATCTCATCGCAGCAAAAAAACAATAAACAGACAACAAATTAATATACATTTTTTATTTTCCCCATGAAAAACACATCTTGTATTTTCATTAAAATTTGTCTCTAAAGAGACAATTCAATCTAATGAAATGTCAACACATGTTTTCATTTCAAAGCAAACTATTCAATAAAATGTTTGTAAGTGCAAAATTATGATAGTCGAAAATAACAAAATTAACATTAACTGTTTTCTTGTAAACAATTATTGGATTAACATTTATTGAGCATAGGCTGCCTATGCTCAATAAATGTAAAACTATCAATTGAAATTTCCAGACGATCTTAAGTTGGCATTTACGAACATTTTGGTCGTATGAAATTTAGTGAAACGAGCCCCTGATAACTTTCTATATTGCTTGTTAGAAGCATGACGGGTGTTTCATTGATGGAACGGTGAACAGTGCAGATCATGATAATACTGTGCGACGCGCTGGTAAAAAATCACAGGGCATGGTAGCAGGGATTCCGCTGGGGAAACTAAAAAATCCCCACTTCAAAAAGAAAAGAAAAGTCAATTGTATATTTTTATCGCCAATTGCAAAAGTGGCGATCGCCAGCGGAATCCCTGGGTAGATGAAGTCCCAACTTACCAAATCCTCCACATAGGCAGCTAGGTAACAAAACAAACCCATAGACGGCCCGAACTGGTGTAGGACTGGGGAGGACATCTGTAGCCTATTTCACCAACATTGCAAAGTATACATATCTTGCTAAGTAAACTTTGAGGGAGAAATTTTCAAAAAATAATTAATTTTCATTATACTGAATGTTTACATTATCACAGCCAAAATGGCTGTGATAATGAAATAAATTCAGTATAATAATTCTGCATACTTTTAATCACCAAATATATGCAGTCGTTAGTTCTATATGAAATAATGCATTTCGGGAAATATAAATGATGACTCCCTCAAACTATACTTAGCTAGACAAGTACGCTTAGCAATTTTTGTGAAATCACCTTCTGGTCTCACAAACAACAGATATCTGCAACAGATATACAATCAAACGTGTGAATAAAGGTCAGCCATGGGAAGAGAAAAAATTGTCCTTTGTCTACATGTGGTCATTGGTCACAGGTTTATTTATGTAGTAATTGAACACAGGCGAGTAGCTGCGCCTAAAATGTAAATGTGGATTACGCACCATTCTAGGGGGTTCGTGGGTCATTACTGTGGCTCGTTACTGTATCCTATACGGCATATGGAGTGGCCAAGTCGGCAATCTTGGTGTGTTCCAGCCATTTGCCAGTTTCACCTCTTTTGGCGTTTGGCAAGATACTGACAATGTGAAGGACAACATAATATGTTGTAGCTAATCATACATAGAAAAGCTAGAACAACAGACTCCTATCAATTATATTACACCAAGATATACTTCTGTCAACATTCCCAAAATGTACATAAGCTATGGCTGACATGTACACTTTTCCTAGACATTTTACCGTGCTCCAGATAAGGTGCGTATTTGCGTATTTTAAACTCTTATTTTAGCAGAATACACATTGATTATCAAAGTGTGAGTGCAAAATACTCACAGAAATGTGAAAATATTCATTGATTTTCAAAGTGTGAGTGCAAAATACTCACAGAAATGTGAAAATATTCATTGATTTTCAAATTGATAAGTGAAAATACTGTAATAAAGTTGAAAATTTACTTAGTTTTGCGGCAAAAAGCTGACATAAGTGAATTTTTTAATTTGTTTATTTTGTATCATTTGTTCCCTATTTAATAAGGAAGAAAATCAATAATACATTTGTAAAAGGAAAATACACATTGAATTTAGATACAAAATTTATCTGGAGCTCTCATTGTACTGTGCTATATGTAAATACGCATGGGCCATAATTATATAATTCCAGCACAAAAATATTTACACAATTCCCTAACATTTGATTGGCCCGTAGCAAGTATCTGTCCAAAATTTATATCCCAGTAAACTCCCACGCCGAACTACTTTCCGTAACCGTGAGGCGCAGTTAAAATAAATCTTAAGAAAACGGAAAGTAAACACATTTTCTTGAATAAATTTATTTCAAATGCTGGAATTATAAGGAATGAATGGCCTTTTTGTTGCATTTATCGGGGATATAAACTTGGAAAAGTCGCGGGAATACTGGACGAGGCCTCCGGCCTTCGTCCGTATTCCCGCGACTTTTCCAAGTTTATACCCCGATAAATTCCACAAAAATGCCATTCATTCCTATAATATCTACCAATATGAAGCGTCACTACACTATTGTAATAGTGTCTAATAGAGAACAGAAGTGGATACAAATGTACATGTACATATAGGTCAGCCCGTAGCCACGTTGAGGCGCACTGAGGCAACTGCCTCGGTGATATTTTCCGGACTTTTTATGTTTCTAAACTCTTTGCATGCTGGGAAATTTGTGGGCTATAAATAGTTAAAAAATAGCAGATGACAATTATATTTTCTTTTATTTCCCCTTATAAATGTCATGAACATGTCCTGGAATTTCATTAGAATGCTAATTTGTTTGGCAGATATTTTCGCCACTAGCATTTTTGTTAATTTGTTATGCTTTCATCATAAAAGCAGATCGTAACTTTGCCTCGTGACCATGTAATGGTATATCTCAGTGTTTATACCGGGGGACAAGCCCCCGGTAGCAAATATCATAAATTATTCTGCCATCCTGTATGATTTCGAAAAGGATTCCTATAAAAATAGCAAAATGTATTGTTGAACATACATGTACATGTAGTTGTCTGAAATAGAGCGTCTCCTTAAACCAAGCCTGGATAAGCTACAGGTGGTCATGGTTGACAGTAGATATGTTTGTTTGTTTGTTGGGGTTTAACGGCCTATCAACAGCTAAGGTCATTTAAGGCCAGGTCAATCATTGGTTTAGTACTAAATCCCATTTATTACCTGTACAAATGGGGGGAAAATCCCAAAATCAGAACTGAATATATACAATAAAAAATCTATATATCCAGCCCTGGAATAATCCAGATCTGATGCCAGATCCTTGCCACACCAGAATCACTTGGCCCCCTCCCAAAAGCAGTAGGATCAGTAATAATCTTACTACCTTTATAACGGGCAATAACCCAATTTAACTCCCAGGTAACAAAATAGCCAAGATAAAAAAGTACCTGAGGACCAAACCAGGCAAATAGACCGACCGTTAGATATGTCTTCAACTTTCCTCAATGTGCTGAATGAACGTCCGCAGTGGCAGTCAAATCTGGCATGGACAGTAAAATGTGGAGGCAAATTGATACGTTTGGGTATAAATATGTGTTTATTTGTGCCAATGTATCGCCTATAGTGTCATACACAGGGACATCACCATCACACCTATTTCTCCAACGACACACCTCACGCTGGAACTCTTCCAGAGATTCCACCATAGACACGCACAAATGTGACATACAATGTATAGTGACTGCACTATGACCTATGACATCATTTGAGAATAAGATATTGTGCATGGAACCCTGTCTCCATCTTCAATTAGCCGTCTGATAATTCCATTGATAGGTGATCAATAAATGGTAAATTTTGGTTCCATTTCCAGTGCTCCGATTGATAGTGTCTGCAGGTGCATTCTGTCGATGCTGCCGACGACGATTGCTGTATGCCCTTGGTCATGATGGATTAACACTAACTGCCTGGGCCATGTCAATGGATTTGCTATAGAGGGCATGCCATACAGCTGACTCATTCCGTTTCGCAGTAACCTGCCTGGTTACCGTTCGCGCTTCCTTCACGGCTTCAACCGGATCATAGGTTTTTTTTCTGAAACATCTGGGACAAACGCACCAACCCAGACAGCACATGCTCGATAGCCATGAGACCAATTATGAAACCAAAAAAAAAAGTCATTGAGTGATTGCAGCTCCCCGGGTTTGGCATCACCATAGTGAAGGTTGAGGTCATCTAAGCTGCCAACGACCATCGTATACAAGCACTTGAAAGTGTTAAGTGTCAGCCCTGGCTGCTGATCTGGTTTCATAAAGTGTTAGTCTGATTTGCCATGTGTGCCCTGCTTTCTTGATCAATCGCGAGAGTTTCTTGAAAACAGCCATTTGCCCTAGTAGTTAAACAGAAGCGCTATCTTTTTAACGATGTCAAGTTTTGGGCAAGTGGTTCTTCGGATGTATGAATTATTATCACATCTTTGACACATTTCCAGGTGTTGTTTCTGTATTAACACAGCTGGTGTGCAAGGTATGTGCATGAGGATGTGATAAATAAGTTGCATCACGTTTGTCCGCATGTACGAGGAGATAATCCGCTCGCTAAAGCTCGCGGATGATTTCCTCGTACATGCAGACAAACTGTGATCTAACTTATACATAGCCAGGCCCAGTGGGCTTTGCAGTGAGTGTACAATGCGTCGGGGAATGATCTGCCGAATTCGCGCTTCAACACCACGGTACTTTCGCGACAGGTTGTAGCCTTGATCTCTCATTGTTACAATGTCCAGAGCATCAGTAGCCGATTTCACCTTTGAGGGAGTAATCATGTATTTTTCCTGAAATTCATTATTTCATATGGAACGAACTACTGCATATATTTGATGATTAAAAGTATGCAGAATTATTATACTGAATTTATTACATAAATAATTTATGTAATAAATTCAGTATAAATTAATAACTAGATGGCCGCGGCCTGCATATCGCGCCTTGTGGCGAGACATGGACACTAAAAACAAGAGGGCCATGATGCCCTAATTCGCTCACCTGACTCCATGAACACCAGAGGAGAATGTGACATTGAGTTCATGTGTTTTAAAAAAAATTAAAAAAATTGTGCTATTTTTAGATGGCGGTCATCTTGGATTAAGCGATGACTCTCATTTTACAAAATCTGAAAATGCTTCACCCAGCATCGGCCATGTGGTTCCTGAGAAAAAGACGTTAAAAATCTTGAATAAATGGACCTTTTGGTGGCCATCATGGATGACATAATCATCCGATTCCGACAAATATTGCACCAGAGTGATCGCCTCATTGATGATACCTTCAATTTGATATATGACATGACCATATTCAGTCATATGACATGACCTCACGCCCCGTGGGCCACGCCCATTTTTGACCCCTGGGGTCACCATTTTAACAACTTTCAAAGAGCAATGTACATCGATCATTCCTACCAAGTTTCGTCGAAATCCGGCTAGCGGTTCATGAGAAGAAGATTTTTTAAGAATTTATGCTATTTTTAGACGGCGGCCATCTTGGATTAGCGATGACCTCCATTTTAACAAATCTGAAAAGGCTTCACCCATGGACCATAACTTTTAAGTCGGCTACCATGGGCCAAGCGGTTCATGTGAAGAAGAATTTTGAAATCTCTAATAAAAGAACGACCTATTGACATTTCGGCGGCCATCTTGAATGACATAACAATCCGATTTGTACAAAAAATGTACCAGAGTGATCGCCTCATTGATACCTTCGATTTGATATATAACCTGACCATATTCGGTCAAAAATAAAATTTGACCCCACGGGCCACGCCCATTTTTAACCCCAGGGTCACCATTTTAACAACTTTGAAAGAGCAATGTACATCGATCATTCCTACCAAGTTTTGTCGAAATCCGGTTGGCGGTTCTTGAGAAGAAGATTTTTTAAGAATTTGTGCTATTTTTAGAGGCGGCGGCCATCTTGGATTACGTAATGACGTCATTTTAACAATTTTGTAATCCCCCTACCTAAGCACCATGACCATGAAGTTTGGTGACCATAGGCCCAATGGTTACCGAGGAGAAGACGTTTTGAAAATGTTTCACGGACGACGACGACGACGGACACATTGCGGTAACAATAGCTCACATGAGCTTCGCTCAGGTGAGCTAAAAATAATATAGAATAACGAAAAACTTTAAACAAAAAACTTAACCAAAAACTTTAACCTGACACACGTACGTACGTACGTACGTACGTAAGCCAAAGTGCCGAGTATATCGCGCTTTCCGCAAGCGGGAAGCGCGAAAAAAACTTTAACCAAAAACTTCAAAGTAATTTGACCTTGACATTGGGCACTGGGCCGCAGGGTGGGAGGGGGGGTAGAATGAAAATAAGATGACTGCTAAAACACCCCCCCACCATGTGAAGTTTCAAGGTAATGGGCCAAAGCAGTTGCAGAGATATAGTACTAACGAAAAACTTTAACCAAAAAAACTTAACCAAAAACTTTAACCAAAAACTTAACAAAAAACTTAACCAAAAACTTTAAAAAAACCAAAAAAACAAAAACTGAACCAAAAAACTTCAAAGTAATTTGACCTTGACATTGGGCACAGGGGCCGCACGGGAAGGGGGTAGAATGAAAATATGATAGATGTATAAACACCCATGTGAAGTTTTCAAGGTAATGGGCAAAGCAGCTGCAGAGATAATAGTATAACGAAAAACTTTAACCAAAAAACTTAACCAAAAAACTTAACCAAAAAACTTAAAACAAAAGTAATTTGACCTTGACATTGGGGCACAGGGCACGCACAGGTAAGGGGGGTAGAATGAAAATATAGATGATGATAAAACACCCATGTGAAGTTTCAAGTTAATGGGCAAAGCAGTTGCAGAGATATAGTTAAATACGAACAATTTTTTAACCAAAAAAACAAAAAACTTAACCAAAAAACTTGAACCAAAAAGCTTCACCAAAAACTTCAAGTAATTTGACCTTGGACATTGGCACTGGGGCCGCACGGGAGGGGGGGCGGTAGAATGAAAATATAGATTGATGATAAAACACCTAGGTGAAGTTTCAAGGTAATGGGCAAAGAAGTTGTAGAGATATAGTATAACGAAAAACTTTAACCAAAAAACTTAACCAAAAACTTTAACCAAAGAACTTAACCAAAGAACTTAACCAAACAACTTAACCAAACAACTTAACCAAACAACTTAACCAAACAACTGAACCAAACAACTTAACCAAAAACTTTAACCGGACACACGTACGTACGTACGCCAAAGTGCCGACTATATCGCGCTTTCCGCAAGCGGGCGCGCACAAAAATAATAAAATTTAATCCTAAAACTTAAAATTTCTCTCCCAAATCAAAGTATACTTTACTAGATAAGTATACTTTGCAATGTTGGTGAAATAGGCTACAGATACATGTAAGCTGCGTATTTGCTTAAATACCCAATTAAAATTTTGAAATACCCAATTGCTTCAGAAATGATGGAGTGACAATACTCAATTACTGGAGTCCTGAATGTCTACACCGGCTTGTCTTGATCAATCGCGTGAGTTTCTTGAAAACAGCCATTTGCCCTAGTAGTTACAAGAACGCTATTATTTTAACGATGTTCATCAAGTTTTGGGCAAGTGGCTCCTCGGATGTATGAATTAATAGCCAGGAGCAGATTTAGGCAGTGGGCTTTGCCGTGAGTGTGAATGTGTCGAGAATGATCTGCCGATTTCGCGCTTGAACACCACGGCTTACAATATGTCTACACCAGCTTGTCTCAAATTTTCCAGGAATGCGACGGACAACGATTCGCCTTAGTAGCCGCGCATTCTGCAAATGATATGAAATCTTCCCAACCGACTTGGTTGTATGGTCAAAGTACCTCAAACAGAGCGTCAATTGCTCCATAGTGGACGGGTACGTAGCTTCGTCTGCCATAAATCCAAAGAACGGAGCACTATCGCACTTGCGTGCAATATCCACTTATATGCCTCCACGTCATATACTATCAATACGGTACATTTAGATGCTTGACATATATATGACAATTTAGTAATGTCCGATTTGTTTGATTAATGCCAGTTTTCACGCATTGCTATTTGGAGGAGGCCTTTAGCACAGGTTAGACTAGACATAGCACTATGGCTGTACTACCGTTACAGCCATAGACCTCAAAGATACCTACTGTAGCGACTTGATTTCAAGATTTGAAATCTGTCGATTATTGTCTAAATACTCGTCTAATGGTGCTAAACCAGCAGTGCAAAACCAGAAATTATATTAAATAGCCTGTATGAGTTACAATGGGTGACTTGCCTATTAAAATAGTGTTTATCGCTCCTTTAGTCGGACTACATAAAGTGTACAAAGTTTACAATGCTACGGTCGCTATTTTTGCCGAAGAAAAATCCGGCAGAATAAATTCACTTCCGTAATTCTGTTTTTACTCCGGCCGCCGGAGTAAAAACAGAATTACGGAAGAGAATTTATTCTGCCGGAAATTCTTCGGCAAAATAGCGACCGTAGCGTTGGAAACTTTGTACACTTTATGTAGTCCGACTAAAGGAGCGATAAACACTATTTTAATAGGCAAGTCACCCATTGACCGATTTTGCGGCTTAACCTTGTTTTGAATAACTTAAGTTTTTTATTACTGATTTTGCCTATTTAGAGTTTCTAGTTTTAGAATCCGACTGATGCCAATCTGTTACCCTTGAGCATTTGGAGAAATCTGTATAAATTCAAGATGGCTGCTACCAAGATATATCATGCCATGTAATTGCATCCCAGGAGGAAATTAAACCATCTAAGAGAGTATAATGAATGTATTAACGTGCTGACACAAATGTGCAACAATATTTTTCCCATTCACGGCACTAACCTACTATTCTCTATCTATTTTCCTTATTTCTGAACCAAAGTATATGTTGTGACCACTCATTTGAACCGTCTCGGCGAGACGGTTCAAATGAGTGGTCACAACATATACTTCTGATGAGAAATAAAGAAATTATTCAGCCTTGCCGGATATTTTTTCCCATTCACGGCACTAACCTACTATTCTCTATTTCTGTCACAATCGGTGACTACGTACAATAACAGCCATCCAGTAGCTTATTCCAGTTTCTGGCTACAATTACGTGCCTTCAACCTATTTACTACAACCACTTAGCTGATAGTATTGGCCACATGTATTCTTTCTGTGAAAGTAGTCAGTTTCCACAAAGCAGCAGTATGCACATGATGGTTGATGTACAACACTTTAATAAAACTTATAACTTTGTAAGCTGCAAGTAAATGATGACCACTATCGCCGATGTAGAGCAACATATTAATATGATGAGGTAATGTATGTACACCAATTTTCTCTGTGTATTATTACAAAGATAAGCAATACAAATACTTTATTTTTGTCAAATTATTGTGTAGTTATACATGTATGCCATTAAATGATTTTTACTTATTTAAACATATGACAGAATTCAGCACCTGTGAATGCATATGATATGTAAAAACTAAGACATGACGCCGTCAGTATACATAAATGTGGATCGAAGAAAACAACCGTAATCACAAATATAATAATTCCGAGAAGAACACGGAGATGCTATATATTAAATACCACAGGGAGGACACAACTAATACAAATGTAATTGATATTATATGACAGACAATCTAGTTGTGCCACTACTAAATACTCACGGTAACAAAACATATTATAGTACCTGCAGACAGCAATACATATGGTATACAACCATATATAGAACGTGACAAATTTCAAGGTACATGTACCATAAAATGGATATGAGGCATACAGTATTCACGCAATTTAATAGACTAATATGAAAATGCTGAACAACATAACTGTCTAAATTGTTTGTGTCATCATAATTATATCATTGTTTTCTTAGTTATATTTACAATATATTAGCTTTCAATTACGGAAACCAATATATTTTGCATAATTAATGTCTTTTTTGTACAGTATACATGTATTAATCATTTTTGATTCCTCATTGCCTTGTATAATACTGTCCTTTTCACATATGATGAGAGGTTTGCACGAGAAATTCTATGGTGGCTAATCAGGTTCAACCACCCAACTGGAATGTTTTGACAATACCAAAGCAACATCCTTGTTGTCATGTTTTCGTGTACTGCACTTCAATATGATTGTTTGTTTATATTTGTTATGTTGGGACTGTTGGGTAATAGTTGTTGTCCATGTATACTGCATCTCTAGAGCCGCCATTATCCATATATTTATTTCCTTTGAAATGTAATATTTTAATCATTACACGATATAATTGCCATTGCGAGGTAATTTACCTTTATATATACCGTTACGTCTGCTATGCATATAAGTATCTAATATTGCAGATATATTTACTTATAATCCTAGTAATTATATGCAAATTGCATATAATTACTAGGATTATAAGTTCAATATAAGACAACATTTTTATATTTGGTGGCCATCTATGATTTCTGCCATTGGTAGTTATCTAATTGTATTCCTAAGTTAGTAAAAACGTTCATAGTATTCATAACTTCAGTACTTTTATTCAAATTTACTACGATATGACATCCATGTGCAATTATATACTTAATTATTATTCTCTGTGATGATCGTCATCGGATGATTTCTGTATATATGGCGGCCATTTAAAATTTAATGTTGATCACTTATCTCGATAAGTCAACTAAATCCACTTTATGCTGTTAATGTATGCTAATACCTCGCGTGGAAACAACTATATGACACACTATAACTGTTTGGCAGCCATTTTGGATTACCGGTAATGCAAATTTCTCAAAACGATCAAAGATGACATAGTGCCATCAGTCGGATTCTTGATGTTGATGATCTGGGCAATCAAAATCGCCAATAAAAAAAAATATTTTATTCAAAATAAAGTTAAGCTCCTGCATGGAACGTGCAATACACTTGACTGTCAGACTATCTGACATCTGAGCGGGAAACCCCCACATACGTCAATCGATTTCATTGGTCGGTTATTTTGCAGATTTCCGATATTGTACCTCGGAAAGAAAATGGCGACGGTGATAAACTGAAAGGATTATGCCGCTGTTTTACAAAGAAATGTTGAGAAATAACTAGTAAGGAAAGTATGAAATTATGAATGAAATTTTGTGTATTAATATTATTTAAACGTATTGTCAGATGATTTTGGTATCGTACAGTTCACGAAGTGTTAAAATTATGCGCGTATTCATATCGAATATTCAAGTTTACTTTCGCTATGTGACCCAATGGGATGGAAGCCAGTCTCTATAGCAAAGTAAATAATAAATGATAAAAGTCAGATAATGAACAAGAGGGCCATGATGGCCCTAATTCGCTCACCTGACTCCATGAACACCAGAGGAGAATGTGACATTGAGTTCATGTGTTTTAAGCGATGACTCTCATTTTAGCAAATCTAAAAATGCTTCACCCAAGGATCTTAACTTACTATGAAGTTTGGCCAGCATCGGCCATGTGGTTCCTGAGAAAAATATGTTGAAAATCTTGAATAAATGGACCTTTTGGCGGCTATCATGGATGACATAATGATCCGATTCCGTCAAATATTGCACCAGAGCAATCGCCTCATCGATACCTTCAATTCGATATATGACATGACCATATTCGGTCAAAAATAAAATTTGACCCCATGGGCCACGCCCATTTTTGACCTCGGCGTCACCATTTTAACACCTTTGAAAGAGCATTCTACATCGATCATTCCTACCAAATTTCGTCGAAATCTGGCTGGAAATCATGAGAAGAAGATTTTTTAAGAATTTCTGCTATTTTTAGACGGCGGGCATCTTGGATCAGCGACGACCTCCGTTTCAACAAATCTGAAAAGGCTTCACCCATGGACCATAACTGTGAAGTTTTGCCACCATGGGCCAAGCGGTTCGTGTGAAATTTTATTTTTGAAATCTCTAGTAAAATAATGACCTTTTGACCTTTCGGCGGCCATCTTGGATGACATGACCATCCAATTTCGACAAAAAATGTACCAGAGTGATCGCCTCTTTGATACCTTCGATTTGATACAGACATGACCATATTCGGTCAAAAATAAAATTTGACCCCACGGGCCATGCCCATTTTTGACCCCGGGGTCACCATTTTAACAACTTTGAAAAGAGCATTGTACATCGATTATTCCTACCAAGTTTCGTCGAAATCCGGCAAGCAGTTCATGAGAAGAAGATATTTTAAGAATTTATGCTATTTGTAGACGGCAGCCATCTTGGATTAGCGATGACCTCCATTTTAATAAATCTGAAAAGGCTTCACCCATGGACCATAAATTTTAAGTTTGGCTACCATGGGCCAAGCGGTTCGAGTGAAGAAGAATTTTGAAATCTCTGATAAAAGAACAAACTTTTGACCTTTCGGTGGCCATCTTGGATGACATAACCAACAAAAAATGTACCAGAGCGATCGCCTCTTTGATACCTTCGATTTGATACAGACATGACCATATTCGGTCAAAAATAAAATTTGACCCCAAGGGCCATGCCCATTTTTGACCCCGGGGTCACCATTTTAACAACTTTGAAAAGAGCAATGTACATCGATCATTCCTACCAAGTTTCGTCGAAATGCGGCAAGCGGTTCATGAGAAGAAGATATTTTAAGAATTTATGCTATTTGTAGACGGCGGCCATCTTGGATTAGCGATGACCTCCATTTTAACAAATCTGAAAAGGCTTCACCCATGGACCATAACTTTTAAGTTTGGCTACCATGGGCCAAGCGGTTCGAGTGAAGAAGAATTTTGAAATCTCTGATAAAAGAACAAACTTTTGACCTTTCGGTGGCCATCTTGGATGACATAACCATCCAATTTCGACAATAAATGCACCAGAGTGATCGCCTCGTTGATACCTTTGATTTGATATATAACATGACCATATTCTGTCAAAAATAAAATTTGACCGCAATTTGACCCCACAGGCCACGCCCATTTTTGGCCCCGGGGTCACCATTTTAATAACTTTGAAAGAGCATTGTACATCGATCATTCCTAGCAAGTTTCGTCTAAATCCGACTAGTGGTTCATGAGAAGAAGATTTTTTAAGAATTTATGCTATTTTTAGACGGCGGCCATCTTGGATTACGTAATGACGTCATTTTAACAATTTTGTAATCCCCCTACCTAAGGACCATGACCATAAAGTTTGGTGACTATAGGCCCAATGGTTACCGAGGAGAAGACGTTTGAAAATGTTCACGGACGACGGAAGACGACGACGGAAGACGACGACGGACACATTGCGGTAACAATAGCTCAAATGAGCTTCGCTCAGGTGAGCTAAAAATAGAAGTTAAACATGATATAGAGACATGGCATGTTAGTCTAAGGTTAGACTACAAGTATAGCTTAGATAATCTCAGCTATACAAATGACTTTTATTATTTCATTTGTCTTTAATACTATCTGTACAGGGATCCTCTATATTATCAGACAAAAATGGCAGTTTTTTTATGATATTTTTCTTAAAATAGCAGCTATGGGCATACAATTTTCACAGAACAATCGTCGGTTCTTGCTTTCTCAACGCATGCAAACTATTAAGCAAACTGTGCCATCTTTCTCACTTAAAATTGGGTCAGATCATCAGTCGTAAGATTGCCCCAAAATTAACATCGACAATCAATTATCCGGACAAATGTATAACCGTCTTATAACTTGTATTCTCACCTTAAAATCATGTTATCGCCTGAAAACCAGTATCAACAGCATTGTGAAGTTTTGCAGAAAAAACAATCACCATTCGCTTCTTGGAAAAATAAACATAAGTATTTATAGAATGTATTGTATTTATAGAACAACTCTGCAATGACGTAATGGGCGCACTCGATTAACCTTGTCATAATTTGGTAGAAAAATCTGCGGTAATGAGGCCCATAAAGGAAATTCTGATGGTTTCGTACACTGGTGTTTTCGCACCTGTCAATTTTACCCACAAATTAATATTTAATATGGGTGCGAAATGGTGTGTAATGGCTTGGGTCCGAAATGGCTTGGGGCGATTTGGCCTTGAAACATTTATTATTTGTTTTTGGATAAGTAGCTTTTCGTTCTTTTTCTATCAGGATACATTTTCGCATTCCTTCTTATCTGCTCTGTATTGTACATTGTGTACCAGTCTGAAAATGATATTGCAGGAATGCATCGTATCGTCTGCATACTTCACACAGAGTAGTATTGAAAAACTCTATAGGGGCCGGTCAAATTATGCGCATGCGCAGTGAGAGATGCAAGCCCCCCGCGCGACGTTTGACGTTGTAAACAACTTCGTGGACATAGTTATTGGGGGGGAATGTTTTCAGTCAAATTTTATTTTAATAAAATGTTTACCTTGGCGATATATTATTCACACTGGCATGGAAACAGCAAGCACCTGAGTGACTTAGATGTGTTCTTTGCAAAATCGGATCAAATGAATGCGTTTAATTAACAGCTATTTTCATTTGTCCGATAAATTGATTGTCCGGTATTAATTGGTATGACCCCTGTATCTTTAGTCGAGACCTGGCCATTATAAAATAAGGTCACAATAATACAGTTCTTTAGGGTATAGCGGATCTTAGGGTATAGCGGATCGGTGTAGATTTGTATCAACATATTTTTTTATAATGTACATTTAAAATAAATAAAATATTACCATTAGGAAAAGTGATCTATCCCCCACACAATGACATGTTTACTTTGATATAGCAGTTTCCTTGCCGTGCGTATTGCTTCAAAAACACAATGACGTAACCGGAAGTTTACACCAGTTAAAGCGAAAGTAGGTTGCTCCAGAGTAATTTCACTAAAAATGTATAAACAGTTAGTTTGGAAAAAACAAACTCTGTGAATAATATGATGTACAATCATGTCCTCTATAACTGCAAAGAAGCTTGATTCATAAATCACGCCATGTCACTGAACACAGATGTCAATAATAACGCAACTGATTCCGGTAGTAGCGGATCGCCGATTTTGCGTATTTGCGGGGATCGTCTCAAACAAAATATGACCTGAAAACACTATAGCAAATGTATTTTTTAAAGCCATAAATGTTTTTTTGGAATTTTATATCTACCAAATAAAGTAAAATGTAACGGTGTTATTTTTTGCATTTTTATTATTTTTTTACATTTTTCAAATCGGGATTTTTTTCATCCCGATCGTGAGAATCGGGTTTTGAGTCTCTAATCGGGAGACTCCCGATCAAATCGGGCTACTTGGCATGTCTGAATGTAATATACATGTAAGCGTGTTTCCAAGTCATTTACAAAACAAATACATGATTTGGAATGTTTTGAGACTCCCCCCTCAGCAACTGTCGCACAGCGATCCGGTAAACCCCAACGCTATCCGTCGGGCGCACGATTCACCCAAATCCTCCCCAAATCCTCATTTTCCCCCAAATCCTCCCCAAATCCTCATGTAATGAATAAGTTATCCAATTAATATGTCTCAAAACCTTTTAATATCGTTCTTAAGAAGTTATTGAACGCGATTTGAATACGTTTTTATGGTAAAAAGAGTCTTATTTCGATGTTTTAATTTAACTTCGGCATTCTAGCAGCCAAGGGAGATCATCCAAAATAAATTATGAGATAAATGCAAGGGAGATAAATGTTGTTCGACCCATTTTGGTCAATTGAAACATGCAAGTTATTTACCATTCCAAATGTTTATATTCATCTGTTTTTTTTATCTCAATCAATCAATCAATCAATCAATCAAATTCAGCACATATAGCTTGAAAATATGACCATGTCCGTAAATGTCGAGTGTCTATGCAGTACGGGCCCGATATGCAGCAAATCATCCCCAAATCCTCTTAATTACTCACTTTGTGATGTAAATACCAGCTTAAATTGTTACTAATCATTGAAAAATACTATTTTCAGGTACCTAGCTGATGCAAGGAGTTTGGCTAAGAACGTGATATTAAAACGAAGCTCACCAGAAAATGTCATGGGTGGCCAATATAAATGGTCTTAATTTTCAGAATTGTCTTTCTTGTATATATGTCCCTATAAAAATGTTTGTTTGTTTAACGGCATATTATATATCAACATCTAAGGTCGTAATAAAGTGGTTATTGTTTGTGACTGTCTGTCCGTCCGGCTTTGTCAGTTTTGATAGTAAATTATACAAATGATCTCCCTATTTCTCCTCCAATGACCGTTAAAAAAACAGATGAATAGTATTACATGTATACACATTTGGAATGGTAAATAACTTGCATGTTTCAATTGACCAAAATGGGTCAAACAACATTTATCTCCCTTGCATTTATCTCATAATTTATTTTGGATGATCTCCCTTGGCTGCTAGAATGCCCAAGTTAAATCAAAACATCGAAATAAGACTCTTTTTACCATAAAAACGTATTCAAATCGGGTTCAATAACTTCTTAAGAACGATATTAAAAGGTTTTGAGACATATTAATTGGATAACTTATTCATTACATGAGGATTTGGGGAGGATTTGGGGGGAAAATGAGGATTTGGGGAGGATTTGGGTGAATCATGCGGCCCCTATCCGTTACTGACTAATTCAATGCGTTAGGTAAACAAGGAATTATGCGAGGAAAACCTTGAAATAAATTAAAAATGTAACCCAATTTGGAAAGAAGACACTTTTTCCTGTCTATTGGTACCAGGTACTTGTCCAAACGATATATTTTAAAGACGTAATAATCTGCTTAGCGATCCGCTATACCCTAAAGAACTGTAGCCCATTCTGTTTTTGCGTTTTGCGAATAAAACGGGAATAAAAGAGTAAACCAGGTCAAAGTAGGAATATTTACATGTTTATTATTGGTCCGTTCAAGTTGTTTAACAGAACTGTGACTTATTAAACCGCTCGTTCCTTACAAAATGCCAGGAATATTCCCGTTTTCCTGGAAAATTATGTCGTGTTTGTATAATACACAGAATAATTTCTCACGGGTTCCGGTTAAAATATTGATACAACATAAATTAGTTTCAAATCAAATTACCAGAACAATTACGCGAACATAGACACGCCAGGTGGTGTGTTTCGCCGTGCATTAATTACACTTTATTATTAAATAGTTTACGATTATCAGATATCCCCATATTTCAAGTTAAACATGTTTATTTTGAGAAATGCTGTTGCTGTTGTTGTTGTACCTCTATATCATGAATTTCAGCCACTTACTTTTCTGCTCACCCTCGGCACAGCTGGGCTCAACAAAGCCTTAAAGGTACATGCCCACTCAGTCGGCACAACATGTTCTTTATAGGAATTACATAAGTGCATAATTGTGTCACTATTCCACCTGTTCTAAAAATTACAAGTGACCGCTATACATATGGGCCGCGCTCTGTAAAAACCAGCCTTAATGACAACGTCATGAAAGCCTGAAAATGACGTCGCAAAGTTACGCTTAAATTTACCAACGTCACGTCGGATTTTGACACTTGAAATAGTTGCGTCATTGCAAAAGTTGACGTTGTCCTTATTATAACTGTACGCTTTACTATTTGTGGCTCACAAACATTTTAATGCTGGATACGCGTAGCAAAATTTTACAGTTGTTTCCATAGTGGTTCAGACAGTTGTCTGTTTTTTCAGTTTCCTTCAAGGAAACACGTAGTGATTTTGTTATTTTTTATAATATATGGACGACTTGTGCCCTGACATTTGAAACTAAATAACCATACAACCTGTAATTTTTAAATAACACCATCACAGTATCAGTATTATGTAACAAATAGAACTGGGCACAGGGCTTAATTCGTTTAATTTACTGTTTCGCCTGTCGAATGTTTCAAAAATCAACATGAAAATACGATTTGGAAATTTTCAGAAAAATAAGCGTATCACAGATGTATAACTAGATCGGTCAGTAAGCGAGGCTTACGGAATACCCCCCGGGTGGGCCCATAGGTACCCCTAAAATATGTAAAAAAAATGTTCCAAGTGTGTGGGCTTGTGACCTGGACTCTGGGCTTGAGCGGGAGCGGCCATGAACGTGAATTTGTCACAGGGTGGTAGAGGTCCATTGGAGCAATGCGTGTGTGAAATGTGAAGCAGATTCAAGCAAGGAAATATAAGTTATAACCGATTGCTCTGATGTTAAGTTTTGTAAAGAGACTAACTATGTGACCATGACCTCGAGATGAGCGGGAATTTGTCACAGCATGATAGTAGAGCCTTAGAGGAATGCATACATGAAATATTACGAATTTTCGATTAAAGAAATAGAAGTTATAACATATTTCTCTGATGTTAAGTTTTGTAGAGACTAAGTATGTGATCTTGACCTTGGAATCAGCGGGGGATTGGACGGTCGTAGATTTGTCACAGCATGATAGTACAACCTTAGAGGAATGGACGAGTGAAATATTAAGAATTTTCAATGAAGGAAATAGAAGTTATAACTTATTTCTCTGATGTTAAGTTTTGTAAAGTGACCAAGTATTTGACCTTGACCTTGGGATCAGCGGGGGTTGGACCGTCGTGCATTTGGCACAGCATGGTAGTAGAGCCTTACAGGAATGCATGTGTGAAATATTAAGCATTTTAGATGAAGGGAATAGAAGTTATAACATATTTCTCTGATGTTAAGTTTTGTAAAGAGACTAAGTATTTGACCTTGACCTTGGGATCAGCGGGGGTTGGACGGTCATGGATTTGGCACGGCATGGTAGTAGAGCCTTACAGGAATGCATGTGTGAAATATTAAGCATTTTAGATGAAGGAAATAGAAGTTATAACAATATTTCTCTGATGTTCAGTTTTGTAAACAGACTAAGTATGTGACCGTGACCTTGGGATCAGCGGGGGTTGGACGGTCGTGGCTTTGGCACAGCATGGTAGTAGGGCCTTACAGGAATGCATGTGTGAAATATTAAGCATTTTAGATGAAGGAAATAGAAGTTATAACAATATTTCTCTGATGTTAAGTTTACGGACGGACGGACGGACGGACAATCTGACTCCAGTATACCCCCCCCCCCCCTCCCTCCCACAACTCGTTGCGGAGGGTATAATTATGATAGTGCCAAAATGTTTTAGTATTTAGTGGGTTGGTATTGTGTCACATGCATATTTACTGCGACAAAATAATCATGATAATTGTGATATATAATTGTAGCCACCAAGGACGTAGCCTACTGATTTCTGATTACGTGTACGGTTTCACGAAATGTTTAGCGACTTTCAAAAGTACCATATTTATCAGTGCTTATTTTAAAGAATATTTACATTGTTATCAAACGGCAATCGTACGGTTGCCGTTTGATAACAATGTAAATATTCTTTAAAATAACCACTGATAAATATGGTTATATGAATGTATAGTAATTTTACTAGTATATTTGCAATCATTGCAGACACTGATCAGACTGCACAGATGCACAGGTCTCCAACATTTACACATTTAAGAAGTCCGACTTTGCCAGATTGTTGTTTATGTTCTATCATTGTACTACATTGTACTAAATAATGTTCGTCTGCGTGTGTGTTTGTAATCAAAGGGCCGATCTAATTAAGCGCGTCTAAATTCAAATGAGCCGTTTCGAACAATAGTCGCATGGTGTGTAGTGTCATTTCAACAAAATCAATGTTGTGACTGCGTTATATTGTGCAGTTATGCAAAATACATGTACGTACGCCACGGTGCTTTTCAGGGGCGGACCAGGATTTCAGGTTAGGGTGGGGGGGGGGGGCTTCTTAATTGAAATAGTTTACTATACTTTCGAACTAGCACCGTGTCTTCGTCGACCAAGCGGAGCTGGGCAGACTGCTAGGTGGGTCCGGCAGTATGCCCTCCGGAATATGTTTGATATTGACACCACATTTTGCTGCGTTATGGCGCATTTTAGAGCAGAAATATCTTTACTCGCCAAATTTTAGGGGTGGGCGGGGAGGAGGGGGGGGGGGGGGGGGGGGTGGGGGGGGGGGGGGGGGGGGGGGGGGGTCACCGGGTTTTCCCCTACGTGAATCCGCCCTTGTTTTTAGCATGGCTGTTTCTTTGTTTACAAAGGCGCTGAATGTACTTTTTCTGAAACACAACAAAACTAAATTGCACATTTTATTTTCAAATTAATTATTCCCGACGAGAGAATATACTGCCGGTATTTTTATCGGGACATGTAACAATTATACAACCATGTATGTTACATCTCCACATTTTCCCGGCAGTGGCGGTGGTGGCCAGTCGAGTGAGTGGGGTTCAGCGCGCAACATTTTCCCATAGACCTGCTACCTGCTAGTACGGGGTACATGTACATTAGCCCGTCCGTCAGTCATATTGGCTAATCAGGAAAATGTTCTTCCCGCTTTCTGAGATGTAAATTTAATTCCGAGACAGTCGATTTTTATTTTGTTTAAAAATGCCCGTGGGTGTCCGACTACACTCTAGACCCTATCGGGCGCTGAAGTCATTGATATGTGCAGCCACAGGCCTATCCAAATTCTAGTCATTCATTTCTACAGAAATATAATGCATTTGTTTCAATCACCGATACGATGTGCATATAATTTACAATTTTCCAACACCAGGAATGCCGTTTAGTTTGTTTTTTGGTCTTTGGTGACGTATCGTCTAAATCAATAAATGACGTCACAATTAACTGTAAATGACGTCAATTCTGAAATAATTATTAATTAAAATGTATCTTTCTGACGACACACGTATATGAATTTATTATGGCGATGGTGGCAAATTACGAAGCCACAGGTCGGCTAATTATAGATTTAAAATCGATAGTTTTGCGTTTGTTTTGTTCACTACATGTACATATCATAGTTTTATTCTAATGAATGTTTGATAGTATACATACAGGGTGTCTCAGAATATCTGATACCATTTGCAGGCGCATTATTTATTTCATCGAGAACAATGCAGTAATAATGAACACAACATGTTATTGTACACATAATAAAGTTTTTTCTGACATATAATACATACACATTTTCCACCTGACATGAACATATTTTCTAGTTCATATCTATAGTATATGTTCAAGATGACGTCCTTTTTGTGAGATGACAACGTCTAAACGTTCCCTAAAATTTCTGATGACAGATTTCACACGTTCCTGTAGTGATTTTCCTCATTTCCCTGCGAATAGCCGTTTTCAGTTCATCTAGGTTGTTTGGTAAGGGGTTGTAAACTCTGTCTTTTAAATATCCCCAGAGATAGAATCAAGAGGGCTCAGGTCCGGAGAATGGGGCGGCCACTCATTTTTCGTCTTGAATCAAACAAAGTTGTCTCCGAATTTCTGTTCAAGCCACGCAATGACGCGTAGTGCTGTGTGCGGGGTTGCACCGTCCTGCTGAAACCACATGCTACTGATGTCTATTCCTTTCCTGCGTAAGGCCGGCATAAATTTACTCCTTAGGATATTCAAATAACGTTCGCTGTTGATTGTTTCAAGATCCCCAAACTCATCCTCGAAGAAGAATGGTCCGATTATTCCCTTAGCACTTATTGCTGCCCATACGGTAAGTTTCTCGCCATGTAAGGGTTTCTCAATATAAATGTTTGGTTTTTCACTGCCCCAATAACGACAGTTTTTCTTGTTTACCTGCGCATTCAAATAAAAATGAGCTTCATCCGAGAACCATAGCACATCTGTGATTTCGAGATGTTCCTTCATCCAATTAGCAAAACCGTAGTCTACTTGAAATATCCGAGTCTTTAAGGTGCTGCATAATTGATATGGTGTATGGAGTCAACTTCAAATCATACCTTAGCATTCTGTGAACACTTGCACGACAGGATTGTTGGTAATGCCACCCATTATTTTTCTAACAGATCTCTGTGGTGTTTCTTCTTCAATCACATGCCTGACTTCTTCGATACTCTCTGAACTTCTGACAGATTTTGGCCTTCCACTATTGCCGTGTCGTCCATCGAGAACAGATCCAGTTTGCTCAAACCGCTTCACTGTTCTATGTACTTGCAACTTTGTAAGCCTCTCCTGGTCAGGATGTCTTCTCTGCATCTCTCTTATTACTGTTATCGGTGAAAAAGAAAAACTGGAATAATACAGCTTAACAACTTCGGAGGACATTGTTTGTGGCGACGCCATCTTGGATAAACAATCAGTTACGTCATGACGTCATCATGACGTCATGACGTCAACATTTTCCCGTAATTTCTAAGCAAACAAAACTTTATTATATCATCTTCAGTTTGATATATAAAACATCAAAATTGATTCATAGATAAAATTTTAACAGCCACTTGTAATGGTATCAGATATTCTGAGAAACTAACACTTGTAGATACATTTACTGTAACTTATCAGCAAATACAGTTTACAGCAAGCACAGTCAATGAGTCTATGAGCACTCATTTCTACTGTAGGCTGTTGAGTTGCATTGTACAAACGTCGCCGTTTCAATAACGTCATTTTCTCGATGACGTTATGGTTTTTTTTCGTGCGTGATTCACATGGTGCTACAAAAAGTGAGATAAAACAAAATATATTAAACATAATTGCATTTTCTTTTCAGAATATTGATTTTGAAAGTTGTCCGCATCTGAAAATGTAAAAAAATGCAAATCGAAAATTTTGTCATTAAGGCCGGTTTTCACAGAGCGCGGCCCATATATAATCATTTAGTAATAGGTATTTTACTGATAGTGGCGGCCCAGTGGTATCAGGCTATTTTCATATGCAAATGAGGCATGCTATTTTTTAGTTATTTATACTAATTAAATGAGTCACCCGAAAAAATAATATTATAGACAGATTATAAAGTATGAACATTGCACATCAAAAATACATACAGAGAATAAATAGCAATGTCCGTTAACATTTTAAGTAAACACAGTTATCGCCCCTGATATCAGTTTGGAAATTTTACGTCTGGTATAAAATGTATAATAATGCCAATCAATACGTCGGCTAATGGTGAATGACTGTTTATTTTGATAGAAAATGTCTCAGATGATGTATCCAATATAAAGAACAGTTTGTGACTACTGAGTGGGCATGCAAGCACCTTTAAAATATGGATACGCACATAATTAGCATGAAACCAAAGAATTAGCATTACGCCCAGTTCAACCTACCAAACACAAGGCTCAGACCAATTCAATGCCTACCCATGCGCCTACAAGGCATAAAAACAAAATTGTTAAACAAATTATTTTCAAAATGTAATACATGCTATATACCTACATGTACGTATATATGTCTGGTCGTATTATCTCACTTTGAAGTTGTCCAGACCACTAGTACATGCCTACGTCAACACAGTATTCATAGTATTCAAAGGTTCTATATAAGCCGACTCCTCATGGAACGTATAATTTATGTTAAGACCTGTTTACCTGGTTTCATTTGATTGATTTAATTTGATTTATTGGTGTTGAACGGCCTATCATCAATTAGAGATTATGTTCGTTGCATAACCAGACAATCCTATGTTGAATCATGTTGTTCGTAACCTTGGAGAGAACTATGACACGGCAGTGCACCGCTTTTCAATATATCTGTCAGCAAAGTAGCTTCAATTGCCTGTTCGCTTTATAACAGATTAATCTGATTTTCATTTTGAAAATACTGCAATTTATAATATTATAAATCTAAACCGATTTACTAATTGTTAATCGCGTTTAGTATCCGCAAACAGAATCAAAATATAGGGCAAAACATACTGCCAGTGCATGTTGTTCATATTGTTAATGGTTGCCTGTCCAGTTGACGGATATGCTGACACAGTGTCTTGACATCTTTATGTTGTATACATGTCTATATATAATAGTATTCATTTTTAGTAACATCATTGTCATTGATACACATTTAACATGTGGGAAATTCCAAACTAACTTAATTATAGAGTGTGGATATGAAATATTATGTATGGCAGTTTTTCAAGAATGGTCGACAAAGAAATAGTCCAACTATGCCAGGTAGGATATTGTTTACCTGAAACGCTTGTGGATGTTTTATTATTTATGCTACATGCTTCATTTGAGGGGTTGAATAAGTATTCATGGGAAAGCACATGTGCACATGTATGTTGTGTGTACCTCACATGGTGTAGGGCGGCCATATTGGTTTACATAACTAATGTGTATTGGAGTAGAAATACACTGACTTCCGTGATGCGGTCACATTTGCACATTCATTACACTAGTGAATTACGATATTTTTACACCATATCAATCCACTGTCAATGTCCATGTTATGCAATTCAATATGTTCACAAGTCACAGCAAGAATACTGCGTCTACTAAGTATCAGATATCCAACTATATGAATATAGATGCTGATCGTGTGGTATATTGGATGCATACATCCAGTATTTCATTGTATTACAATGCTGAGCCCTAATTAAAATGTATATACAAAGTAATAGATCGACACACATCATATCACTAGTATTAATTTCAAAGTAATTGGATGCTGCTGCTGGAGACATAAATGTCCTGGTCACCTAGTATCGAACACGAGTATTGTATGATGTTCCAATGAACACTGTTTGTCAAAAATAAATGACAGTGCTTGTTATGCTACTTGTCTAATGCAGGAAGTACAAGCCATGCTAGCATATAATGATCGAGTATTTAAATTGCGTCAACAAATAATTTTTCAACTGATGCAATCATACCATAATTTAAATTCAGACGATAATAGTGAAAGCAACAAGATGCTTGGCGATAGCATAGTCCATCATGAGACAGCTGTACTGTGTGTGCATGATATATAAGAACGAATCAACAATGGTGAATACAAATGAACAAGTATTTCATGTGTTGTAACATGAAAACATCCCAGTCATATATATTGCCCCAGGCAGCGGATTGTGAGAAACAATATTTCGAGAGCAAATTACCAAACACTTATCTGGAAATCATTTCGCCAAACACATCACATGTAGGAAATGGCAGGAAAATGGTGGATTTGGCGGATTATACTGGTGTGACAACATCCCTGCACCCCAAACTTTGATCGGTTTGATGATGTGAGGTTCTGTAGGGAAATGTTTAACATGACAATGTGTGTGTGTTGCCAACAGTTTACAGTGCACACATGGCTATTAATGGAGTTTTAAATTGTATATATCTTCTAAATAATTGCGTAAAGTTCATGTTTTCCTTCTTGGATATATTATACTGTTGCATCTATATATATAATATATATTCGAGTCATTGTGAATGTGCATGTATTGTATCAACAATATAAAATATCATATCGAAACTACAATACTCGTCAGTTTTTCTCTGCTATCGATGTTAATATTCAGACGGTTAGAGTCCAAACAGTTTTGCAACACAGCTTTGATATTGGGTATGTATGATTTGCGTATATTGTCTCGAGCTGGTCATCTAGTGATTACGTGAACAATTAGCTAGAATAATTCGCCTCCAATATATTATCTACGGCTACAATTTGACGCATTCAAAACATGTGAGCAACCGAAGTGCATACCAAAACCTGTTGATGTTATGTCAAAATTTAATAAACTGTATATTGTATACCTTTAAACAAACAATCTTTGATGTATAACTAGAAAATTGCAAAAAATAATAGAACAGGGAAATCATTTTTCCATGAAAGCCACATTTTCTCTAGTTGTTGTTAAACATTCAACATAACGAAATGAAGCTTTCAAATTACAGCATCTACATCTAAATGTCAGATAAACACAATGACATGGTAAAATTACCAATGTCTGCATGTGTATGTTCTTTATAATATATTGATACAGCTTTGACAGCTTTTTATCGCTAACATATCAAACACGCCGGATAACCGATTGCAAAAATCACTCTTCCATGCGTTACATTAAAGAGAAGTGGTTAAATTGCTACACTCGCGAGAGGTATGGAGCGGGGTAGTGCAATTTTGTTTTCTAGTGAACAATGTCCTCATCTTCAATGTGGCACAGTTGGCATGTGGGTTCTACTACACAGTTACTGAATCTATGTGTATTCGCTTGCAGGTAGTATCACTGTACTGTAAGCTGTACAGGCCGGTATGTTAAGACACTCACAAGATGGCGGACTGTAAAAACGTGAAAATTAAGTGCTTCAATTTTTACTGTTTTCCCTTTAAAACTAGCAAAAGTCACGAACTAAACGTGGTAATCCTGTATATAAATGTTGTCTTAACCCTCGGTTGCTCTTGTAAGGGTTCATCTCTCGATAATATAAGCAGGGACGACCAAAGAACGTGAACATTTTGAAAATGAAGCGAGATAACGGTCTTTACCGAGCTCGCATACGGTCATTTCTGCATGAATTTGGAATCTGTTACTTGATATTGCATCATTGATTTATGCTCTTTCCGAATACGTGCCCCTCGTTTCCACACTTTAATTGCAAATATATATATGACTTAGAAAAAATCACCACTGGAAGGTTAAGACTCCGGAAGCAAGTTGAGCAAAAATACGTCTGGACGGTAAAGACATCGACAGTTTCACACAAATTCTGTACTGTACAGACATTTGCCATGCATGATGCCGGTGAAACACGAAGTTGGCTATACTATGTATAAGCACCATAAGCTTGACACAGTTATTCGGTTATATATGAAGTATATAAGAAGAAATAAATAAATGTAATGCTTTTATTAAGAAGATATATAACATATAAAACTCCAATGCGCCGCGAAATCTCCAATGCGCCGCGGCTTTATAATATTTTCGGTAGGCATTTTTTTAATATTGATACAAACTCTACGTTACACGTGCGTACATATATCTTATACATAGTAACAGTATTCTATATACAAGAAGAAAATTAGTTTGTTACTGATTTTTATAGGAGATATATAACATATAAACTCCATTGGGCCCCGAAATCTGCAATGCGCGGGGGCCATACTATATTTTCGGTAGGTATTTTTATAATATTGATACAAAACTCCACTTTACACATGCGCATTCACCTTGACTTACATATATATATATATATATATATATATATATATATATATATATATATATATATATATATATATATATATATAGTAACAGTATATTATATATAAGAAGAAACAAACAAATGTAATACTTTTTATTAAGAAGATATATAACATATAAAACTCCAATGCGCCGCGAAATCTCCAATGCGCCAAAAATCTCCAATGAGTAGTGAAAGCAAGTCAAAACGGCCCTTGGTCAAAACGGCCCGAATTTGGTCAAAACGGCCCCCCCAAGTTTTGGGAATTTGGTCAAAACGGTGGGAAATAGTGTAGATGGGAAATAGTGTAGATCCTGGTCAGACTGTGTGGGCAATTTCCCATATATCTATAGCATCGACAAGTGGCTATGTACAAGATGGGAAATAGTGTAGATCCAGATCAGACTGTGTGGGCATATTCCAATATATATATAGCATCGACAAGTGGCTATACGTAGCCAAAGAACCAAGTTTCAGTCCCCTACGAACACGTGGCAATATTTTGGCTTCGCAAGCTTTGTGGTGTTCCCTGGCAGGAAATGGATTTCTAGCAGGCTCAGAGTTCAGTGACACTTTTCCAGATTTTCGTATCCGTTTTGCTCGTGTCTGTCAGCCATGACGAAAGTGTGATCTCTGAAATATTAAGAGAATTATTCGGAATTATCACTAAATAGTGCCAAACATGTATACACTTCTATAAAGGATACGGACATGGAGTGTACATATACTTCATGTACATGTGTCCTATTATAAATGTTATTGGTGTTGTAGTAAAAGAGCATTTCATTACGCAAACACGTCTTATTTGGACGGTATGTTAAATTACATAGTATGTAAGAAAATGTGCATTTGAAATATGATTTGCTACTTTTGGACGAACACAATTGGAGGAGTGACGACACAATTCGCACCATGAACGCAGGATTTAACATAAACATATATAAACGTTTTACTATTATATGAGTTTGCGAAAGTGGAACATATGATATAATACAGCTATTCATACATAGAAAAGCCAGGACAACGGACTCCTATCAATTATATTACACCAAACTGTACAATATGTCAGTTTTCTGGAGAGTGTTGTGCCTGTCGTTTTTAGCAACACGAATCACCATTGTAAATAGCCTCATACACAGAAAATGGCACAGTGTGTCATTTTTATATGGCTAACCACACAGCACATACCATATATACCCACTACACTACTGTACTCTATTAACAGACACAATTACACCTGTGCTATGGCCCATGTGTATGTACATATAACAGAGTACAGTGTCTAGGTAAAGTGTACACGTCATACATAGCTTATGTAATGTTTTAGAATGTTGACAAAAGTACACCAATATCTGACATGATGAACATATTGGTGCAATCATATTCATCACAGAAAATATTGTTGTTTGAATAATGTAAATACTAAGCAAACACATACTATTTTTATTTGCTATCCAATAAAATAAATTTACGTTTAATAAACTTCAAGCGATCATTAATTGGTTATTATAAGCGTCCCAGAATCATACAATTATATGGGGAAACCGTTATTTTACCCCGGCGAGTGTCCAATATTATCAGTAACTCTCCACATGGAGGTGCATATGGCTCAACAATCATGGATGTCAGAGTTACATTGCATAGCCAATTTCGTGTTTAACCGGCACTATGCATGGAAAATGTATGTACCGTACATATTTCGGCGTCTGTACCGTACAGAATTCGTGTGAAACTGTCGATGTCTTTACCGTCCAAACATATTTTTGCTCAACTTGCTTCCGGAGTCTTAACCGTCCAGTGGTGATTTTTTCAAAGTCATATTTGACATATATGCAATTAAAGTGCGGAAACGAGGGGCACATATTCGGAAAGAGAATCAATCAATGATGTAATATCAAGTGACAGATTCCAAATTCATGCAGAAATGACCGTATGCCAGCTCGGTAAAGACCGTTCTCTCGCTTCATTTTCAAAATTTTCACGCTTTTTGGTCCCTGACAAGAGATGCATGGACCCTGACAAGAACAACCGAGGGCTAAGACAACATTTATACACAGAATTACCACGTTTAGGTCGTGATTTTTGCTAGTTTTAAATGGGCAAACAGAGAAAATTGAAACACTTAATATATATAATTACCTTTCACGTTTTTTACAGTCCGCCATCTTGTGGGGTTCCGCGTATTACCACTGCAACAGGCGACTTCTGATAGGCTTTAACCGGTTTGAACATACTGGAGTAAACGCCTGTCCATTACAATATATCATCGCTAGGCTATACTCGTGCTCAACTGAATGCTTGCTCTCGGCTGCCTGCGTCTGGTCCCGACTTGCTGAGGTGCTGCAGAATGCAACTGAATGAAAGCCAAATTAACATACTGTGTCATTTTACGAAAATAAAACAAGAACAATTCATGAATATGTTTTTCTTAAACGACCGTCTCATCACATTAAATAGGGATTATGACACCACTAACTCATGTATATGTTGTACATCGATCATATACCTGCACACTAAGTATGATGTATTGTGTTGGGCAACACTATGAAAGAAACCTCGACAAAAAAACGTTGTCATTTAACGGAGTGAATGACACAATATCATACTTTTTAGTTGAAAGACCCTCAACGCACATTAAATAGGGATTGTGTCACAACTCTCTCATGCCTATGTTGTGCACTGACCATATCTATGCACAATCCATATGATATTTATTGATGAGCAACTCTATGAAAGAAACCTCTACAAAATCACATTGTGATTTGACTGGAAAAAACAACAAAAATTATTATGTTTTTCTTGAACGACCTTCACAGAACATTCAAAATGGATTGTGACACCACTCACTCTTAACTATGTTGTACACTGACCATATACCTGCATGATCCATATGATAATTATTGTGTAGCGACTCTATGAAAGAAACTTTGACCAAGCACTTTGTCATGTCACTGAGAAAAAGACAAACAAAATCATTATTTTACTGTTGAACGACCCTCACAGCACATTTAATAGGGATTGTGACACCACTCACTCCTGGCTATGTTGTACACTGCCCATATACCTGCATAATCCATAGTATAATTAATGTGTATAGCAACGTCCCAAATCATAATTTTATTGTTGAACGACCCTCACAGCACATTCCCTAGGGCTTGTGACACCACTCACTGTCTATGTTGTAAACTGACCAATTACCTGTATAATCCATAGGATAAATACTTCATTACCGACCCTGCAAGTTACACCAGTGTGTGTAGAAACATAGGTTTATGAATATTTCTTGTCTTTGGGAGGCTTGACTAGGTGTATTATTTAGAGTATTTCATAATTCTACGAAACTGAATGCTAGCTCCGATTAAATTTGATATCTTGGAAAATGGCGCATGCTATTCTGTCTCGTGTCAGAATTTAAGTTATTTTTTCGGGCAGTTTTGAGGTGGTTATGACCCCGCTATAGCTATATATCGCGTGCGCACGCAAAACCTATCGCGTGCGGTTGCTGCATTTTTATTTTGGCGCGTGATTTGTATTTCATTTGCGAGTATTTGTCAATATTTGTCGCAAGATCCTCCTATAATTAACTGATTGTGAGAGGCGGTGATTTTTATAAGTCACCCGATCCTCCTATAATTAACTGATTGTGAGAGGCCCAGAAAAGCAGTGAATTTTGGCTATTTTCAACCGTCCCGTGATGCATAAGGCCGAACTGAAGTTGCCACGCATTTTCTTCCACGAATACTACGATCACACACTAGCGCACATTTTCGTCTAACTTAACTATACATTAACTAATAAGATTCAAATGACTTCCTGTAGCACATTTGGATCGTTTCGCCCTTAATCCCATTCGCCCTCGGGGCGTTTCGCACGAAACAGGAAAATCGACCACCCCCTACAATAAAGTGCTATGGCGGCTGGCCAAACAAGCCAAGTTGCCCAATGTTCACATATACTGTGTTGTAGTACCATGTCCCGAGTAAGCGTGGGCACCGTCGGATTCGGGCCTGAATCCAGTTTTCAAGTATGGTGGTCAATTGAATTCATAAATGCACGAACACAGGAAAATCGACCAGCCCCTACAATAAAGTGCTATGGCGGCTGGCCAAACAGGCCAAGTTACAATGTGCACATATACTGTGTTGTGATACTATGGCCCGAGTGTACGTGGACACCGCTGGATTCGGGCCTGAATCCCGTTTTCAAGTATGGTGGTCAATTGAAGACAGAAATGCACGAAAACAGGCAAATCGACCACCCCCTACAATAAAGTGC
This sequence comes from Conchocele bisecta, assembly GCA_029237695.1. NCBI lineage: Eukaryota > Metazoa > Mollusca > Bivalvia > Lucinida > Thyasiridae > Conchocele > Conchocele bisecta. The sequence goes on from CM055279.1 coordinate 42,436,715, forward strand.
TATGGCGGCTAGCCAAACAAGCCAAGTTGCCAAAATGTGCACCTATACTGTGTTGTAGTATCATGGCCCGAGTGTGCGTGACCACCGTCGGATTCGGACATGAATCCCGTGTTCAAGTATGGTGGTCAATTGAAGTCAGAAATGCACGAAAACAGGAAAATCGACCACCCCCTACAATAAAGTGCTATGGCGGCTGGCCAAACAAGCCAAGTTGTCCAAAATGGACCAATACTGTGTTTTAGTACCATGTCCCGAGTATGCGTCGGCAGCGTCGGATTTGGGCCTGAATCCCGTTTTCAAGTATGGTGATCAATGGAAGTCAGAAATTCACGAACATAGGAAATTCGACCATCCCCTACAACAAAGTGCTATGGCGGCTGGCCAAAGAAGCCAAGTTGCCCAATGTGCACATATACTGTGTTGTAGTACCATGTCTCGAGTATGCATCGGCACCGTCGGATTTGGGCCTGAATCTCGTTTTCAGTATGGTGGTCAATTGAAGTTAGAAATGCACGAAAATAGAAAAATCGAACACCCCCTACAACAAAGTGCTATGGCGGCTGGCCAAACAAGCCAAGTTGCACAATGTGCACCTATACTGTGTTGTAGTACCACGTCCCGAGTATACGTCGTCTGCACACCGTCGGATGCGGACCTAAATCCCGTTTTCAAGTATGGTAGTCAATTGAATTCAGAACGACACGAAAATAAGCAAATTGACCGCCCCTATATTAAAATGGCATGGCGGCTAATCAAACAAGTTAAGTTGCCCAATGTAGACATATATTGAGTTGTAGGGCTATGTCTCGATTATCCGTCGGCACCGTCGGATTAGGGCCTGAATACCGTTTGCAAGAATGGTGGTCAGTGGAAGTCAGAAAGCCACGTTTATCGGGAAATTGACAACCCCCTAATTTAGAATGGCATGGCTGCTAGTCAAACAAGTCAAGTTACCGAATATATACATATACTGTGTTGTAGGGCTATGTCCCGAGTATCCGTCGGCACCGTCGGATATGGGCCTGAATCGCATTTACGAATATGGTGGTCGGTTGAAGTCAGAAAATCAAGAAAATGGGCAAATTATAGACCACCCCCTGAATTAAAATGGCATGGCGGCAGCTTTAACAAGTCAAGTTGTCCAATGTAGACACATACTGAATTGTATGACTATTTCCCGAGTATCCGTCGGCACCGTCGGATTTGGCCCTGAATCCCGTTTTCAAGTATGCTGGTTGCTGGTCAAATAAGCCAAGCCGCCCAATGTAGACATTATTATGGTGGTCAGTTGAAGTCAGAAAGCCACGAACATAGGCAAATCGACCACCACCTAAATTAAAAAGGCATGGCCAAACAAACGGAGTTGCCCATTGAAGACATACACTGTGTTTTAGGACTATGTCCCCAGTATCCGTCGACGCCGTCGGATTGGTGCCTGAATCACATGTATAAGTATGGTGGTCAATTGAAGTCAGAAAGCCACTTAAAATGGCAAATCGATCATTCCCTAAATTTAAATAGCATGGTTGCTGGTCAAACAAGCCAAGTTGCCCAATGTAGACATATACTGAGTTGTAGGGCTATGTCCCGAGTATCCGTCGGGACCGTCGGGTTGGGGCCTGAATCCCATTTACTATCATTGTGGTCAGTTGAAGTCAGAAAGCCACGAAAATAGGAAAACCGACCACTCCCTAGATTAAAATGGCATAACGGCTAGTCAAACAAGCCACATTGCCCAAAGTAGACATATACTGAGTTGTAGGGCTATGTCCCGCATATGCGTCTGCACCATCGGATGCGGACCTGAATCTCGTTTTCAAGTATGGTGGTCAATTGAAGTCAGAAAGCCACGAAAATAGGAAAATCAACCACTCCCTAAATTAAAATGGCATTACGGCTAGCCAAACAAGCCAAATTGCCCAATGTAGACATATACTGAGTTGTAGGGCTATGTCCCGAGCATCCGTCGGCACCGTCGGATTGGGGCCTGGATTCCATTTATAAGTATGGTGGTCAGTGGACGTCAGAAAGCCAGGAAAATGGACAATCGTCTATATTAAAATATCCCCATCTCACTCTCTGCTACCAAGCTATCCACTTCTCTCCATCTACATGTACATCTCTTCGACCTTGTGTCCTTCTTTCTCCATCTCTCTTCTACCTTCCCCCGTATTGCCACTTATCTCCATATCGCACCCTCGTCTAATCACATTCTCCATCTCACTCTCTTTACCCGTCGGTAAATATCTCTCTTTCCACGTCTCTTCCAACTTCTCTCCACCTCCCTGCAACCCCTGTCTCCCCCGTATGTCCACCTGTTTTCAACTATCTCCACCCTCTTTCCACCTCTCTCCATTTCACTCCGTCCCTTGTATGTCCACCTTACTCCACCTTTATGTCTTCCTTCATGTGTCCGTCACTCTCCATCTCACTCTCGTCCCTCGTGTGTCTACCTCTCTCCATCATCCTGTATTCCCACGTGTGTCCACCTCTCTCTATCTCCCTCTATTTCCTCGTGTGTCCAGCTCTCTCCATCTCACTCTGACCGTTCGTGTGTCCACCTCTCTACACACCCCTCTCAAACCTCGCGTGTCCATCTCCATCATTCTCCCTCTCTTCCCTCATGTATTCACCTCTCCCAATTTCATTCTATTTCCTTGTGTGTCTACCTCTAACTATCTTCCACTCTTCATCTCCCTCCTTCTTACTATATTGCCTCGTGTGTCCACTTCTCTCCGTCTCACTGTCTTCCCTCGTGCGTCCACCTCTGTCCGTCTCACTGTCTTCCTTCGTGCGTCCACCTCTGTCCGTCTCACTGTCTTCCCTCGTGTGTCCACCTCTCTCCATCTCACTGTCTTCCCTCGTGTGTCCACCTCTTTCAATCCCCCTTCTCTTCCCTCGTATGTCCACCTGTCATCACATCCAAGTCCCCCCTCGTGAGCACACCTCTGTCCGTCTCACTGTCTTCCATCGTGTGTCCACCTCTCTCCATCTCCATCTCTTCCATCGTGTGTCCACCTCTGCCCATCTAATTATCTTCCCTCGTGAGTCCACCTCTCTCTCTATCTCACTATCTTCCCTCGTGTGTCCATCTGTTTCCATTCCCCTCTCTTCCATCGTGTGTCCACCGCTCTCCATGTCCTTCTCTTCCCTATCCCTAGTATGCCCACAGCTGTCCATCTCCCTCTCTTCCCTCGTGTGTCCACCCCTCACCATCTGACTGTCTTACCTCACGTGTCCACCGATCTCCATGTCCCTCTCTTTCCTCGTGTGTCAACCTCTCTCCATCTCCCTCTATTCCCTCGTGTGTCCACCCCACACCACCCGGCACAATGTCTTCCCTCGTGTATCCACCTCTCTCCATCTCTGTCTCCGCCGTATATATACATGGTACAACAGGAGAGAGGGAGACGAACACAAGTGTGCAGACGGGGGAGATTGAGAGAGCTGGATACAAGGGCGAAAAGAGGGAGCTTTGTCTATTTTTGTGCATTTCTGTCTTCAATTGACCACCATATTTGAAAACGGGACTCAGGCCCGGATCCGACGGTGCCCACGCACATTCGGGACATATGGTGCTACAACACAGTATAGATGCGCATTGAGCAACTTAGCTTGTTTGGCCAGCCGTCATCGCACTTTGTTGTAGGGGGTGGTCTATTTTAATATTTTCGTGCATTTCTGACTTCGATTGACCACCATACTTGAACACGGGATTCAGCGATGGTCCGATCCGACGGTGCCGACGCACACTCGGGCCATAGGGGGGGGGGGGGGGGGGGGGGGGGGGGGGGGGGGGGGGGGGGGGGGGGGGGTGGGGGGGGGGGGGGGGGGGGGGGGGGGGGGGGGGGGGGGGGGGGGGGGGGGGGGGGGGGGGGGGGGGTCCGGGGGCATGCACCCCCCCATGTCCAAACAAGCCAAGTAATTCAATGGTAATGTTATGACAGTTATTAACAAGAGTGCCGTAAGTCACAAAATAAGCCAGTCGAAGCTGGGCCTGACAGCGAAGATGCAGAAATGTGAAGCTGTTACCAAGGCAAGAAATTTTAATGAGAATTTGAAAATCTATAGCATTATTTCTTCCTCTTCTAGTGATAAACAGGTATACTAATTTAGGTAGAGATGTGTATAATAGAACTTATATAGAATTGGATAGAAACAATTAGAAAAAATGGCTGAGTTAATAAGGTGATATTTTTGTAAAAAAAAGAAAGGTTTTCGTCATAAAAACATCAAGGTGCACATCTTCAGTATGTGTAGAAGACGTGTGTATAGTTTAAGATCGGTCGACCGAACGGTTTCAGAGGAGTTGTGTACACAAACTATGCACTGTTTCTGTCCGCCGCTCGCCCGCCCGCAGTAAAACATAATTACGTACCGTTTTTTAAAGACGGTCGTATAAAAAGGTTTGTCTGATTTGTATGAGGTTTCACCATCAATACATATTGTCATTTTGCATGTGTGTCATCTGTTTTAGTATGTACATGTATTACAAAAAAATAAACAAACAACATATTACAGTCATTTGTCAGGAATATGGCACAGTTCCCGCGCTCGGTAAAGTCAATATTTTACATTTGAAATTACATAATCGAATTAACATTTTATTACCAGGATACTCACTACATTACACGGGGTGTTTGTTTACCCAAATCACGATCACGTCCCGATCCCAAACTCACAGCAATACATATTTATTTGTTTGGTCCCGCCGCCCCTGCCGCCCCGATTGCGAAGCCACTGCACAGCATAGGTGCATATTGGGCAACTTGGCTTAATTGTTGGCCAGCCGCCATAGCACTTTATTGTAGGGGGTGGTCGATTTTCCTATTTTAATGCCCCGAGGGCGAACGGGATTAGGGCGAAACGATCCAAATGTGCTACAGGAAGTCATTTGAATCTTATTAGTTAAGTTATAGTTAAGTTAGACTAAAATGTGTGCTAGTGTGTGATGGTAGTATTGCGTAGAAGAAAATGCGTGGCAACTTCAGCTCGGAAAGTACTTCCTGGTTGATAAAACTACATGTTGTCGCCAATTTTATCGATCTATCTATCTATCTTTTCATCCTTTTGTCAGGTCATAACAGACAAAATGAGCGCGAGAACAGTGTTACGTGAAGATCAGTCATACCATTTTCACTGTCTATATAACTATGCCGAAGGGGGCCAATCCTCTAAGACATCCGACACAGAACTGTCCACCAAATTCACCAAGAACCTCGTTATCAAACTTGGAAAGTGGGGTTACACTAAGGCATATTACTATGACAGGGATTCGAGGCCTGGGAGAAATGTGTTTAACGAACCGATTCGAATCATGACAGAATCTAAGTGGACAATTATCGTGTTGACTCGGGGTTTCCTGGATAATTGTTGGATGAGATATTGGCAGCAGGTCACATTCAAACAACTTCTGGACAAAGATTCCGCCCATCTGCTGATTCCACTCGCAGTGAATTTGCATGCTGATTCCATACCAAAAGAGTTGTGTGTACAAAATATGCTATACTTTGATGAGCACTGGGAGAATGGTTGCATTGAAGAGTGGGGAAGACTGAAGAAGGTAAGTCAATATTAGATTGGGTGCTGGCAGAGGTTGATAACTTGAGTAGCCGTACATACATTGACACCGAGGCAAGTGCCTCTATGATATTTTCCGGACTATAATTATGTTTTTTAGCTCACCTGAGCAAAGCTAAAGCTCAGGTGAGCTATTCTTATGGCAAAGTGTCCGTCGTCCGTGAACATATTCAATCATCTTCTTCTCCCGAACTGCTGAGCCGATGTTGGTCAAACTTTACAGGGATGATATATGAGTGATACCATTTCAGATTTGTTAAAATGAAGGTCATCGACAATCCAAGATGGCCGCCGTGGAAAAGTAGGTCAAATTCTTAAAAAATCTTCTTCTCACGAACCGCCAGGCCGATTTTGACGAAACTTTGTATGAATGATCGATAGTTAATGCTGATTCAGATTTGTTCATATGGTGGCCCCTGGGTCAAAAATGGGCGTGGCCCGAGGGGTCAAATATGGGTAAAATTTTATTTTTGATCGAAGTTGGTCATATAATATATCAAATCGAAGGTATCGACTAGTCGATCACTCTGGAGCATTTTTTGTCTAAATCAGATGATTTTGTCATCCAAGATGGCCACCAAAAGGTAAACAAGTTGTTCTTTTACTAAAGATTTCAAACGTATTCTTCTTGTGAACTGCTTGGCCGATATTGGCCAAACTTAACTGTAATGGTTCTGTGGGTGAAGCCTGTCCATTTTTGTTTAAAATGGAGGTCATCACCAAAATCCAAGATGTCCGCCGTTGAAAAGTAGGTCAAATTGTCAAAAAATCTTCTTCTCACAAACCTCCAGGTCGATTTCGACGAAACTTGGTGTGAATGATTGATAGTTAATGCTGATTCAGATTTGTTCATATGGTGGCCCCTGGGTCAAACATGGGCGTGGCCCGAGGGGTCAACTAGGGGTCAAATTAAATTATATTTTTGCCCGAATATGGTCATATAATATATCAAATCGAAGGTATCGACTAGTCGATCACTCTGGAGCATTTTTTGTCTAAATCAGATGATTTTGTCATCCAAGATGGCCACCGAAAGGTAAAAAAGTTGTTGTTTTACTTAAGATTTCAAACGTATTCTTCTTGTGAACTGCTTGGCAGATATTGGCCAAACTTAACTGTAATTGTCTGTGGGTGAAGCCTGATGTCAATTTTTGTTAAAATGGAGGTCATCACCAAATCCAAGATGTCCGCCGTTGAAAAGTAGGTCAAATTGTCAAAAAAATCTTCTTCTCACAAACCTCCAGGCTGATTTCAACGAAACTTTGTATGAATGATTGATAGTTAACGCTGATTCAGATTTGTTCATATGGTGGCCTCTGGGTCAAAAATGGTCATGGCCCGAGGGGTCAAATAGGGGTCAAATTTTATTTTTGACCGAATATGGTCATTTTATATATCAAATCGAAGGTATAGCAGTAAATCACATGCACATTCGCAATATATGTTAGATCAGAAGGTACCAACAAATTCTGTGGAACATTTGAAGTTGTAAGTGAAGTCTTTGTGAAATCAAGATGACCACTATGGAGGCTTTTAGGTGAGCGATACAGGCCCATTTGGGCCTCTTGTTTTAATTTGTTATGCTTTCATCATAAAAGCAGACCGTGACTTGACTCGTGACCTCGGTGTTTATCGGTAGCAAATATTATCAATTATTCTGCCATTCTCTATGATTGCAAAAATATTCCTATAAAAAAGAGCAAAATATGTGATATGATAATCTCAGCTATGCGGATGACATTTACTATTTCATCTGTTTTTCATACTATCTGTCCTTATTGCTGATACCCGGCCATTATAACATGTCAAATTAGGTACATTCACATGTTTATTATTGGTATGTGCAAGTTTTTTAACACCACCGCGAAGTATTAAACCGCTCGTTCGTCACTAAATGCCAGGACAGTTGGCTGTTTAAGTGTTGTTGTGACCGCATTTTAAAGTGGCCGCGTGCCTTAGCTATAAGGATACAGATAATATAACAGACATATGAAATAGTAAAGCCCAGTCTGTCCGTTTATTTTGTATATGTTTTTGTAAGAGTTTCTCAAATCGACTATAATTTCAGTTTGCCTTCATCTAATATCTTCATATTGAACACATGTAACTATACATTATTCTACATTAATACAATTACCCTCGCTACTGAGCATACGTCTGTCTTTCTGCCTGTTTATTTATTTGAAAGTTCCTCCAATCACCTATAATTTATGTTTGCCTTCAGCTAATATCATCATAATTGCACACATGCATTACTTAGTAACTATACATTACCGGTATCACATCTTTGACACATTTCCGGGTGTTGTTTCTGTCTTAACTCAGCTGATGTGCAAGGTATGTGTATGAGGATGTGATCAATAAGTTAGATCACTTTTGTCCGCATGTATGAGCGATAATCTCCTCGTACATGCGAACGAACCGTGATACAGCTTATACATGTACATCATTCCACATTAATACAATTACCCTCGCTACTGATCGTACATCTGTCCATCTGTCTGCTTAGTTATTTGAAAGTTTTTATGCCCCCGGTCTGTAGAGCTGGAGGCATATAGTGTTTGGACTGTGTGTCTATCCGTCCGTCCGTGTTTCCGGCACATTAAGAATTTCGCAGGAGTTTCAAAATTCTGTCATAACTTCTATAAGTGGGTGGTTGGTCGGGCGAACGTGACGGCGTAAATTAATGATAGGGGTTCCTCCTTATAGGAATCACGATTTGCATGGTTTGTGATTCTGGTGTGGAGAGGACCTGACATCAGATTAGGATTATTCTGATTTCAGGTTTGAATATATTGTTTTTTTATTGTAAATATTCAGTTCTGATTTTTTGGGATTTTCCCCCCATTTGTACATGTACTGGAACATGTACATGTACTTGTACAGGTAATATATGGGATTTAGTCCTAAACCCCATTGACCCGGCCTTAAATGACCTTAGCTGTTGATAGGCCGTTAAACCCCAACAAACAAACAAACATCTATATATCTTGAAGGATTACTTAACTATTTCAACACAGTATACCTGTGGACAAATGCCACATGTCCATGCTGCCCTTAATATGACATTGACCTTTTGACCTTTACAACTTTGAACTTTTTTCCACATTAAAAAGTTTGCCGGAGTTTCGAAATTCTGTTATAACTTCTATATCCCTTGAAGCATTACTTAAATATTTCAACACAGTATACATGTGGACAGATGTCACACACCCATGTTGCCCTTAATATGACATTGACCTTTTGCCCTTGAACAGTGAACCTCTTCCCACATTAGCAAGTTCGCCAGAGTTTCTCAATTCTGTCATAACTTCTATATTCCTTGCTGAAGGATTACTTACATATTTCAACACAGCATACTTGTGGACAAATGCCACACATTCATGCTGCCCTTAATATGACCTTGACCTTTTGACCATGATACCTTTAAACTTTTTCACACATTAATATGTTTTCCAAAGGTTTTCATTTCTGTCATAACTTCTATATCCATTGATGGATTACTTTAATATTTCAATACATCATACTTGTGGACAAATGCCACACATCAACACTGCCCTTAATATGATATTTACCGTTTGATCTTCATAAATGTGCTTGTGAATACTTATCACTTTGGTTAATGAACTTTGCCACAGTTTTTCCAATCTGTCACCGGGGCCATTCGTGTGCCGACCGGCCACATTTCTTGTTTACCTTCTCATTTTTTTGCGGAAAGACTGAACTTTTTTTGGCCTCAAAATATTTCTACAAGTTTCTTCATCATGATATAACTGATATTACTCAACGGATTGCTTCAATATTTCAACACTTCATATATGTGATCATTTGGAACACCCTCATGCCGCCGTTAACATGACATTGACCTTTTTGTCTTCAAATGTTTGTGGAAACATGTAGCCATTTTTTGCGCCAAAAAGTTTGTACAAGGTTCTTCATCATCGTATAACATTAAGGTTACTTGATGGATTGCTTCACTGTTTGGACACTTGATACATGTAATGCATCAGTCAATGTAAGTCCCCGCCCCCCCCCCCCCCCTCCGGGGGAATAGCGGGGCTTATATTTTCGTTGCTGTTAAAGCCCCGGTGAAGGCCCCGCACTGCGGGGCAACATGGTCGGTAAAAGCCCCGGTAAAATGCCCCGCACTGCGGGGCCATCTGGTGATTTTAAATGTGAAATATTCTTGCACGAAAATGATGTGTTGTAGAGCAAAATGTCACTTATAAATAGTAGATATTCTGGGAACTTTTATTAGTATGGGAAGCCATTATTACAACCCAAAGCAGCTTTATTCGTTGTAGATGTAATTGGTAGCACATTTGGCCTGCTACTCGTTCTATTTCTAGGGTGGTTGACTTAGTGATATAGTTGTTTTGAAACCGTTACAGTCGATGATCAGCTGGGTAATGACCGATATGTTTAGTTTGTAAAAGTTCGAGTCTCCTAGCACTTTTTGGATTTCTTGACGAAACGCCGGGTAGGTCTGTTTTCCGAACTTCGTGTAGTGCTGGGCATCTTAGTAGCATGTGTGACGCATCCTAGCTCCGCCTCCAAATGACAGTTAGGACAAGAGGGTCGACTAAGTACAGGGTAAATATGTGTTTGTTGCTTTGAAATAGGTACGTTCCTGTTAATAGTAGTAACCAAATAAATAGCCGCTAACCTTTGGCACCACCCACGGATCGGTAGAAGGAAGGTCGGATATGTGTGAATAGTATTAAATAGCGCAAAAGTGGACCCTTGCATGATACAAACTTCTTAACCGTATTAACGCACGGACACACGGACGGTGCAAACACCTATATGACACCGGCTCTTCGAGACAGGGTTCATAAAAAGTACACCCCCCCCCCCCACCCCCCCCCCCCTATTAATAGTATAAAATGCAGCACTTTATACTTTTACTTACATGGGGAGGGTGTGTGTGTGAGAAATAGGATTTTTCCAGTGGGGGGGTGGGGGGGGGGGGGGGGTCTCGGGATTTTCCAGGGGGGGGGGGGGGTGGGGGGGGGGGGGTCTCGGGATTTTCCAGGGTTTGTTGGTAAAGAATCACTTTCCAGGTGGGGGGGGGGGGGGGTGGGGGGGGGGGTGGGTCTCGGGATTTCCAGGTGGGGGGGGGGGGGGGTGGGGGGGGTCGGGATTTTCCAGGGTTTGTTGGGTAAAGAATCACTTTCCAGGTGGGGGGGGGGGGGTCTCTGGATTTTCCAGGGGGGGGGGTTTCGGGAATTTTCCAGGGTTTGTTGGGTAAAGAATCACTTTCCAGGTGGGGGGGGGGGTCTCGGGATTTTCCAGGGGGGGGGGGGGGGGGTGGGGGGGGGGGGGGGGGGGGGGGGGTCTCGGGATATTCCAGGGTTTGTTGGGTAAAGAATCACTTTCCAGGTAGGTGGGGATCTCGGTATTTTCCAGGGGGGGGTTCTCGGGTCCAGGGATTTTCAGGGTTTGTTGGGTAAACAATCACTTTCCAGGTGGGGGGGGGGGGTCTCGTGATTTTCCAGGGTTGGTCGGGTAATGAATCACTTTCCAGGGGGGGGGGGGGTCTCGGGTTTTCCTTCAGTGTGTGTGGGGGGGGGGGGGGGAATGTCTCAGAATTTTCCATGTGTTGGGGGGGGGGGGGCTGGTGGGATAACGGATAACGGCAGTGCAATATAAACAGAGGAATTATTTGAAAACAATTTTGTTTATATTAAACAAAATTTGCCAGTATTAAACAGTCCACAGTGAAAGTAGATCGTATTAAACAGTTTAAACCCATGTCACCCCTCCCACCACACAACAGTATTCAGGTAAACATACATGTACATATCTTGATAACAGTCTGATAAAGCCCCGGTAAAGCCCCGGGGTATGTCCCAGCTCAATTTCTTAGCAACAGTTAAAGCCCCGGTAAAGTCCCCGCAGTGCGGGGCATCATGAAAGGTAAAAAGCCCCGGGGTATGCCCGGTAAAGCCCCGCCCCTCCCCGGAGGGGGGGGGGGGGGGGGGGGGGGGGGGGGGGGGGGGGGGCGGGGATTTACATTGACTGATGCATAAGCATGTGTAACACACTCATGCCCCCATTAAAGGTACATGCCCACGCAGCAGGTTACACTGTACTACTACTTTTAATTTTCTGTCATGCCTTATATGAGCCATTTGTCTACCCACTAACGAGTTATTTTTAATTACGGCGCATGTTAATTGGTGTTAAATCGCATTTTATATGCCGCCACCAGCAAGGCTATTTTCCGACCTCGTGCTATTTTTACCAATACGCGTCACGTGACACAGTCACTCAGATCACATCTTTGACATGCGCAGTGAAGTATCGGAAGTTGAGAAGAAAAATCTCGGTTCGAGTCCAAATCTAAATCTCCACGTAACTCTTTCCATTTGGTGATCTGGTCGCCAATATTAACCACTCTCTCTCTGTACTGCCTGTCCCTCAGACATTTCGCCTTTTTTTTGGACGACACCGTTTCATACAATTTCCGTCCTGTACGTTTCGACATGTTGATATTCTTGTTTACATATTGGGAAGCCTACTGGCGCGCGTAATATACTGCGCATGCGCACCGCAAGCCGTGATGTGAAAGTCGTCGTCCCCGCACATTATCAAAATAGACTGTTACCGCCGCGCGTCGCTAACAGTAAATTGATAATTAATAAATTATTATATTTGTATAGCGGGCACTCGTCATTTTTAGAACTGGTGGAATAGTGACATAATTATACACTTATTTAATTCCTATAAAGAACATTTTGTGCCTACTGCGTGGGCATGTACCTTTAATATGACCTTGACCTTATTAACCTTCACATGCTTGTGGAAACACTTAGCCATTTTTGTCGCATCTGCTTTAGCAGACGGCGCGACTATAGTCGCAGCTTTTTTCGTCATATTCGTCCGAAATGTCAAAAACATTGTACAAGCTTCGTCATCATGCTATGACTTTAATATTTCTTTACGGATTGCTTCAATATTTGGACACTTGATACATGTAAGCATTAGAACACACTCATGTCGCCAATTCACATGACCTTCACCTTTTTTATCTTCAAATATATGCTAAAACACTTGACCATTTGTTTGCGTCAAAACCTTTGTACCAGCTTCCTCATCCTGCTATAACTTTCATATTATTTGACGCATTCCTTCAATGTTTGGACACTTGATACATGTAACCATTTGGAAGACACCAATGCCGCCAGTCACATGACCTTGACATATTTTACCTGAAGACCTTTGCTGAAACACTTAGCCATTGTTTTGCGTCGAAAGGTTTGTACAAGCTTCTTCATCATGGGATAATTTTAATTTTACTTGACGGATTGCTGCAATAGTTGGACAATTGATACATGTGAGCATCTGGAACACACTCATGCCGCCATTAACATGACCTTGACATTTTTTACCTTCATATTTTTTGCGGAAATACGTTGCCAGTTTTTTTTTGCGTCAAAAAAATTGTGCAAGTTTCTTCATCATCGTATAAGATTAATATTGTTTGATGGATTGCTTCAATATTTGGACACTTGATACATGTAGGCGTTTGGAACACACTCGTGCTGCCATTAACATGACCTTGATTTGATCATGTTGACCTTCACATGGTTGTCGAAACACTTAGCCATTTTTTTTTTATGTCAAAAGGTTTTGTCAACCGTGACCCTTTTCGTATTTTAAACATGCACTTCTCGACTGTTTTTGTGATACTTACTTTAGCACGTGCCCATGATCATCTTACAGTCAAATGCCTCGGCAGGCGCGACACCGCTTCCGTGGCGGAATTCTTGTTTTATGTCAAAACGTTTCTTCAACCTTGACCGTTTTCGTGTTTTAAGCATGCACTTCTCTGACGGTTTTGTGATGCTTACTTTAGCGCATGCCATTATGTTACGGTCATATGCCTCAGCAGGCGTGATACCGCTTCCGTGGCGGAATGCTTGTGTTATTTTCCCATGCTTAGACTTAAAGGTGACATATGGTATTTGACCATGTTAACCCGGTCTACAATGCCAGACTTTAGCTATTGACAGGTTGTGAAACACCACAAATAAATAAATAAATAACATCTGTTTTAGACTCTGGAAGATGATGTGCCGGTCAGTCGTTTACCCATTTGCCCCAGTCAGCCTATCCCGATACAAGAACTAGGTAATATCTCCTTAACTCTTTGCCTGCTGGGAAACTTGTGGGCTATACATAGTTCAATCAAACTATTGAAAGTACTGAGCTGCGAGCCCAACTGAAATGGGTGGTAAACAGTGTTTTAGTATATTCTCCTTTAAATATTTCAAATAGAGTAATTATAGTAAATGGTGTTTTGGTAAACTGTACAACACTCAAAATATTTTGTATGTGGAGAGGGAAAGGAACTGTATAGAAACAGGAAGAATCCAGTAAGGCTTAGCATTTGTTTGTTATGCATTACATACACATCCGCATGAGCTCTGAAATTTGTATCAATTTTCGACATCATTTAAGAAAAATGTGACTGATTTTCGAAATCAATATTGGCGAAATACGGCGATGCTATAAGGGTGGTAATTCCATATCCGGGATCAATTATTGTAAGTGAAAATGTACGCTATTACCACTCATTCGAAACATGCCGACGCGACGATTCAAATGAGTGAACCATCTAGACGACACGGTTCAAATGAGTGGTAACAGTATATTTCTTATCAATTTTCGACATAATTTAAGGAAAATATTTCTTAATCGAAATCAATATCGGCGAAATACGGCGATGCGATAAGGGTGGTAATTCCATATCCGGATTCACTCTTCAAACACCTGTGGTTATAGTGTTGTGAAGGAAAATATCCAGACAGGTGTTTACACACCATTAATGCGCGACCAAAATAGTCAGTTTTATTTGTGGAAAATGAACGGCTAAATCTGAGGTTCCATTGGGTTTTCTTCAATTAATTATGTACCAAAGATATACATTATAATAAATGTGAACTGTAAAATAGCATAAAACGAGTCGTTAACAATGACCTAGATACAAGATGTATACATACGGGCCACAAAAAAAAATAGTGCCGTGATGTCTGACTGTATTTTGAGAACCGGTTACATAAGCTGCGAGAGGCTCGCAGCTAAAAACAGCAGACGTAAATTAAGTACATTTTAATTTATTTTCCTCCGTAAATAGCATGAATATGTCTTGGAATTTCATTAGAATGGAGTCATGCGGACTCAATTCTAATGCAATTCAAAGACATATTTACAGAGAAATAAATTTGTAATAAAAATACTCATAATTTTTTGGCTGTTTTTAGCTTATGTGACCGGTTCTCACAATTTATTTTAATTATTTATACTAATTAAATTCACCTGAAAAAATAATATTTTCGAAAGAGTGTAAAGTATGATAATTGCACATCAAACAATAAATACAGATCTATAATAAATAGTAATGTATGTTAACATTTTAAGGAAACCCGGTTATCGCCCCTAATATCAGTGTGGACATTTACGTCTGATATCAAATGTATGATAATGCCAATAAATACGTGGGGTAATGTAGTAGAGCGTCGGACTGCGGACCGGGAGACCCCAGGTTCCATTTCCACCTCGACCGCTGCGAATGGTCGATTCGGCGTTTCCTTGGGCAAAATAACTTCGTGCTAGCCTAGTTCTATCGGATGGGGACTTAAATAGTCTGTCCCGACATGCAAGGTCGTCGAGCCAGTACCGTCGTTATATCAGAGCATTTACATTTGGGGTAATGCTGACTGACTGTTTATTTTGCCAGAAAATGTCTCCGATGATGTCTCTTATATAAAGAACATTTTGTGCCTGCTGAGTGGGCATGTACCTTTAATTATTCAAAATTGATCATGTGTTCCGTTTAGCACTTGACCGCATTTCTGCGTAGTGTAATGTGTAATACAGTGTAGAACTGGTGGAATAGTGACTTAATTATACACTTATTTAATTCCTATAAAGAACATGTTGGTTCTACTGAGTGGGAATGTACCTTTAAAAGAGGAAATGAAAAGTCATGCAGAGCATGATGTTATTAGCCGATCAAATCAGGGTTCACTATATATCCACATTTTAGTAGTTACGGAATCTCAGGGAAAAGTGAGAGAAGTGTTGATTTCCTCCCCAACCAAATTCTCCCAGTTATATTTAGTAAATTACTATGGATTTGCCATTTACTTGGCGGCCATTTTGAGTTTTCTGACAATGGAGTAACTGCAATTATTAACTGCAATATTATTCCAGTTTAAATATGTAACCTTTGAATATAGGTGAAGGCGCTTAGCATTACACAAATATGTAGCAAGTCAACCGAAATCTCATAAATACCCGATTTTTGGCGGCCATCTTGAAAATATGATAATATACTGAATTTTAGTGTAGTTTACATAAATTCTTTAATATATCGATCTGAAATGTTTTTGAACAACTTACACCAATTTCCAAGTTAAGGACCATGACCTACCTATTGGCTCATATATTGGCAATGTTCGACTTCCGTCAAGCATAAAGTTCAATGACCTTGAAATGACCTTGAAATGGCACCCGGATGTTTTGGAAACCTTATACATTCAAGTTTATAAATACGCCGGGTGCCATAAATTAACACGAGGTGCGGAATCTTATATATATATACCTATTGCCCAGACTGTAGAAAGATGCCAGAATTTAAGAAAAACAAGCGTGTAAAAAGGTGATTAATTTGGTGTGCAAGTACTGTATGTGAACTTCAATGTATATATTGCCAATGCAGATATACTGTCTGTATAATCGAGACGCACCATGTCATTTTGTACCTACAAACAGGTGCGCAATTTCATAAATATGCCGAAAGTTGATGAAATTCTCCAAACAAATGCGGAATAGAATTCTGCATTTGCTCTGAAAATTTCGATAACTTTCGGTGTCATTCCAGGAAAATATCATAAATTTTGTATTTTTTTTATGAAATTACGCCCATTTGTGTAGGTACAAAATCACATGGCGCATCTTAATTATCATTATTACACTGGTGCTGCACTCTGCGCCGGTGGAAAATGTAAGACAATCCACTTGAAAAATATAATATGCGCCATTATAAAATGTTTCTAAATGAGTGTTAAAAAATCAATCAAATTACTACTCGTCTTGAAACATTGTTTTACAATTAATGGCGCCTATTGTATCTTTCAAGTGGATTGTCTTGAAATATTTCCATCGGTGCAGCACCAGTGAAGTAAGTGCACTGTTTCTCTAACGGTGCATCACACATATAGAAAAGTATATGTGACCGTGGCTTGAGAAAAAGGCCTCATGGGGTTTGATCAATCTGGATATTAATCTGCTAGCACACTCCTGTATGTGAATGTGCAGGCTGATCTGTGCCTACACTGGTCATATTACCATTGAAAGGAAGTAATATCATGCTTACTAGGAGTGTTTATACTTTATTATTACATGCTTTATGTGATATTCATCATAATGGAATAAATGATAAAGTATACATGTTTAGCTTCTATTACAAATGGTTTTGAATTGGGATATGTATATGATTTTAATTTCAAAAGGTGCCAGCAAATCTGACGAAGAAATTCCTCACCCCTGGCCCAGGAATACAAATTCAGCGATTTCGGTCGGCTGCCGGCATGGTACAGATAAACTGGTCGGCTGTCGGTCGGTATAGTCGACTATGGTACCGACCGACAGACAGCCTGTTTACCGGTACCATGCTAGCAGCCGACCGAAATCGCAGAATCGCTATTTCCTTGCAATGAATAGAAAAGTAAATGTTTGATGGCGAAATAAGTGAATCAGAAAAAGAAGATTTCATTATTTACAAAAGGACACGAAGGAGTGCAAGGACCAGTGTAGATCAATTTGGTTCAGTTAAAATCAACAATTGAGTCACACAAATTTACTAGTCCACACGAACCGGTAACAATTTTGTCAGTGACCGTCTTACCAAACGTATCCTTGTTCATGAGACAATTAATGGGAAGACAACCGTTCAATATAGTATATTTCTGTCGAACTGAACCAATAACCCGTTCCACATGTATTCTTGAGTGGGCAAGTTTACGCGTTCATTCCACGTCCAGAGGGGATAGCTGATCACGACCTTTCGTAAATGCTGGAATCTTCACTTCTGCAGCTACCGAGCCAACACTGTCCTTGACATCAAATCCTCTGTCCGCCAACACTAAATCCCCAGGTAATAACTTAGACAGGAAGTCACTGTTCTCTGTCACAAACTTGTCACTCTCACGACCACCCCATGCTTTCGATATGAAGGACACACTGCCCTGAGGAGTAATTCCAATTAGAAATTTCACAGTGTGGTGGTGTTTGTATGAAGACCAGGTTTCTGCCCTGGCTTTCAAACCACTTGGTTTCTCAATAAATACCTCAAAACAATCAATTATCACTGCACACCTGTGGCCGAAGTACTTCCTAAATTCCATTGACACGGCTTTTCTCAATGTCCCGCGCTCTGGCCATCTTATGAGTTTCTTTAGCAACTTGTACATACAGTCAATTGTCCGTGTAAACAGTCTAGATATTGTTGATTGAGTAGTGTCAAATTCATACGCAAGAAAGAGATTTGGCAAATTTAGTCGGAATTTCACTAATGTCGATATCATTACCTTGAATTTGGGCATGACCAGACTGGATGACAGGTGAGGCTCCAGAAAATTAAACAATATAGATAGAACTGTGAATGATGGTAATCCTGTTAAATGTTTCACCTTCTCGTCACTACCCTTAAACTAACTTGCAGTGGATTTAGTTTCCAAATGTTGGTGACTATAGGCCCAATGGTTACAGAGGAGAAGACGTTTGTAAATGTTCACGGACGGACGGACGGACGACGGACGGACACATTGCGGTAACAATAGCTCACATGAGCTTCGCTCAGGTGAGCTAAAAACAAATAAATACATGACTATGTACTTGTCGGATATTGTAACTTTGCACATTTAGTTACAATATAATAACTTATTTTTATTATTTCTTCTCGGAAGTATATGTTGCATACACCATCTGAACATTCTTGCTGAGACGGTTCAGATGAGTGGTCATAACATTTACATGCACTTTTGAGGAGAAATAAAAAAGAAAATGTGTACTCTTATGAAATATCACTGAAATGTTGACAATTTATGACAAATTTTATACATATGACATGCGCCATGTGATTTTGCATGTACAAACATGTGCGCACTTTGATGAAAACTATTTACAAAATTTACAATATCTTTCAGAAATAACATTGAATGGTGACAACATGGTGACATTCCGCATTTGCTCTGAGATTTCATCAACTTTTGGCATGATTTACAGAAAATATCGCAAAATCTGTAAACATTTTTCATGAAATTCCACACAAACTGCAATTATTTATTGTCTGCGGTCCATCGAAATACACCATCTCGCACGTCTTAAGCATGTTAAGTACAGTGACAGCACGGGTGTCAAACATTATAATTCAGTGGGTGGCCGCATTGCTCCAGATAAGGAATTAGTAATTGAGTATTGTTACTCCATCAGTTCTGAAGCAATTGGGTATTTCAACATTTGAATTGGGTGAAATTAAATCACACTACTGTTTACACATCAACAGACAGCAATTATTGAATAGTTTGTTTCGAAATGAAAACATATCTTGGCATTTCATTAGAATTGCCTCCTTGGATGTGTTTTCATTTAAACATATGCTATATTGTGGTCTGTTTATTGTTTTCTGCAGCATGATAAAGGTACCACAATTGTTCTCATTGTTTTTTGATACTCACTACTTCTTATTTCAATTGGGTTTTTGGCAATTTTAATTGGGTATTTACGCAAATACGCAGCTTATCTGGAGCTCTGGGTGTGTGTGTGTGTGTGTGTGTGTGTGTGGGGGGGGGGGGGGGTTCACACACAATATAATGATTACACTAGCTTACATTTTCTCACCAGCTGACAAGTAGAACTATCGGATTATTTATAATATCAAGGACTTACCATTGACAAAATGCGCCGAATACACCCGAACATTTTGGATAGTCTTGTGCCCAAATTCTTGTCCAATTCTAGCCAGCCGCCAGCCATGATTCACGACAATCACGTCTCCGATCCGAACTCAGTTTCTCGCGATCTTTACGATGACTACATCCGTATATGGAACACTTCACAACCATTATGCGTCTAACTAACTGAATTTAGGTCAAACTTCCACGTGTTTTGTTTTATGTATCGAGATATTGGAACATGGCGGAGCTTCCGGTTTGTGACGTCAACACGTTTAGTCCTGGCCCTGCCATAGAGACCCGTATACATTTTTATTAGCATAGACTTTGACAGTTGATTTGAATATGGGATACCCCCAGTGTCAAGAATCTAATAGGTGGAATTCCAAAATTCATAACATGAGTCGGTGTGCGGCCATTTTCGAAGATGGCCGCCGTGACGTCAGGCATGTACCAAAACTGAAATTCATATAACTTTTGATAGCAATGTAGTAGATGGATGCTTTTGGTGTCAATTATGTGATTTCCAGGCATGCTCGATACAGCTATGATGATGAAAAACATATTATACGTTGCCTAGTTACCGTAATCCAAGATGGCCGCCATTAAAAGTCCACAAAAATATAAACATGTGTAAGTCTTGATATGAACGTGGTAGATGAATTAGTTTTGTGTCCATAATGATGTTTTCATGGATACCAAATATGCCGAAAGTGTCAAAAATCATTTTAGATGTTACATAGATGCAAAATTTAGGATGGCCGCCATAAAACAGGCAAACATGTGCTAATTGTATCCCCCGGACTTCGTTGGGGGATACATAGGATTTGACACCGAACATCGTCCGCGTCCTCGTCCGCGTCCTCGTCCGCGCCCGCGTCCGCATCCGCCACAGACACTTCTTGTCCGGAGCATAACTCGACCACCCTTTGGAATATTTTCATGAAACTTCATACATGCATTGACCACGACCCGAAGGTGTGTCGCGCTCAAGAATGGCAACTCTTGCATAGCTAATTTTTCAGTTATCTCCTTTTTTTGTTTCGCGCACTGATTGAGCATAACTCGACCACCCTTTGGAACATTTTCTACATGTTTCTATACAATTCTATATACGGTACAGAGTTTGTGTACACAACTCCTCCGAAACCGTTCAGTCGATCGTTCTGAAACTATACACACGTCTTATACACATATTAAAGATGTGCACCTTGGTGTTTTTATGTCGAAAAAATATTTTTTAACAAAAATATCGTTATTTTTTTTTTCATTCGTAAAACAATTGAACTTATACATATTTCGATTGGAACATAGTAGACTGTGCATTACAAGAATAAAACATGACGCTTAATAAGAAGGACGAGTCAAACGGCTTAAACCACACATGCCACTGACCAAATTTTCTGATTACTTAATTGGACACATTGTTTTTGTTGTTTATGACAAAATATCACCCAAGTTTCTCTGACATTTTTACATGGACGGTGCTTTGTGTAGCACATTTTCCGTGCATATACAGATGACAAGCTTCCCATGTGGTAGTGGATTGACATATTGTGCAGGCAAGAGGGCACCATTCACTCACCCAACCATAGTTCATTGGATCTGGAGTTGAATGGGTTGAATCTTTTAGAAGGCGCAGGACATTACACACAACAAGAAATGCTCTATGGATATGACCATGGATCACACTGCTGTAGGGGGTAGGGCTT
Organism: Conchocele bisecta; assembly: GCA_029237695.1. NCBI lineage: Eukaryota > Metazoa > Mollusca > Bivalvia > Lucinida > Thyasiridae > Conchocele > Conchocele bisecta. The sequence continues at coordinate 42,457,971 of CM055279.1, forward strand.
ACAGAGGTTTCGGTGGTGAAGCTCGGATATGCCACTCCACTCGAAGCTCGTATGTGACATTGCACTATCCACACATGAATAAGATATTCTTCAGCCTTCCGAGTCATCGTTTCAGTTAACTGATCTGACTCTGCAAAGTCGGCTAGGAATTTATGTGATTCACACGAGAGAGACGTGTGTTTGATGCCAATCTTGCTCAGAGTATCGTCGCCAGTGAGGACATGCGCATTCAATACGACCCTGCACAGTCCCACTCCCAACCTATCGGCGAGAACATGAAGTGGTAGATGACGTCTATGCTCACCGGGGCCAAACTCTACCCACAACTCCTGAAGCCCCTTCTCACGCAATTGAGGCCTAAACCAAAGTAAGGACACTATGTATTGGAGATCACAAGCACCAGACCGCTCACACAGTGGCTTTGATGCCCTGTCAGGATGTAACATATGTGCTGGAAGAACTGCCTCGCCTGTGATGCATCCACTAAGCCCGATGGTCAGCTTGACCAGTTCGGAAGTTGATGCCAGCTGGCGAGCCAGCTGCTGCAACTAGATTGTATTGGTTGGTAATGTCCAGCTTTTGCAGTATTGGGACATCGTTGGTGATTTCTATGAGATCAACATACCCTACTCCTCCAGCATGACGGAGCCTTTCTCCAGATTTAAAGGACGATTGCAGGTAGCTATCAAATATGACGAGGAGACTGGCCTGACGTGCATGGCCTACAGATACACAGCTAATTGCGCGATAGAATATTCCAAATGATGTAAATTTTGGAAATGGTGTCTAAGATAATAAAAAAAAAAAAAAAAAAAACGCATAACGGCAATCAGTGCACTCTTGTCAGGTTTGGATGGGATGTCACCTTCAAATAGCGTTAAAGTTGAGATGATAGCATGGCCATATATAGAGTTGAGTGTCATTCCCCAATCTTTGACAATCTCAATGTCACGCTGAGCTGCTGCTATCAGCTTGGATGACAGAGCCACATGAGCTGTAGCCTGATTGACAACTGGTTTGTAGTAAATTTGTGGCAGGTTTCTTTTTGATATGGTGGCAGACATATTTTGGCCTTTTATAGGAACCGCTCTTCCCTGAATTATTTGACCAGTAGATCTCCATTCTCTTGCATATGGAGCAGCCGTACAGCCACTTGGTCATCTACCAATGTTTTGGTAATTATGTTATGGAGCTTGATGCCTGCACTTTGGATTATGTATGGATTGCCTCTATCTCAAACAAAGTCCAGACACCTTGCCACATTTTCATTGAGCTTATCAGCTTTGCAACTAGTAAGTTCATTATGCACCCTTACTGATTCGCTGTGATTCACGATCACGATCACGATCACGATTCACGACATCACTCATCATTTCCCGGAAAATATTCGAGACAAGTAGAATTTCGTGGAATATAAGCTGCCACTTGACTGTGATTGCGAGGTTTTTGGTTTGTCCCTCAATACCACCTGCACTCTTTGACGATCTCTGGATTGATTGTTCCAGCTTCATATCTCATTATCTGGTGCAACATCATTAAAAGAGTCCTCAGCCCGATCCGTCCCAACCAAGTGACCACTCAAGAAGTGCTGGAAGATCTCTGGATTGGTTGCTTCTAACACTTGTGTCGATTCCAGATATAAGGTAACGTAGCAAAGGTAATTAGACAGTCGCTCTCCCGAAAGGTCGGCAGAGATTTTTCAACGGAGGCCATGTGTACAAGATGGACGTTTCCTTCTCGATCTGATGCTACAGCATGCTTAATGACGCTAGCTATGTGCTGAAACTGTTGTAAGTACTGGCACATCTCAGACTTTGCACAACATTCATTCATGAAACACTCAAATTGTTCATGATGTTCTGAAGATTGATGGCCAATCTCTGCTAAATTCTCGACTGACAACTTCTCACAAAGTATACGATGCACATCGACCGCACATGTTATTATATTATCATTGATATCGTGACCACTGTGTAACAACCACCGCCAGAAAGCCTCACGTGTGAACAAACCGTTCAGGTCTGAAACCATCATTATTCATTGGAAAGAGTGAACAGATTGACTGCCTTCCAACACAGAGTTCAATGACAGTTTACCAAACACTTCAGTCTCGAGATCGGAGCATACTCAATCCCTGATCCACTAATATATCGTCCAAAATACATCAGCAATATTTTTACTCTTTGAAATATTCCCATCAATCCATGAACATCAAAAAATTAATTTGGTTCAGTCATCATGATATCTGCCACAGTATGAAATACACCCTCATCACGAAATACAGGTACGAGTGACTGAGATGGGGTTGAGTTGCCGACGAAAACTTTGGAAATTTTGAAGGACCTTACGTACAGTTGTATAGTCAATCACAGGGGAGGGGATCACAGAAATAAACCATACTCGCATTATATGACAGAGCATGACAACCACCCCATGTAGGCAGTGTACCACAAGTAGCATGAACCTTTGGTAGTCTTAACCTGATGAAGGATATAAGAAACTCGCGCTGATCTGCTTCACGGAGAGCAGACACACAATCAACATTATAAGTGATGCCTGAATCCTCTATAACTTTGAAGCTGGAAGGCAGGCTTGATTTCAATCATAATTAGGGTGGGGGGGGGGGGGGGAGAGTAGGCATTTCATGGCATGGTAGTTTCACAGGCAAGCACACTGTGTCCAACAATCGGATTATGAATATCCATAAATACAGAATAAGTAGTAAAATGGTGCCCTATTGCATGGGCTGGCATATTAACCTCAATAAATGTTTGCAATTTATGTATAAAATTGTGTGTATCTTATTGTAAGCCATTTAACTGATGTTTGTTATTGACCGTCATGATGCACATTTGGTAATGCATCAGCTTACTACATTCCAATCAAAATCAGTTTACGTTCACTTGTTTTACAGACTTTTGCGGCGGCTATCTTGGATTCTGATAACTAGACAACATCTAAATTGTTATTTTGATACCGCTGATATGCCTTGTATGCCTGAAAATCCCATAATACACAAACAAAATTGCTTATGTTCCTATCAAAAGTAGCACATAATTGCAGATTGGCAGATATTTTATGGCGGCCATCTTGAATTTTGCAACTAGGTAACATCAAAATGATTTTCTACACAATAGCTATATATGGTATATATGAAAACATTATGAACACCAAGCTCATTCATCTACTACGCTCATATCAAGAATTACACATGTTTATATTTTGTGTCGATTTTTGATGGCGGCCATCTTGGATTACGGTAAATGGGTAACGTCAAGATAATTTTTGACATCACAGCTGTATCTGGCATGCCCATAAATCACATAATTGACACCAGAATCGCCTATCTACTACATTGCTATCAAAAGTTCACAGACTCGTGCCATTAATTTTGGAATTCCACCTAGTAGATTCTTGACACTGGGGGCATCCCATATTCAAATCAACTGTCGAAGTCTATGCTAAGAAAATGTACACGGGTCTCTATGACAGGGCCTGGACTAGTTTATTTATAGCCAAATTGCAAACCGCCGAACACTAGTAGTTAAAACGTTTATTTATAGCCAAATTGTGTTATTTCGCTATATTTAAGGTTTTAAACAGAGATAATGGCCAAAAATTAAAAAATATCCGGTTGATGTAGTTTGGAAGTGTTACAACAAATTTCGCGTTTGTAGATTACCGAATATAGGAGAAAAGGGTGGTTACAAACTTTTTCACAAACCGATGGATAACCAATATATAGCCGATCTATAAATAGATCGGCTAATAATGAATCGATTGAACGTTCCAGGATCAGCTAATGTCATATACGGACGGAATTCGGTTTAGAGTCGCATCCGAACCGAACGATTGGTGGAATGGAATACTATGAAAACATGTGTCATGCCTAATGTGTTGATTAAACCTGTGCCCTGCGGTATTGAAGACCAATGTACTACCATTAGACCCATCAACATATCGCTAAAATATAATGAGCCCCGTTTTGTCATAAATGCTAATATATAAGCAATCTATCAGGGAAGACAAGTATTGATTACGCCGACAAGCTTAGTATGGGGCAACCAGCTCATAATTTTCTTTTCGAAAATTGTTTTGACAAGTTTTATGTCAATTATGTAACATAACACGTTTGCCAAATATGGAGGACTCATTTTACTCGAACACAAGACAACTAATACGCTGCCAATCGAATAGAACTTCAAATTAACACATTGTCCCAGCCAGACCTTGCTTGGATCAGGCTGGTGGATATTGATAGCAAATTTACCAGCCAATGTTTGAAAACGTCATTCGGTACATCACGTGACGTTCATTGACCAATGAAGGGTCAGGGAAAGTAAATTTCGAACAAGGCGTTTTGTATCAGCGTCAGTTAGTTACTAACACACAACTGTACGGAGCCCCGCAGGGGACGTAGACATATTTTTATATTATTGATTCGTTCGCACGAAATAACAATTCGTTCCAACAAAATAACAATTCGTTCCCTCAATTTAACAATTCGTTCCCACGAAATAACAATTCGTTCCCTCGGGAAACATTGGCATATGGGCAAGATTAGCGCAGGCGGTGGTGTATGTATGTATGCTACAGCTCAGACTCAGCCAATCAAACTGATTGATTGCGAGTTGATATTGCCAATAGATGTTCAGAAACGTTGACATCTTGGCAAGATTAACGCGCACAATGGTGTATTGTTTACGGGTTTTGCAGAGCCAAGTCATGGGTACTTGCCCCGAACTAATTCAGTTTAGAGTACAATTAGATTAGCCTTTGCTGGTCTGGAGCCAGATAAGACACGCATCTGGTCGCTCACGTGGTGTATCAAGTGGTGCCTCACGTGGTGCCGTTATTACGGCGATCACGTGATATGTTGTTTTTTTATGTTTTCGGCATTGAATAACATGATATGTCCGTAACTCGTATGTTTGGGGAGATGGAAGGTCGTTAAATTCTAAACACATGCAATAAACATGTATTACACCACCGCCTGCGTAAATCTTGCCTAGATGTCAACGTTTCTGAACATCTATTGACAATATCCACTCGTAATAACGCAGTTTACCACAGCTCAGGCTCAGCCAATCAAGCTGCTTACGTTCAACAACAATATTCAATTATTTTGTATACAATGTAAGCACATTTACAAATATTGGCAAGATTAACCCATGCGGTGGTGTAAGAAATAGAGAATAGTAGGTTAGTGCCGTGAATGGGAAAATATCTGGCAAGGCTCAGGAAACGGGATGGGCGAGGCTCTGCCGAGCACATCCCGTTTCCGTGCCGCGCCAGATATTTTTTCCCATTCACGGCACTAACCTACTATTCTATTTATCCCGACACCTTCAAATGGTAAAATGCAAAAATTGTATTGACTGGATATCAAAAATGTTTCACGGCACATACGCACTGTGTTGACGGGATAAAAAAAAAACACGTGTGTTAAAAATCTTGCTTTTGCATTTTTAGCTGCGAGCCTCTCGCAGCTTATGTAACGGTTCTCAAAATAGTCAGATATCACGGCGCTATTTCTTTTTGTGGCGCGTATCTAGGTCATTGTTAACGTCTCATTTTATGCTATTTTACATTTCACATTTATTAGAATATATCTTTGATACATAATTAATTGAAGAAAAACCAATGGAACCTCAGATTTAGCCGTTCATTTTCCACAAATAAAACTGATATTTTGGTCGCGCATTAATGGTGTGTAAACCCCGAATCACACTTGTCTGGATTTTTTCATTCACAACACTATAACCACAGGTGTTTGAAGAGTGAATCTGGATATGGAATTACCACCCTTATCGAATCGCCGTATTTCGCCGATATTTATTTCGAAAATCATATTTTCCTTAAATGATGTCGAAAATTGATAAAAAATATACTGTTACCACTCATTTGAACCGTGTCGTCTAGATGGTTCACTCATTTGAATCGTTGCTTCGGCATGTTTCGAATGAGTGGTAATAGCGTACACTTTAACTTACAATAATTGAGCCCGGATATGGAATTACCACCCTTATCGCATCGCTGTATTTCGCCGATATTGATTTTGAAAATCATATTTTCCTTAAATGATGTCGAAAATTGATAACAATTTCAGAGCTCATGCGGATGTGTATGTAATGCATAACAATCAAATGCTAAACCTTACTGGATTCTTCCTGTTTCTATACAGCTTCTTCCCCTCTGCACATGCAAAATATGTCGAGTGTTATACAGTTTCCCATAACACCATTTACTACAATTACTCTATTTGAAATATTTAAAGGAGGATATACTAAAACACTGTTTACCACCCATTTCTATTCGGCTCGCAGCTCAGTACTTTCAGTACTTTGATTTTCTCTGTTTGCCTGCAAAAAGTTACTGTCCGTTTCACGAAAGCTAGCCTGCCCAAATATTACGACTATATAAACAATTCAAGAACAATATTTGTTTTGATAATATTAAATTAAAGGAAAATGTAAGAATGAGCCTCCTTTTCATTATATGAAATTGGGGAAATATTTTAGCATTTCAGAAATATAGTACTGTACCGATTTTCAAAAGTAAACTTTTGTTTTCTTAGTTAGATCATTTCCAAGCTAGTCAGCACTACGTACGTACGTGTGTCCGGTTAAAGTTTTTGGTTAAAGCTTTTTGGTTAAAGTTTTTCGTTATACTATATCTCTTTTTTTAGTGTCATTGCCTCACCACAAGGCGCGACATGCAGGCCGCGGCCATCTAGTTTGTTTTGTTTTTTGACAGCTCCTCCACCCGGATCCTTTTCCCTCATGTTAAATTCTTATAGAGAACTCAATACTGTTTTTGCATTGTTTATATAGCCATTGCATTTGGGCAGGTTCCGTGAAACAGACAGTTTAGCTCTTTCAACATGTTCAACACTAGAGATCCTCGCTCTAGGCTTTACTGAACATATTTTCATATTATTTCCATTTGTCTGGTTCTTTGGATGAGACTTTAAACTGTGGTCCCATGACCTTAGCTGTTTCTGGGACGTATTACGAATTCACGTTTCCCTTTCTGTAAATGATGTCGAAAGTTAACGAAATTTGCATAGCATATTATGCAGCATTATAATTCCAGCACAAAAATATTTACACAATTCCCTAACATTTGATTGGCCCGTAGCAAGTCTCTGTCCAAAATTTATATCCCAGTAAACTCCCACGCCGAACTACTTTCTACAGGTGCGCTGTCAGTGCTGTCAAAATAAACACATTTTCTTGACAAATTTATTTCAAATGCTGGAATTATAAGGAATGAATGGCCTTTTTGTGGAATTTATCGGGGATATAAACTCGGAAAAGTCGCGGGAATACTGGACGAGGCCTTCCGGCCTTCGTTCAGTATTCCCGCAACTTTTCCAAATTTATACCCCGATAAATTCCACAAAAAGGCAATTCATTCCTATAATATACCGAGTCAAAAAAGAATGTGTTCACATTTATTTTGGCTGTAATTTCTAAAATAAATCAGTAAATATCACAAAACTTTCACAATTAGTTCAGGCAATATTGACCTATCATACCTGATGATAATGTCGATATTACAATGCTTTAGTGACATTGAATAGCGCTATGTGTAGTTTTGACATTTTTGCACGTGCAAGTCGTAAAACTTGTTAGCGAATGTTAAAAGGTGGTTGACCTCATTATTTAGACACTTTGCGAGTAGGAAATCACAACACATTTGTGAGAGATCACGTTGCAAAATGCCTAGGCTTCGCCAAAATAAGAGAGTCCAAGCCATGACGATGCTAGCCTCCGGTCAAATTACTACGGCTGTCGCTAGAGCTTTCGGTTGCCACCGAAACAACATTTTTCGTCTCCAACGGCGTTTCCAAATGACACGTGACATAGTGGATCGAGCTCGAACTGGTAGACCCACAGTTACGACGGCCCGTACAGATCTATGTATTACGTTAACGCATCTCCGACGTCGATTTATAACGGCGTCGAGCACTGCGAGAGGATACGGAATTTCAGGTCAAACCTCTATAAACCGTTTGAGAAATGTCCGTAACCCAATCCGACCACGTCGGCCATACGTTGGTCAGATAGTAAATCGTAACGCTAGAATTCAGTGGGGCAGGCGTCATTTGCGTTGGCGACGTGCTCGGTGAGCTAGTGTTCACAGACGAGTCGCGGTTTAATTTGAGCCATGCTGACGGTAGAGTTCGTGTGTACCGAAGGAAGGGGGAGCGTTTCGCTGATTCGTGCCTTCTGCAGAGGGATAGATTCGGTGGGGTGGCGTCATGGACGTCATGGGAGGAATCATGGACGGGCGTAAGGAATTGGTTGTCATTCGTATATCGACAACGTTCATCAGCAATGATTCCTTTTCTGCAGAGACGCGGCCCAGGCATCATGATGCAGGATAATGCCAGGCCGCACACGGCTAGAATTACCCGCAATTTCCTTGCCCAAAACAACGTTCGCGTTTTGCCTTGGCCCACTTCATCGCCAGATATGAATCCAATTGAGCATATCTAGGATGAATTGGGCAAAAGGTTAAAATCCAGACACGTGATCAACAATGTACGGGAATTAGCCGAAGCCCTGCTCCAGGAATGGAATCGGATTCCAGAAGACGTCATTCGACGTTACGTACAGTCTATGCGTAGACGCACAGTGACGTTATTGCGCAAGAGCGGTGGGCATAACCGATATTGATTGAAACATCCGCCCAAATCGCATTTTTTATTCGAAAAGTTCATGCAACCGCCATCACTTCAACAATGATCAATTTTGTTAATTTCAAAAGTGACCCCTATGGTGTTTCAACTGGCGTCACATGAGAACCATTGAAAGCACCATTCTCAATACACCATAATCTTATGGCGCATAGATTTCCCTCAAATTTAATATATCATATTCCGTTCTTCGAGATGACAGTGCATCTAAAATCTACCAACATATACAGTGAACACTTTCTTTTTTGACTCGGTATATATACGAATAATTGTTAAGGTAAGTGACAAAATGTACCCGGTCCTACAGTCCCCTGGGGGTGGGGGCGGACGGATAATCTGGACAATTTGGGTCATTTTTGCATTTCAAGCCCCGAAAGGGAAACATAAACAATTTATAATACTGTTACCATAAATCATAAGATCTACCACCTCTGAAGGGAACTGACCCAATATTTTGAAATTCAACATCTTACTAAAGTGATTTTATCTTGGATGACGTAATTATCCGATATCGACAAAAATAATGTTCCAGAGTGATCGTCTCCTTGATACCTTCAAGTTTGATTGAAATCGGGCAGGCAGTTCGGTGTGTAGTTTGACCAACATCCAAGTTAGTGGAAGAGCTTAGCCCACAAAAACAAGGGTAGTGTGCACTTTGTGATACAAGTGCCAATTTGGTACAGATCTACTTTAATATATCCTAAACTATAAAAGCCCAGGACTCAAGCGACCGATCAACCCAAATTCAAGATGACCCCCAAAATTTAAAATGGTCGACGACCACATTATTAATGGTTCTCTTTCCAACCTTCTAGAAGTGACACTGATGCAAACTTTGTGTCTATATTACGGTTTTAAGAGACAAGGACACATAGTATATATAGTAGACGTAGTTTTAATGGCTTCTAATATTCAAAATGGCCGCCAAAATCACATTATTCCATTTTTTCAGCTCTACCGAACCTTCTAAATATGAAAATGGTGAACAATAATGCATATAATTATATACTTTTGTTCTGTTTATTGTGGTTCTAAAAAAAACAGAACAAAACATAATGTGATAGGTATCCATTAATTTGGTTGGGTTAACTAGCTGTACATTGACTGTTTATTGACAGTTAGGTACCAGTCACTGTTTAAGTGGCTACATAAAATACTACTATTGATATGTCAATGTTTCTAGCTAGCCGAGATCGATCGACTTGCATGTATATTATGTTATGGTTTCATGACAAATGGAATTGAAAGTACATACTGTACATGTGGTACATATATAATAATGGTAATAACCTGCACAAGTATAGGTGATTATCTTTGCAATCAATGTAGACCAAAATAAGTCATATATTTATGTGGAGTCAGATCATAGTTTTCAGTTCACGCAACCAATTATAGTAGCTGAAACATATATTGGCTTTGCGAAATAAATGACACGCATAGTGTTAACAATTTAGTGTGCATGATTATCTTGGTCTACATTGGACAACCATAAAACACATTGTGGTAGATGACTGCTCATATAATTAATTGTGTAATAGCATTATATAACCATTGTCACACCAATTGATTATATTTATCCATATATAATCAAACTCTCCATTGCATTGCAATGACAGCATAATCTATATACGTATTATGACAGAGTCACTCATGGTATCACTGTTATGTAACATCTTACTCGTGACATCCACCCTGGCAAGTACATAGATCAGTACATGATACATGTAATTTGTTACGCCTGCATTTGCAGAGGCCTCTGCATGCTTTTTTGCATCCACATTTTATGAGCTCCTGGCACATCTTAGCTTATTCTGCCAGAGATGTCCAGAATGGATGCCAGCCATCACCAGTATCCTCCCATTCCTATTCTTCAGGGCCGGGAATTGAGGGGTCAAGGACAAGAGAGTGTCCCCAAACATATCCTCCTTGGTTTATGGCACGCTTGCAATGCTATTGCAATGCTGCTTCGGTTGTATGAATGTTTTCAATTGCCCTTGAACCATGCGAGAACAGCTGCTCTGATCAGATGTTCTGCTGTACAGGAGCACCACGACACGCTGAATGGTGTCAAACAGATCAGCAGACATTTTCTCAGGAGCATGGGCAAGACTAATCAAAGCGTCTGTCAGCTGTGGAAACACTTTCCATACGTCCCAACATGATTTCTTCCCAATGTCCAGCAAAGAATGAGACTGTGAGGCTGTGAAACATTGGCAATGCCTTCGCCCTTTGCAGACCAATATTGGAGAAGAGGATATGGGCACCAATGTACCTGAACGATTTCCTAGTTCCGAAAGCTATCCACAGCTCTTCGATATTAAGATGGCACATGCTTGACACAGCTAGCGCAACAACGTCTGTATCTGTTGTGCGAATGGTGATTTTGGAGTGGCCCTGATTCACACAATCAGCTAGATGAACCATGATTCTAGAATCGGCCTCTTCAGGGCTGCATGGTGCTATGCCAGATGTGTCTAATTCTGGATCAGAGTAAATCACAATGGTGTCAGAGGTTGCTACAATAACCTTTTCATGCTGTACCTCATTGATCAAATACTCAGCAAGGAATGTAAGTAATAAAAAATATGTTTTGTTCTGTTTTTTTAGAACCACAATAAACAGAACAAAAGTATATAATTATATGCATTATTATTCACCATTTTCATATTTAGAAGGTTCGGTAGAGCTGAAAAAAGGGAATACTGTGATTTTGGCGGCCATTTTGAATATTAGAAGCCATTACAACTACGTCTACTATATATACTATGTGTCCTTGTCTCTTAAAACCGTAATATAGACACAAAGTTTGCATCAGTGTCACTTCTAGAAGGTTGGAAAGAGAACCATTAATAATGTGGTCGTCGACCATTTTAAATGTTGGGGGTCATCTTGAATTTGGGTTGATCGGTCGCTTGAGTCCTGGGCTTTTATAGTTTAGGATATGTTAAAGTAGATCTGTACCAAATTGGCACTTGTATCACAAAGTGCACACTACCCTTGTTTTTGTGGGCTAAGCTCTTCCACTAACTTGGATGTTGGTCAAACTACACACCGAACTGCCTGCCCGATTTCAATCAAACTTGAAGGTATCAAGGAGACGATCACTCTGGAACATTATTTTTGTCGATATCGGATAATTACGTCATCCAAGATAAAATAACTTTAGTAAGATGCTGAATTTCAAAATATTGGGTCATTTCCCTTCAGAGGTGGTAGAACAGTATTATAAATTGCTTATGTTTCCCTTTCGGGGCTTGAAATGCAAAAATGACCCAAATTGTCCCGAGTATCCGTCCGCCCCCACCCTCTAGGGGACTGTAGGACCGGGTCACATTTTGACTCCTACCTTAACAATTATTCGTATATATAATATAATCGACATTTGGATTTGCTTTATAAAGTGGATAATAATTTCAGGTGAGCGATACAGGCCCATTTATGCCTCTTGATTTGTATGCCTCCTATGCGAATTCGGCCCATATGTGTATGTTAAATTAATCCCTGATTGTGGTGACTAGGGCCCTCTTGTTACACCTATGATGTACATGCATATTAATTGCAAATTTTTAAGATACTTGTACCGGTATTGACGATTTCAAAGATTTTATGTGTTGAATATATAAAGGGATCCTCCAGATTATCGGACAAAAATGGCAGTTTATTTATGATATGTTTCTTAAAATAGCAGCTATGGGCATACTATTTTCACAGCACAATCCTCGGTTCTTGCTGTCTCAATGCATGTAAACTATTTAGCAAAATATGCCATCTTTATCACTTAAAATTGGGTCAGATCATCAGTGGTAAGATTGCCCCAAAATTAACATCGACACTCAGTTATCCGGACAAACGTATATACTAATCGTCTTATAACTTCTATTCTCATGTTGAAATCATAATTGTATTGCCTGTAAACCAGTGTAAACAGCATTGTGTATTTCTGCAGAAAAATCAGTTACCCTTCGTTTCTTGGAAGACAACGTATTTATAGAATGTATTGTATATATAGAACAATGACGTAATTGGGCGCACTCGATTGAGCCCCCGCATGACTTTTGTCGTTATAATCAAATTGTGGACAGGGTTGGGAATGTGTTCAGCAAATTTTACTAAAATGTTTACCATGCCGACATATTCTTCACACTGGCATGGAAACAGCATGCACATGCGTGACTCAAATTCATTCGTTGCAAAATAGGATCAAAATAATGCGCTTAATTAACAGGTATTTTCATTTGTCCGATAAACTGATTGTCCTGATAATTGGTATGACCCCTGTATAGAATATTAGGTTAGTGCCGTGAACAGGTGAATGGGAAAAATATCTGGCACGGCTTAGGAAAGGGGATGGGCGAGTCTGCCGAGCACATTCCGTTTCCGTGCCGCGCCAGATATTGTTTCCAATTCACGGCACTAACCTACTATTCTATGTATCCCGTCAACACCTACATATGGTTTTAAAATGCAAAAAAATAACCACAGCCGCCGCACATATTCATACGCAGTGATTAGGTCGTATTGACAGGATATAAAAAATGTTTCACGGCACCGTGTTTCACGACACATACGCACTGTGTTGTCGGGATAAACCCCATTTCTAAGTGAAGTTACTAGTAGTTGTGATTTTCCAAGTTCAGTAACCTATTTATAAGACTAGTCTACATCTCATGCTATGGTCCGTTCTGTTCACCAATGAATTGGCCCAACATTTTGCTTAACCCTTACAAAGCTGAATGAAAGTTTGTTGTCTGCTTTTCTTTTTAAATGTTTAATGTTCATCAAAAAATGGTCTGGCAGCACTTTAGAATAATTTCTAGTGGAAATGATTATAAAGTTCTGTCAAAACCTGTTTTTTTAATTAAGAAAAAGGCAATACAGCAGACGACAATTTTCGTTCCCAGCATTCTAAGGGTTAACCTTGGCTGTAATTTCAGACTGGCTGAATGTAGAGGGGACAGCACGAATTCAAGTGGTTACTTGTAATAAGGATTCCCAGTTTGTAAAACACTACTGGGACAATGAAGATGTAAGTCGATGCCTCACTCTGAATAAATATATATTTAGACGGAAAACACAGGCATTTCCAAGTAGTGAGTCACTGCCTCGCTCTGAATAAATCTATATTTAGACGGAAAACACAGGCATTTCCAAGAAGTAAGTCGGTGCCTCGCTCTGAATAAATCTATATTTAGATGGAAAACACAAGGACTTCCAGGCAGTAAGTCAGTGCCTCACTCTGAATACATATATATTTAGACAGAAAATACGGGAACTTCCAAGCAGTAGTAAGTCAGTGCCTCACTCTGAATAAATCTATATTTAATGGAAAACACAAGGACTTCCAAGCAGTAAGTCAGTGCTTCACTCTGAATAAATCTATATTTAGACTGAAAATACAGGGACTTCCAAGCAGTAGTAAGTTAGTGCCTCACTCTGAAAAAGTCTATATTTAGACGGAAAACATGGATTTCCAAGCAGTAAGTCAATGCTTCACTCTGAATAAATCTATATTTAGAAGAAAAACACATTAATTTCCAAGCAGTAAGTCAGTGCCTCACTTCCATGCTGTAAGTCATTGCCTCTCTCTGAATAAATTTATATTTTGGCGGAAAACAACGCGACTTCCAAGCAGTAAGTCAATACCTCACTCTGATAAATCTATATTACCTAGCTAACATTGTATATCGGCCCGATAGCGGCCTAATATGGGTTTCAATATCGATCCATTATAGGCAAACGATATCGGCCCGACTGAATTTTTGCAACTCGGGCTTGATGTTCTATGATAACTGGTCGTTATCTGATAACGATATAGGTCCAACATCGGATATCAATATCAGTCCTATATAAGCAACCAATATCGGCCCGACTCAATTTTTGCAACGCAGATCCTTAGCGGCCCGATAGCAGGCACGATAGCGGGCCAACATCGGCTCGTATTTCTATGATACCGGGCTGTTATCTGATAACGATATAGGTCCAACAGTGGACATCAATATATCTCTCCATCGGAATCATCTGAAGAAGAATCAGACAAATAAACATCACTGTCATCACAGATGTTGAATAAGTCAGCATTATGTCTCTCAGTCGGAAGACAGTATCAAGAATGTTGCCATTTTCAGAGTCCAAAAATGGATCACAGCTACACAAATCTGCATTCTGTGTCTCAAGAGGAAGAATAATGTCGTGATCAGAGTCAATGTCACTGTCAATATTCACATTTGTCTCTGGATAACTGGCTGCTAAATTCTGACAATAGCATGAATTTCTCTGTAAGATGTCCACCGTGACATATTTTAAGTGTTGCTTCAAATGATAGAAAATGTACCATGGGCATGAACATTTGCAAAACCGCGAAAACTAATGACAATTTGAGAAACCAAACATCAGGCTAGATCAGATTACAATACCTACATAATTAGCGGCGTGAAACATAATTAATTTATAAGTATACCAATTTAATTAATTAAATATACATATATATTTTAATTCTTTCTAGAGAATAACCAAAGAACACACAAACATGAAAAACGGTAGTAGTATTCATTGATATTAGTAAAGCGTTTGATAGAGTCTGGCACAGAGGACTAATCGCGAAATTAAGATCGATAGGGTTAATAGGAAATATACTCCACTGGTTTGAAAGTTATCTTACAAATAGACGTCAGCGTGTAGTTATCCCGGGTACCAAATCTGATTGGAATATAATAATTGCAGGTGTGCCACAGGGCTCTATCCTTGTACCACTAATGTTTCTTATCTATATTAATGATATTGTAGACACCATAGAGTCGGATATACGTTTGGTTACTGACGATACCAGCCTGTACATCGTTATAGACGATCCTAATGAAGCAGGGGAAATATTACAAACCGATATAGATAAAATTACTAATTGGGCAACAAAATGGCTTGTTATATTTAACCCCGCAAAAACTGAATCACTGCTAATATCACGCAATATTATTAAGCCACAACATCCCCAATTACATATGTGTAATCAACCCATAAATGAAGTTGCTTGTCATAAACACCTTGGTATAGTTTTAACAAACTATTGTACTTGGCAACACCAGATCTCATATATCAAAGACAAAGCTTGGTCCAGAATTAATATTATGAGGAGCTTGAAGTTCAAACTCTCAAGAAAAACATTGCAAACCATTTATATTGCATTCATACGCCCTGTTCTAGAATACGGCAACGTTATTTCGGATAATTGTTCAATAAGTGAAAAACATGAACTTGATAAAATACAACATGAAGCAGCAAGAATCGTAACAGGTGCCACGAAATTGGTATAATTGACTGATCTGTACCAGGAAGTAGGATGGGAAAGCTTAGGAGAACGCAAACGAAAACAAAAATTAATTTAATAATTACAAAATGGTAAATGGTTTAACACCTGAGTATTTGTCATCACTTGTCCCTCAGGCTGTTGGAAGCACCACTCGATATAATTTACGGAACAATAGCAACTTCCATCCACCTCACTCACGAACTACACTGTACTCTAATTCTTTCTTACGTTCAGTCATTTAGAGAATGGAATAATGTATACGCCCGAGAGGCATCGTAACTTGCGAAATGCAAAACGTTTCTTTATAGTCCTTCAAAGACAGTGCCAAAACACAACTACCACGGGATAAGAAAAGCACAAATTCTACACACCAGATTGCGCACGAATTGTCGCTCCCTTAATTATGATCTCAACCAGAAAAATATTTCAGATTCTCCAATATGCCGTTGTGGTAGTATAGAAAATGTACAACAATACCTCCTTAACTGTCCATACTATCATGATTTAAGAGCAGATTTATTTCTAACCATTACACAAATACCCGATGTAAATCTTCAATTATTGATACATGGTACCTTAGACATCTTACTGTTTGGCAATAATGACTTATCCCACGAAGATAACGTTAAAGTATTTCACGATGTGCAAACATATATCCTCCGAAGTAAAAGATTTTTGTGAATCAAGTACATATGTATTGTTATGTTTGATGTGTTTTTCATAAATCATTGTATATATGGTTATTTCACAATCCCATGAGCAGTCGACGTGGACCTCCCTGTAGAAAATGCACACTATTTTTATGACCGTTATTTACTTTTCATGTTTATTCCTTTCTATGTTCATTTTCTTTTTCTATCGTTTTAGTTGGGTGTTGTTTTCTTTCTCATTCTCGTATTTATTTTTTGTTTTCTGTTAAACTGAAATCTAGCGCAAACCCCATTTTCTATATTATTACCAAAAATCCGTAAACGTAATATACACTTGAATTGTATCTGCCATTATTGCATCGAATGGGTCTCAGGCTGACATGGGAGCTAGACCATTGCGTGTTTTCTTTTTAAGATTTGTAATAGCTATGTCCGCCTGGGACCCTAATTACCTTGTTCAAGGAGAGGAACTCTATACGATAGCAATCTTTCGTTCCAATCCTCTATTCACTGCTTGTATACCGAAAATGATGTAATTATTATTTATTAAAATATGTTTATACCAAAAACGTCAACCTGTTAGCTAGCTTCTTGGAAAGGGTGACTAAGCGCGTAATGGTAGATTTTTTTGGATAATGGGGAAAATGGGGGCGTAATGGTGTATATTAAATTACATTGTTTTTATTGTAGATAATACTTATTATTTTTACAATTTATATTAATTATTAACACAGATCAGCAACAACATGTTGCCACGGATAAGTTAATTATCTTAAATAATACACATCAGTCCTAAATAAGGTAGATGACCTAAACATGGGAGATGACCACGATATGTTCTGCTTTCGGTCAAATCCCATTAGTTATCATGTGTCATTTATCACTTGTATTGGATGAATAAAATATTGTTTAAAGTAAATAAGGTAAGCATGTAAATAAATATATCGGGCCGATAGTGGGCCGATATATAGGCCCTAAGTAAAATATAAAAAATATAAAAAAACGTTTTATTATGCATTGATTATCAAATACTCTTTTGGGGATTTATAAATAGTGTCTATATACTATATAGCCTATATTGGACAGATACTGGACCAATATCTTTATCACTTAGATAATATATATACGTTAAATAATAATACACATCTGTCCGATATCGGGCCGATATGAGTAAAAAAAATAAGCTGAGTTAAAAATATTCCCGCAATTTCACAATTATGGTTTCTTGTTTATTGTTTCGGCCAGATATTTGTCTGATGTGGGAAATTAAAGCGAAAATCAAATGAAAATTTTGTGTAATAATATTATACAACGGCCCGACATCCGGCCGATATTGGTAATCCGTATTCAGAATTCACATGATTAGCGACAATATGAGGCAATATCGGCCAATATTCCGACTTAATGCCGATATCGGCCCGATATAGTCGTGTTTGCTGGGAAACATGGATCTTACTTTTATTTAAATATATAAGCTCCACATTGGGTAAGCATGTGACCACAAAGTCAACGTAATGTCACAAGAACACAAGAAGTAGACACAGTTTGATGTATTGATGGTAAGAAAACTTAAACTACTTTTCTTATAGCTCAACAGTGAACTGGTCACTATGCCTATTGAAGATGTACATAACTGACATTTACGAAAATACCGGAATAACATTTCTGCGTGCCATAATATCAGGGGTAAATATAAAACATTGTGCATGGAGACACATTAATATGTTCACTATAAAATGATTTAAAACACTACGGAGCCCCGCAGGGACATGGATTTCTTTTTACTGATTCGTTCCCACGAAATAACAATTCGTTCCCTCAATTTAACAATTTGTTCCCTCGAATTAACAATTCGTTCCCACGATATAACAATTTGTTCCCTCGAATTAACATTTCGTTCCCACGAAATAACAATTCATTCCCTCAATTTAACAATTTGTTCCCTCGAATGAATAATTTGTTCCCACGAGATAACAATTCGTTCCCACGAATTAACAATTCGTTTCCGTGGGAAAGAATTGTTAAATTGAGGGAACAAATTGTTAATTTGTGGGAACGAATTGTTAAATTAACGGAGCAAATTGTTATTTCGTGGGAACGAGTTAAACAAAAAAAATGAATTCTACGTCCCCTGCACAGCTCCGTAAAACACTGTTTCGCTGGACCAGTTATCTTTAGTCGACCAGCAGAACAAAAAATACTGAATCATGAAATAATTGTTGTTGCATAACCGACCTATATTACATAAGTTATTACATACATACTTTCGTTTTCCATTGAAACACAATGGAACTCAGGCCGTCAATATTTTCCCATATTAATGTCTACATTTTACCTCACAAATAGTTCCTTGTAAATCACCACTAATTTGTTTATTTTATTGATATTTCTTGTATTTTTTAGGCGCATAATGAGGCGAGTAATGTACGTATGTAATACAAAGTTTTGTTTTATTTGTATGTGGATATATGCCTCTTGTACCGCCATGCAACGATATTGCGCTCGTAAAGTCGTGCAATATCGCACGCTGCGGGACTCGTGCATTTATCCATACAAATAAAATAACCTATAAATATCCATTGCTACCACAGGTTGAAGTGACGGACCGAGGTCTATAGATACATTAAATATACCTAAAAGCATTGATTGTTTTAGGTATATTTAATGTATTTATAGACCTCGATCCATTACTTCGACACGTGTTTGCTACAGGAGGCCTACAGCATGAAGAAGCAATGTAGGGGGCACTGCGTGATAATCTCCAACAAGGTGTTCTATGGCCCCATGGAGTTGATAGATGGGGTTATGCGCGTGATGCTTGGAGTCCGGTACGGCATGGAGAAGGACCGGGAAAAACTCACCGATATGTTTACCCAGCTACATTTCACCGTCGTGCCGCACACAGATAAAACTGCTGCGGTAATTTGTTGTTGTTGTTAAACCGTCTTGTCGGGTAAATTTCATACAATTTATGTTCCTTCACATAACTGCTTCACATTTCACTTTGATGGTTGGTTTGGAGCATGCGAGTAAGTTAACGATCAGGATTCATCCTTAGTAGACTGGGCTGAATATATTTGTTCTGATGTAAATAAATATTCTGTTCTGATTTTTGCAATATACCGGTAATAACAATTAATAAATTTATCCTTAAATTGAAAATTTATCCCTCAAATGGTACTTAGCAAGATAAGTATACTTTGAAATTTTTGTGAAATAGGCGACTAGTCTATTAATTGTGTTTTCCAGTGCCTGCGTTTTCTTTGGCTGCCAGCGAGGGCATTTTTCTTACCGATCGTTCAAATATCTAGTTGGTAAATAGTTTTTATATGTTCATGTATCTGTCCTTCACTGTCGACCTCATACTGAGAAAACTGCCATGATAATTATTGTTGTTGTTGTTGTTGTTATACTGACTTATGGAGGTTTCGTTGAGAAAACTGCCGCAATAATTTATTGTTGTTGTTTTTGTTTTACTGTCTTATTGAGGTTTTTGTTGAGAAAACTGCCAAGATAATTTCTTGTTGTTGTTTTTGTTTTACTGTCTTATTATCCGAGCTATTAGCTAGGATTTAGTAACTATATGAACATTCTCAGTCATTGCAGACATGCTAATCAGTTAAGTGGCGATCGCAGTGTCACTGTTTGCGGGTTTAACTTTAGAAAAACACGCGGTACTACGCCATAAAAAAGTAGTTCAAAAACATTAAAACAGCGAGCTATCTTACCGTTTCAGCGTAATACATGTGTTGTTTGCATTTTTAGTGCTATATATGTGTTATTGCAAAAGTTTGTGTATACTTTATAAACTATTAACTGTTATGTATTAATATGAGTTATTTGTTATGTATGTTGATATTTTGCGCAATGATATAGTAGGGGGCGGGATTTCCCTGTGACGTTTTTCTTGAATAACCAATCAGATTAAAGCTTACATTCTGAACTTTACATAGGTCAATGGCTCGATAAAATCCGACATTGGACAGCGAAATGATGATGATTTAAAGCAGAAACATTGTTTTTTGACAGTTACATACTGTTTTAATCATCTTGAGCCACCAATATTATTAATCAGTGTCCATTTTACTTAAAAAATCAACGAATCTATAATGAATTTAGTAAAACAGTAATATGTGTGTTATTGCAAAAGTGTTTGTATACTTTATAATCTATTAACTGTTATGTATTAATATGAGTTATCTTGAACCATCGATATTATTAATCAGTGTCCATTTTACTTAAAAAATCAACTAATGTATAATGAATTTAGTAAAACAGTTCGCGCGGAAATCCAAACTTTCCAAAGAGGTGCTAGCAATTTTTTGATAATTACACGTCGTGTGTGTTAGTGCATACGCTGCCGACAGTCTTGCGACTTGACGTTACACAGCATATACAGTACGATACACTTCACAAAGGAAACGTTGTCTTGAGTTTGAATAAGGATAATAAATATCTCTAGATTATTTGTATTATGAATTAAAAAAAGTATATTTAAATAATTAGATATTAATTTAAATAAATATTTCGGCATCATTTACTCAATACATTAAAATTGAATGTGTAGCTGAAATGAAAGTGAAAGTAGAACGTTTTTGTTATATCCTCCGGGTTACAAATCGCTGAGGTTTCCTATTTGATATGAATTTTAAATTTAGGAGACTGTGTCAGGAGAAAATGGACTGATGTCATATGTCACCAGTCTAGTTCCTGAGCTATGACTGTGACAGGAAAAAAGGGACTGATGACATATGTCACCTGTCGTGTTCCATGCATGACTGCTCGCTCTTGTTTGCAATTGTTGTAAAATATATATATAAAGTTTAAGCTGTGTATACAAAACTATAGATATAACCCCCCCCGGCATACAAAGTATGTCGAGGGGTATATAGTTTTCGTAATTCTCTCCGTCCATGTTAAAGAGTTTGGGTACCCATTATCTCTGTGACGGAAAATCGGATGGACCTCAAACTTCATATACATGTACTTCCTTATCATCAACCATATTTTCATTCCATACCACACTCATGCGGCCTTCATTTCCAAGGTCAAGGTCAAATTACTTAAGACATTTGCATCCGTATGATTTGCCTTAAAAATGTTTGCAACCGTAAGTCAGATTGACTTCAAACTTCATATACTTCCTTATCATCATCCATATTTTAATTCCATATATGTACCACACCCATGTGGCCTTCATGTCCAAGGTCAAGGTGAAATTACTTTGAACAATCATGTTTGCCAAGTTAAATATTGTTTTTGCAGCATTGATAATGTATACTGATTCGACGAATATATTGATTTTAAATGGAGTATGTATTATTTTTTGTGTGAAATATTAAAATGGTTGCCATGACAACCAATATTATTAAACGTTCACATGTTAAGTGTATTTGCAAGATGGTAACAGTACTCGGGTGTATTGCATTGATTTTCAAAAAGTAAACACCTTTTCAACAAATACTATTTTTGTGTTTTCCAATATTGGTTACCATGGTTACTATGGTAATGCATATATATTTCAGAACTAGTGTGTCATAACATATGACAAAGCAATATCTCCTGTGAGTATATATAGTCGAGAAATTATTGAGCAAGTGAAACTTTATGTAGCTTACCATTTGAATAGTTGCTGTCTCAACTACTGACAAGCCGCAATACATGTACATCTATTCCGCAAAGTTCCGCATCCCTCCTGGTGCCAATTCTTAAGACTACAATGTACTTTCCAACAAATGAATTCTTAGTATATGTGTCCTCCACAAGCACGTACTGCGAAGGATTTTAGGACTTTCAGTCCTTTGATGGAGGTTTTTGTTGAGAAAACTGTCACGATAATTTGTTGTTGATGTTGTTATACCGTCTTATTGAGGTTTCGTTGAAATGTTTCAAATTATTTCTTTTCAAATGAGTAAACTCGTTTAATAATTATCATATTAAATCACCACATATATATGGCTGTGACTGGAGAAATGGGGCTTATAGGTTGTGTGACCAGTGTAGGTTCAGATCAGCCTGTGCATTCGCACAGTCTGATCAGGATCTGCACTGTTCACAATTCCATCAATGAAACACTTGTCATGCTTCTGTCGAGCAATTTATAGATCATTATCATTATATTATTATTATTATATTATCATTATTATTATATTATCATTATATTTTCATTATTATTATATTTGATCGGGAGCTACACCGGTTACAGGGGCCGATTTCATCAACATTGCAAAGTATACTTTCCTAGCAAAGTATACTAGGAGGGAGAAATTTTCAATTTTAGAATAAATTTATTAATTTTTAGCCAGGTTTTTTGAAAAAAAATCCAGGCTATTGGATTGGCGAAAGCCGGGCGGGCGGGCGGACGGGCGGACGGGCGGGCGGCGGGCGGGCGGCGGGCGGGCGGCGTCCACATTCAATGTTAAGTTTTCGTGTTTGAGTCCATTTCTTTGTTACTGTACCACCTAGGACCACCAAACTTTCACAGCTTCATAATCAAGGGGTGCCCACCACATATCACTATCCAACATGTTTCTTTTTTTTTAACTTGACCCATTTTTTCCGCGCAATCGACTTAGCCATTTTCAATGTTAAGTTTTCGCGTTTTCAATGTTAAGTTTTCGTGTTTAAGTCCATTCTTTGGTACTGTACCACCTAGGACCACCAAACTTTCACAGCTTCATAATCAAGGGTGCCCACACATATCACTATCCAACATGTTACTTTTTTTTTTATAACTTGACCCATTTTTTCCGCGCAGTCGACTTAGCCATTTTCAATGTTAACTTTTCGCGTTTACAATGTTAAGTTTTCATGTTTAAGTCCATTTCTTTGGTACTGTACCACCTAGGACCACCAAAATTTCACAGCTTCATAACCAAGGGGTGCCTACCACATACAACTATCCAATATGTGACCATTTTTTTACCTTCACCTATTATTTCTACGTAATTGACTTAGCCATTTTCAACGTTAACTTTTTAACGTACATCTGGTTAAATTTTTTGGTTAAAACTTTTTTGTTATACTATATCTCTGCAACTGCTTCGCCATTACCTTGCAACTTCACATGGGTGTTATCATCATCCATATTTTCACTCTAACCCCCAACCGTGCGGCCCCTGTGCGCAATGTCAAGGTCAAATTACTTTGAATTTATTTGTTAAAGTTTTTTTGTGTACTATGTCTCTGCAACTGCTTCACCCATTACCTTGATACTTCACATGGGTGTTTATCATCATTGTCGCACCCGCTTGCGGAAAGCGCGATATCGTCGGCATTTTGGCATACGTCCGTACGTCCGTACGTCCGTGTCTCCGGTTAAAGTTTTTTCGTTAAAGTTTTTCCATCTACTATATCTATTTTTTTAGTGTCCATGCCTCGCCCCAAGGCGTGACTTGCAGGCCACGGCCATCTAGTCTACAAAAAGTGGGTATAATTATGTTATCCAAGTGTCCATGCTTGGAAAAAACCTGGCCTTCGTGGCGTTGCCTCGTTTCTTGTTATTATACTGAATTTATTACATTATCACAGCCAATTTTGGCTGTGATAATGTAATAAATTCAGTATAATAATTCTGCATAGTTTTAATCATCAAATATATGCAATCGTTAGTTCTGCATGAAATAATGCATTTCGGAAAAATCAATGATTGCTCCCTCAAAGTATACTTTGCTAGGAATGTATACTTTGCAATTTTGATGAAATCGGCTACAGATCCCATAGCTCCACTTATGGCGGTGACTGGAGAAATATTTGGCTTCTGTGATGTGTCTGCGATTGGAGAAATGGAGCTTATGGGATTTGTGACCATTGTAGTTCCTGATGAAATAGCACACTCCTGTAGCCTGATAACGATCTAAAATTCCTTGTTAGACGGATGTTACATTGAAAGAATGGCGACATTGTAGGTTCTGATCCGACTGTGCAGATGCACATGCTGATCTGGAACAACACTGATAAAAAAATCCATAAGCCCCATTCTCTAGTCACAACCACATATAAGAGTATGTATGTAAGCGTCATTTTCAGGAAATTCTGACAATTCTCAAGAACGAAGCAAAGCACCCAGACCACAAAGATGCGGAGGCGTTCGTCTGTATAATATGTAGCCACGGGTCAGAGGATGGAATTTATGGCACGGATGGTGAAATTGTCACCAGTGATAGCGTCACCAGTGTCTTTAAAAGCCAGCATTGTCCCGCATTGTGTAACAAACCGAAACTGTTCTTCATAGTGGCTTGCCAAGGAGGTAAGTTTTGGATTAGTTCAGAGTACATAACTCTAATTACATTACATGAGCGCTATGGCAGAGTAGTATTTCCAAATTTGCGTTTGAAGCTTTCTTTGTTTACTCTTTTTTTGTTTGCTTTGTTTACTTTCTACTTCATGGAGAGGGACCTAAGAATTTTGCACTTCATAGGTGAGTTTATGATAATATTTTTGTCTGTTATTGTAGAATTGTCTCTCAATATCAATATAGCGAAGTATGAATGTCAACGACTCGCAGATTATTGCTATATAATAGTGTACGAAGTAAACATTATTCTGCAAATATATACCGTTGACTGTGGTGTCACATATGCCCATAGTGTGTAGAAAATTATTTTCACTTGTATTCATAAACATATTTCATGAATTTACGCAGATGTCCGAAGGTTCAAATTCACATGGCTTTAGAGCTCCAGTTAAGATCCGTAATTTTACCAAATATTCGAGGTATTTTTCTTAGTTTTTCACCAAAAATGGCAAGTTGGGAGTTCTTTAGAATCGTCTCGAGGAGACAATTCTAGAGCACTCCCAAGTTACCATTTTTTGGTGAAGAAATAACAAAATTCCCCCAAAAGTTTATCAAATTGCGCACCTTTGGGCTTTGGGCTTGTCTCATATGAGACCGTATGGTCAGGAGCTACACGGACTTGTATTGCGGAGCCTGGACTATCAGGTACATTGTGGTCTCCTTGCTGTTAGTTGAGAGTTGAATCCGGTTATACCAGAAAGTAAGACTAATCATATTACTTTTAGGGAGTGGGCTAAGTGACTTTGGTGTTTTGAGGACCTGGCACCTGGTCCGATTGTGGAGAGGGTATTTAATGTTACCCTTGTCCATCTGTCCCGCCCGTCCGTCCGTCACTAACCTTATATGTCATAAAACGTTTAAACCGTACTAGCTACAGACCTGAAACTTGGTATGTAGCTTCCTTATGACGAGTAGATGCGCAAAGTTTATTTCGATTTTTGATTCTACCTCGGCATCATGGATTATCTCCTGTTCATACCCAACCATGATAGTGGAGGTGGCATTTAGTGTTACCCTTGTCCGTCCGTCACCAACCTTGTAAGTCGTAAAACTTTTAAACCGTACTAGATACAGACCTGAAACTTGGTACATGTATGTAGTTTCCCATTTTTGACTTGGAATGTTGCCCTGTTTATTATTAAAGCGATCTGTAAGGCATTCTTGTTCTCTGAACACATTTTCTAGCTATTTTTGTTATTTCTCAATGAAAATATATGTTGTGTTCACTCATTTGAACCATCTCGGCGAGGGGGCCAATTTCCCTCTATATACCTATGTCCCCCTATATTTTCGACTTTTCCCATGTATTTTGAAAACACTCCTATATTCCCCCTATATTTTTATTTTTCCTCTATATTTCAAAAAAGAAATCACCGAGGTTGAACAATTGTGCTGCTTTTTTGCATTGCCAATTTTACTTTATGCTATAAAGTGTGTAGAGTACAACATGATGGAAGTACAACGTGTAGAGTACAACATGATGGAAGAGGTAAGCGAGGAAATACCTACACATTGTTTACTGCACTTACAAGCATTTGAAGAAAAGAGAATATTTTATATAAATGACTGTCACTAAAACTTGTGAAGTTGGCATGTGCGATATATTTACGTACTGTCAAATCTACACAGGAACATGTTAAATACTTGTTCTACACAGGAGACCGACAGTGATTTGCAGATAAAGCCTTTAAATAGCAAGCATTGGTGAACAATTTGGCAACATGATGACCAAATCCCCCTATATTTTGACAAATATCCCCTATATTTTGTTAGAAATCCCGTATATTTTGCCGTGGATACCCCTCATAATATTTTCATAACATCTCAGTTGACGCACTGCATATACTTCTGAGCACATAGAAGGAAAATATTTAGTATTGTTCACAAACATAATGGCGTATCCTCAGCATAAAAAGGGTTAAACACCATGAAATCCAATCGACAGATATCCTGGATCCGGGAGTTACAGTGACTACAACATCGAACAACGATGAGTTATCGTCGCGAATGGAAAATATGAACGTCACGGACTCAAGGCATTGTATCCCGTCAAACGGGGACATATGTGTAGCCTTTGCTACACATCCTGGTATGATTCACAGATGGGTTTTTTTCACAGGATGATTTATGTAATAATTGAATTGTGTACTCCCCCACCCAAAAAAAAAAAAAAATTCACTCAATATTTACATTTACTGTCTGTTTCACGAAACCTGCCCAAGTTTTACGGCAATATAAATAATTGCAAAAACAGTATTTTTTTTCGACAATATTAAATTAAAGGAAAATTTTGATTTTATTGCGAAATAACGATATCCCCATGTTAAATCCCGATAGACATCTTCACATGGGGAACTTTTTGGAATTTCAGAAATACAGTACCCATTTTATCGAACAATATACTGTTTTTGCATTGTTTATATAATATGGCCGTAAAATTTGGGCAGTTTTCGTGAAACCGACATTAGTACCCTGTCTGTCAGTCTGTTTCCAAATATTGCGTTTACGTTTTCTGCTACCTACTATCTCTGTTACTGTAAGTCGGATTGGCTTGAAACTTCATATACTTATTTTTCATCAACCATATTCTCATTCGATAGCCCATCCATGTGGCTGCTGTGCCCAAGGTCAAATGACTTACAAATTGCGTTAATGTTTGTGTCAACATTTTCCGTTACATACTATTTATACACCCGGCTTACGAAATATGCCGAGGGGTATATAGTATTCGTCATTCCGTCCGTCCATCCTTCCATCCGTCCGTTTGTCCGACCGCGTTAAAGTATTTGGGTGCCCATTATATTTGTAATGTTATGTCAGATTGACCTCAAACTTCATATACTTCCTTATCATTATCCATATTTTCATTCCATACCACGCTCATGCGGCCTTCATGTCCAAGGTCAAGGTCAAATTACTTGGAGATTTGCTTCTGTAAGATTTGCATTAAAGTTTTCGGGTACCCATAAATATCTCTGCAACGGTAAGTCGGATTGACTTGAAACTTCATTTACTTCTTTATCATCATCCATATTTTCATTCCATGCCACACTCGTGTCAAAGGTCAAATAAATTTGCGTTAATTTTCTAAATATTTGCAACTCATGCATGTGCATTAACATGATACCCAACTACTAAACTGGCATGACTATGCTGGTCTTGGGTATAAGTGTACACATATAGGTACACTATTTGTCTTTGGAGGCAAACTGGTAAATTGGCCGTCGGCTGAGAAAAGGTACCTTGCGGCATTTGCAATTATTATGTCTCCCCCATGAAATGGGGAGACATATTGTTCTTGGCTTGGATGTCCTGTGTCTGTCTGTCCGTCCGTCCGTCCGTCCGGGCACACATTAGGGTACTTATGTGGCTAGCCCCACAGGGTTATGGACTTGGTAAAGGATAGGGTTGGTTACAATTAGCCACCTAAAAAATCCTTTTATGTGGCTAAAAATCGTTTTATGTGGCTAATATTTAACATGTGATAAGCCACATAAGTATAGTACTGTAAGAACGTCCATCCGTCCGTCCGTCTGTCCGTCTGTCCGTCACAAAATTGTTGAGTTACAGTCGTGAATCATTACAGGAATACTTGTCATCGTGTGAAGTTGCGCACCTGGGGTTTTAGATACGGATTCATCCTGTATTTACGGAGTTATGGCCCTTGACTTAGCGAAAAGTGGGGATTTTCAACTTGTGTCGCGCGTATCTCCAAATGTATTTCAATTAGTCGTGAAACTTTACAGGAATACTCGTCATCGTGTGAAGTTGCGCACCTGGGGTTTTAGATGCGGATTCATCCTGTATTTACGGAGTTATGGCCCTTGACTTAGCAAAAATTGGGGATTATCAACTTGTGTCGCGCGTATCTCCAAATGTATTTCAATTAGTCGTGAAACTTTACATGAATACTGGTCATCGTGTGAAGTTGCGCACCTGGGGTTTTAGATGCAGATTCGTCCAGTATTCACGGAGTTATGGCCCTTGACTTAGTGAAAAGTGGGGATTTTCAACTTGTGTCGCGCGTATCTCCAAATTTATTTCAATTAGAATCTGAAACTTTACAGGAATACTGGTCATCGTGTGAAGTTGCGTACCTGGGGTTTTAGATGCGGATTCATCCTGTATTTACGGAGTTATGGCCATTGACTTAGCGAAAAGTGGGGATTTTCAACTTGTGTCGCGCGTATCTCCAAATGTATTTCAGTTAGAGTCGTGAAACTTTACAGGAATACTGGTCATCGTGTGAAGTTGGGTTTTTAGATGCGGATTCATCTAGTATTCACGGAGTTATGGCCCTCGACTTAGTGAAAAGTGGGGATATTCAACTTGTGTCGCGCGTATCTTTAAAAGTATGCCGAAAATACAAGGTAGCTACATATAGGCTGTTGCTGTCTTAAATTCTACTTTTCCAAGTCCTGATAACATGCAGTGGTGGTATTCGGGGAGACATATGTTTTTGTCTGAAAAACAATCCTCTAGTACTGATTGGTACTGATTGGAGATATATTTCAACACGCGCATAGTACGACGAGATCTTCACTTCGTTTTGCTGGAATAGTCAGCAGTATAGGCTCTGATCAGAATGAGTGTAAGTGCAGGCTGATCATAGCCGATTTCACCAACATTGCAAATTATACTTTTCTAGCAAAGTATACTTTGAGGGACAAATTTTCAATTTTAGGATAAATTTATTAATTTTTATTACACTAAATTGATTACATTATCACAGCCATTTTGGCTGTGATAATGTAATAAATTCAGTATAATAATTCTGCATACTTGTAATCATCAAATATATGCAGTGGTTAGTTCTATGTGAAATAATGCATTTCAGGAAAAATAAATGATTACTCCCTGAAAGTATACTTTGGTAGAAAAGTATACTTTGCAATGTTGATGAAATAGGCTACTGTTTCTTTTATAGACTCCCTAGTTCATTCATACATGATACGACTTCACCTATTGGCTCGAAGGGTAATCTATCCTGGTCCCGGCACCACTGTAGTAGGTGACCAAGTCTCTATAATAGGCTACTGAGGTTACGCTGGTCACGTATGTTGTAAGGTCCCTTTTCTCAGCCGGGGACCCAACAAGTGACTTATATCGAATACAAGATGAACTTTGGAGTCCTAGTTAGATACTCTTACCACTAAATGTAGAAATATCTAGTACAGTTATGAGTTTTGAATCACTTTGTGTATCATTTCTATTTCGTACATTTAACACTCAATATCACTGCAAAAATAAGTGTATACATTGTAAAAAGGTTTGACTAGAATTCAAGTGTGACTAGTGTCTAAATAATGTGTGTATGTATGATTCCGTTCAGTAAAGTTATGACTGTATTGAGTACGATGTCTTCTAGCAATCCATCGCATATGTTACATATGAAATGGACCAAAGCAACGGTCATGCAGCACCACTTTGTACTTTGCGCATGCACGCTTCGTCTTCATTCCACAAAACACGCACCTGCGCTGTGATGATCATATGATCCATACGGTCAAGGCAGCATATCATCATATCATCTGGTAGCCGCTTTGACAGAGATGCCGGCCGGCCCCTCGGTCTGCCTGGAGATACATTTCTCCTACCTCTGGCCAGATACACCCCAACTATGGCGTGGAGTACGCCGAGAAGATCCAAAGGCTGTTCGCGAGCACCGGGTATATAGTCATACGTGTCTCTAGCTGTCGTCTTCATCGCATTTACCGGCTTCAATGGGCAGTCTTCAACTATATTGGCCCGAATAGTACCGGTGCAGGCAATTCTTTGCTTTGACAGTTCATCCACCTACGTCAAAGATGTGAACAGATTGTCAAATGCTACATGGTACGTGTCGTCTTTCTGTAATTCAGAAAGCAGGTCGGCGACAGCTGCCCCTCCCATACCCAAGTGCTTCTGACTGGTTGCTTGCTGACCATGCTTCCCTTGATAGGGTTCGAATTGAACCACGTAGCCAAGTGTCGTAGTGAGGACCCACATTTTGAAACCAAACCTTGGTTTCCCTCTAATAAATTGTCTGCAGCCATGCCTACCATAGTAAGGGATCGTGATTTCGTCTATACTCATATGTTGTTCCTTTGGGAAGAAATGAAGGAACTTGTCATTCAATAGTGACAGAAGGGGTCACGTCTTTTTATCCTGATGGTACAAATTCACATTGTCTGACACATGGATGTACCGCATGAATTCGTCAAAGCGGTCTCTGGTCATAGCCGATTGAATGGCGTATTGTTACAGTGGTAGCTGGACACCCTGCGGACCTCCCAGGGTGATGGTTTTCGAGATGTTCCACTGTACTGTTTGCTTATTTGTTATCGGGAAACGAGCTTTGTATCGATCCAATACGTACTGACTGATAACATACTACCGTATAAGGAATCGACCTGATACGAATATCTGGGTTACAACGAATTGAAAAGTGGCGTTCTATTGGACGAACGACGTCACACGACGTTACCGAACGACGTCCGAGTAATCACGTAACGTAAACAAGTCCGTGTTCTTTTCAACGAAAACTGTTTTAAATTTGATCATTGGCTAGCATAAAACGTTACCTGATAAACAAATCTAGTCTAGTGTCTTTCGATATCAAGATAATAAGGCTCGTCTCGGAAACATTATTGCCTGATAAACTGGTATTTTAAACTACACTAGCCTGGTATGATTTATGCAAGCATGTTCACATGCATATTATACAGCATATTGAGTGCTTGCTTCATGTACGTATACGTTAGACATCACACACAAATAATAATGATAAATGTGTCAATGGGACACGTATAATCACATTGGCAGCATGCGAACATGGATGTTATTGATCGGCTGTCATAACTGTAGAGACAGTTCCTTTAATGTCAAATGGAAATTAAAAATTCCTGCTGAATAATAGCCAACGGTAGTCAGTAAGTATATGTGTAAGTCAGTTAATGCCCTAACGAGCTTCGCGGCGAGGTGTTTCATGGGCACATGTAGGTTGTTTAAACACATGAACACCTCGATTAGGGCAGTAACTATTACTTATTACAGCAAGACGAAGAAGCCTATTGATCTTGAACAATTTCCAATTACTTATCTCCCCTTGGCAGCCATTTTTAGTTTTCGCACTCTGTATCCTTGTCCACGCAATTTAACTCAAGTTCTACTTCACCGATCGTAACCAAATTTGCTATACATGTTTATCACGGTAAGACGAAGAAGCCTGTTGATGTTGACAAATTTCCGTTCACTTATCTCCCCTTGGCGGCCATTTTTTATGTTTGGGCTCTGTATCTTTGTCCACGCAATAACTGATTTTCTAGATGAAGATGAAGTCAAGATGAAGAACCCTATTGGCTTTCAGTGAGTTATCTCCCCTTGTTGACTGGCCTTGTCTCGACGGGCGTATATTTTGATCTTCGCCACTCTTGTTACACTTGATTTATAAATTATCGAGTATGGAATGTAAAAAAACGTTTATTTAACCAGGTGAGCTGATTATATTGAAATAATGCCCTCGTGATTGGGTCCTACCGCTAAACAAACTCGGTTCGCTACGCTCACTCATTTGTTTCACGTAAGGACCCAATCACTCGCGCATTATTTCACGATAATCAGCTCACCTGGTTAAATAAACGATATATCATCATCCATATTTTCATACCTTGCCCCCCCACCCATGTGGTCCCCATGCCAAAGGCAAGGCCAAATTACTTCAAAATTGCACACTGTGAACATCAATTACCTCGATGGGCGCAATATCATTTAGTGACAACCTCATCACCAGTTTAATATATGTATCATATTCTCATTGTAGGTTATGTGGCGTTGCGGAACGAGGCACACGGCACTTTTTTTGTACAGGCTGTAATATACGTGTTCCAGCGACATGCATATGAAGAACATTTCACGGATTTAATGACGCGCGTAAGTATTAAAGGAATAAGGAACATTGTCAAGGTGCATGATCACGTGGTTACAACAACAACACTTACTTAGACTTCCAGAAGCGCATCGTACGTATTCAGTTATATTGTCCTTATTATGTAACGGATTTTAATGAAATATGGCTCATGAAACGCATCTTGTTAAGCTGCATTTGATGGTTTCGGTACTTCGGTACCAAACTTCTGTCGTTTTGCGATGAATCGATTTCCATGTTTACTGTCAATACCGACATGGAAATCGATTCTTCGCAAAAACGATGTATGTGCCAAAGTCCCGAATGCAGGTCTCCAAGACGCTTTTGCTGCGCCGTATTTCATCAAAATATGTTGTATATTAAGGAAAATATTATAGGAATGTATGGCCTTTTTGTGGAATTTATCGGGGTATAAACTTGGAAAAGTCGCGGGAATACTGATGAAGGCCGGAAGGCCTCGTCCAGTATTCCCGCGACTTTTCCAAGTTTATATCCCCGATAAATTCCAAAAAAATAAAAAAAAAAGGCCATTTATTCCTTATAATTCCAGCATTTGAAATAAATTCATCAAGAAAATGTGTTTATTTTCCGTTTTATTAAGAATTATTTTAACTGCGCCTGACGGTTACGGAAAGTAGTTCGGCATGGAGTTTACTGGGATATAAATTCTGGACAGAGACTTGCTACGGACCAATCAAATGTTAGGGAATTGTGTAAATATTTTTGTGCTGGAATTATTAAATAATATTTACTTTGGAGTGGGCGCGCTTTCAACCTTTCAGACAGTGTTGTTGTTGTGGTAATCACGTGATCATGCACCTTGATTGTGTACCCTCTAAATCAATTCTGAGCACATGTGTACAGGGTTCAGGTTTGGGGGCGAAGTTCCCGCCTTGTTTTACCGGAGTTCGCCCTGTGTGTACATGTACTTGAACATGTACATGTACATGTACTTGTACAGGTAATAGATGGGATTTAGTACTAAACCCATTGACCCGGCCTTAAATGACCTTAGCTGTTGATAGGCCGTTAAACCCCAACAAACTAACAAACAAACTGTGCGTCCAGAAAAGCGAAGTTCACTTCGCCTTAACAAAATCTCGAAAGTACGGAAAATTATAAACAAGAACAATTATAACATGAATGACTTTGTTATAAAAGAAAGCTTTTGAGCGTATGCTGTTATTATTGAAGCGAACTACATGTTTGCAAGTAGCATGTAAATTTATAGATATCAGGGTATGGGATCACGCGGTTTCCGAACCTGATTTTCAAACGTAACGTATTCTGTAACGTCATTTTTACAGTAGATTTTCTTGAAACTTTTCCAAGCAAATGGACGGATTTCGATGATATGTAGCACACCATAGAAGTGACATATGTGTTGTATGGGTGCTCTAAAAGTTATTTACAATAACCTATAACTGTCATGAAGAATCGAGTACAGTTTATATCTTACATTCACGTTCTTTAGATTTTGATTCACATCCATGGTAACCGATTCTTCGTCAAAACCAGAAAATTATTAGATTAAAGCAAACATATGCAAGAACTGGCATCATTAAACGAAGCTAATCCCCTGGCTGGCAGCCTTGATCATAATAAAAAAAGTACTCAATGACCTTGATCGGTCGGACGTGGTTCGTATGCTAAATAATACTCCATCCCTAGACACAAATTATGGTAAAATAATATCAAAATCCGTGAAGCTGTTGATGATTTATTGAAAAAACAAAAATAGCTTTAACATAAGGCAACAATTAACGTGAACATACGTATCAGTGACCTTGACCTTGGGCGGTCGGACGTTGGTCTTGTGCAAAGCAAAGCACCATGCCTAGACACACAATGTGGCCAAATATTATAAAAATCGGTAAAGCGGTTCACGAGTTATTGAAAAATGAAAGGTGTTACTAGCGTACGTACACGGACTAACGCTATACCCCCTCTTGCCTATCGGCGAGGGGATACTAATTGGCAACCTGTTAAGCATTTACTGCGTTATGTTTCATTAAACTCTATCTTTCCATTATAAAGATATTACATTCGACACCCTGCACCCCTTTTAATTGAAATGGCGCAATGTTTTCATTTTTTTCCCCAATTTTAGTACTTTCCCCTAACACAATAAACGGCATTTATTCGCACGCTGACGGAGCCGAGATCTATAAACTTACCCAGGGACATTACATTGCAAATATAGTTTAACCCGTCCACTGGCGGTTTGTTTCGGTGAGTCCGCACAGTACAACAGTCCGACTTGGCAACATCACCGCTAGCGACTTATCACCGGCACTGCAGTCATGATATAAAAATCATAAAATCATCAACTTCTAAAACTGGCGTTTTGAAGAAAGTCATGAAATATTCAATCTTAAATTCGATAAAATTGACGCAGTACAATTTGAACGACGTTATAAGCCAAAGATACGAGTGCCAGAAATAATCCACATTCAGACACGTGAACATGTTTTGCATTTCTCCATTTCATTGTCGAAACTCCAGACGGTTTTACGGAATGTGAAAGCCATGGAAAATGTATACTGGATATCAAATACTCATACAAGCACCAAGATGAACGTGTGAGTGAAATTCACGATAGGTCATACTTACATCGAAAAAGAAACCATTGCCTTGAAAAAGTCTGAGAACTAGCACACAAATACACATTAAAACGGCTGTATGTCAAAAATACTTCTGCGACTTTGCACTGCAGTGGAGTAGCCAGATTCTTGCAGAGGGGGTATGAATTGTGAATCAAGTTTGGAAGGGGGTGCGAGAACATACATTCATTTTCTTCCATTGTAGTGATTTTAAAGCTACAATTTTCACATATATTATACAGGTAGTTATTTCCCCCAGAAATACACACCTGACCAAATGTTACGGGATGCTATCGCACCCATTGCACACCATGTCACTGGACTTTGTACTGTACACCCACTGGGGAATCCATGTGACAAGTGTTTTGTATGATTTCTGTTTGTGAATGAGCTGATAAGACAAGTGTCGTGTTCAGTTGTTGCCCAGGTGGAATAGTGTCTTCGGGCAGCGATTCTTCTGGTCGCCTTTGTCCTTCAACAGCAGAATGAGAACCAATTTCCCCCTTATGTGCTTCTTCTGGGACCGCTCATATAATATCTCGATAGTCCTGCTGGTGTCTGCCTCGACTGCAGAGTGAAGTTGGAGAGGCTCGACGAATAATCCAGTAGCCTATTTCATCAACATTGCAAAGTATACTTTACTAGCAAAGTATACTTTGAGGGAGTAATCATTTATTTTTCCTGAAATGCATTATTTCATATAGAACTAACAAATGCATATATTTCATGATTAAAAGTATGCAGAATTATTATACTGAATTTATTACATTATCACAGCCAAATTGGCTGTGATAATGTAATCAATTCAGTATAATAAAAAAATAAAAAAAATTGAAAATTTCTCACTCAAAGTATACTTTGCTACTAAAGTATACTTTGCAATGTTGATGAAATAGGCTACTGATGGCTAAGATCTGTAGACGGCTTCACTGAAACAAACAATCAAACACTAGTATGTACATGGTTAGACTTTTATTGAAATTCTTACCAGTATTAACCATTTCTCAGCAACTTTCCAACATCAAAAAGTGCTCAGAGAGATACATCCCACCCGGGCATCAAACTCACAACACTTGGATAAATGTGGTAAGCGAGTAAGCCACATTATTCATAGTTGTGAACAGTAACTCTTGAAATCTACTACCGTACTGTCCGTAGCAGTTACGTTTCCATTCATAGTCTTCCTCTGCAGAATAGCAAATAAGATCTGATTCGCAAATTACATGTAGCAGTTAAAGTTGGGGTCGCATCCACAGGTTGAAGTAACGGACCGAGGTATATATATATACATGTATGTAGATGTGTTATAGAGGGAGTAACCCAACTATATTTAGCTTATTTTTTTATCATTTGTGGATGCTTTTAGGCATATTTAATGTATTTATAAACCTCGGTCCGTTACTTCAACCTGTGGTCCCATCTAGTAGGCATAACATGTTGTCTATGAGAATTAAATAAGTGTATAATTGTGTAACTACGGTACATGTATTCCGCCAGTTTTAAAAATTACGAGTGCCCACTATACTCGGGGACAAAATGGACTCTTATTTTGACCAAATTTGGCTGGGTACAAAAAAAGACGACAGATGAAATGGTAAAAGCCATCCGTCTAGCCGTAATTATCTCGGCTAAGAACTGCCTCGAATGTTCAGGGAATTTAGACTGAATATGGACATTTTCACGAAAATTATGAGTAGGTGAGCCGAATTAACAGACACGATTGTAATCCCAACAAACATACAGTCTCCACCCGCCCATATTTCGTGAGGTCACCCCAATGAAGCAAAAAGTCCCTCATCACCACCCCAGACCAAACATGGGTACCCCCGGTACAAATGGTTTTTAGGAAGCCCACCCACCGCAATACAAATACTTAATAGAAATACTGCACCCCCTGTACCTGCCTATATTCATGATATTTCGGGAAAAGGTCACCGCTGTGCAAATGCAGTGTACCTGGATGCGCACACCTCGATTGTTTTACTTGTTTGATCACTGTTGTTTTCTAAATCGTGTAAACACATGTGACTTTCTGAAAACACTTGTCTTAGGAAAACAGCATGAATAATCAGACAAGTAAAATATTCATGTGTGCAAAGCCACATACACGGTGCGAAGCCGGGTACACTTACTTAATAGAAATACTGCACCCATTCATGTATTCATGATATTTTGGGAAAAAATCACCGCTGTGCAAATGCACAGTGTACCTGGATTCTCACACATCAAGTTTTTACTTATTTAATCACTGTTGTTACAGTTTTCTAAACACATTTGACTTTCTGAAAACACTTGTCTTAAGAAAACTGCATGAATAATCAGACCTGTTTATTACAAAATATTGCTGTGTGCAAAGCCACATACACTGTGCGAAGCAGTGTACACTTAGTTTAATAGAAATACTCCATCCCCAACCCCCCCCCCCCCCCCCCCCCCACCCCACCCCGCCACCGCCATTTGTGGAAAAAAAAAGTAGATATTTTCTTGAATACAATGGTGTCGGCTAGTTCTGTGCACCAAAGGCTTTCCAAACAAATTGATAAGTCATTAACTTTCCCATATTCAGTCAAAATCTTCCTGAATATTCAGTGCAGGTAAAATGTCATAACGTTCTAACGTCAGTAAGTGACATAAATTGTATGACATCACATGCGTGTTTACAGCGTAACATTTGTGCTACGCATATGATGGTGTAAACAAAATGACGAACAGCATACTGGATCAGCAAAGCAAAATTGGTATTAAACATGAAGCACATATTTTATTGTGATGTACGAAATACTAAATTTGACATGAATGGCGCATTAGCCGATGCGCAGAATTAGCCGAAATTACAGTAATAATACTATAATAGGTCCAATAGTACTGGCCTCAAGAGGATTTTTATGCCCCCGCCACCGAATGGTGAGGGGAGCATATAGTGTTACCGGAGTACGTAACGTACTTAAATTACGTAACGTATGTACGAAACATTAACGCTCGGGTAAATGGCTTATAATTTCTGTTTCCTTGCTCGGATCTGCTTGACATTTCACACACACATTGCTCCAATGGTCCTCTACCGCCCTGTGACAAATCCACATTCGTCCCGCCCCGGCTAAGTCCAGGGTCAAGATCACAGACTTGGTGCGTTCGAAACCTTAACGCTGGGTAAATGCCTTATAATTTCTGTTTCCTTGCTCGGATTTGCTTCACATTTCACACACGCATTGGTCCAATGGTCCTCTGCCACCCTGTGACAAATCCACATTCGTGCCGCCCCCGCTAAGCCCAGGGTCAAGGTCACATACTTGGTGCGTTCGAAACCTTAACGCTGGGTAAATGCCTTATAATTGATATTTCCTTGCTCGGATCTGCTTCATATTTCACACACGCATTGCTACAATGGTCCTCTGCCATCCTGTGAAAAATCCACATTCGTGCTGCCTCCGCCAAGCCCAGGGTCAAGGTCACAGACTTGGTGCGTTCGAAACCTTAACGCTGGGTAAATGCCTTATAGTTTCTGTTTCCTTGCTCGGATCTGCTTCACATTTCACACACGCATTGCTCCAATGGTCCTCTGCCACCCTGTGACAAATCCACATTCGTGCCGCCCCCGCTAAGCCCAGCGTCAAGGTCACAGACATGGTGCGTTCGAAACCTTAACGCTGGGTAAATGCCTTATAATTAACCTTAACGCTGGGTAAATGCCTTATAATTTCTGTTTCCTTGCTCGCATCTCCAATGGTCCTCAACCGCCCTGTGACAAATCCACATTCGTCCCGCCCCCGCTAAGCCCAGGGTCAAGGTCACAGACTTGGTGCTTCGAAACCTTAACGCTCTGGTAAATGGCTTATAATTTCTGTTTCTTTGCTCGGGTCTGCTTCACATTTCACACACGCATTGCTCCAATGGTCCTCTGCCACCCTGTGACAAATACACATTCGTGCCGCCCCCGCTAAGCCCAGGGTCAAGGTCACAGACTGGGTGCGTTCGACACCTTAACGCTCAGGTAAATGCCTTATAATTTCTCTTTCCTTGCTCGGATCTGCTTCATATTTCACACACGCATTGCTCCAATGGTCCTCTGCCACCCTGTGACAAATCCACATTCGTGCCGCCTCCGCCAAGCCCAGGTTCAAGGTCACATACAGACTTGGTGCGTTTCAAACCTTAACGCTCGGGTAAATGGCTTATAATTTCTGTTTCCTTGCTCGGATCTGCTTCACATTTCACACACGCATTGCTCCAATGGTCCTCTGCCACCCTGTGACTAATCCACATTCAAATATGCCTTGTTTTCTTTGGCTGCCAGCGGGCGCATTCGTGTGCCGACAGGCCACATTTCTAGTCCAATAAAAAATATGACCGCAGAAAGAGGTGGGTGGGGCGGAGGACGCTTGTTGTGTGTGGGGTGGGGGGGGGGGGGGTGGGGGGGGGGGGGAGGGGGGGGGGGGGGGGGGGGGGTATAGTGTTTTTCTTTTCTAAAACAAAGGTGGCTAAATAGACAATAATGACATTAACAATGTCAATGGGAGTTGAAAAAAGAGATTATTTTTTTTTATTGAATTGTTGGCCTGAAATCATATATTCAAAGTGAATCTACAAGTATCAAAGTGCCACAAACGCACATAGTCTGAGAAAT
Source organism: Conchocele bisecta (assembly GCA_029237695.1). NCBI lineage: Eukaryota > Metazoa > Mollusca > Bivalvia > Lucinida > Thyasiridae > Conchocele > Conchocele bisecta. The sequence continues at coordinate 42,498,057 of CM055279.1, forward strand.
ACCATTAAACAACAATTGTGGAAACAAAATTGGTCGCGAAAACCCATGACTCGGCACATGTTCAGAACACAAGCAAAACTGTTCAATAAAGTGTGTGGTATTTTAGCCCAGAGCTTATGGCATACCTCCGGCGTCGTAGGCGTCGGCGTCCACAAACTTAACGTTGGGGTAAATGTCTTATAACTTCTGTTTCCTTTCATGGAACACCTTGTTAGTTCATACATGCATTCCTCAGATGACCCTCTATCATGCTGTAGCAAATCCACAACCCACCACCCAACCCTTACCCCAAGGCCAAGGTCACAAACTTAGCACATTCATAAACTTAACGTTGGGGTAAATGTCTTATAGCATCTGTTTCCTTTCATGAAAAGCCTTGATATTTCATACATGCAATCCTCAGATGACCCTTTATCATACTGTAGCAAATCCATGACCGACCACCCAACCCTTACTCCAAGGTCAAAGTAAAAAAACTTAGCATGTTCATAAACTTAACGTTGGGGTAAATGTTGTTTAACTTCTGTTTATTTACAGGGAACGCCTTCACATTTCATACATGCATTCATCTGATGATACTGTATAGTGCTATAGCAAATCCATGACCCACCGCCCACCCCTTTCCCCAAGGTCAAGGTCACAAACTTAGCACATGCATAAACTTAACGTTGGGGTAAATGTCTTGTAACATCTGTTTCCTTTCATGGAACGCCTTGATATTGATATGCTCCGGCATATTTAGGTGACTTACCTGCAGTTCATATCCAACGAAGTTGATGTGACGTTTAATTTCAAATCATTTACAAAGCATCCAGTTTATCATTCTTGTTGAAATGACAGACCGTGAAATAGCAATATACATGCAGACACCACACCGTAAATATTATCATGTAACATGTTGTTAAATGCATTGTTTTGCCAGCTATAGCTATCCAACGATCCCAGAAATTGCGTCTGTAACTGATAATCTGATCCTTTTCTCACATGGTAAAATCGCGTGGCTTTTCATCCGCCATCTTGAGAGTTGCATGACGGGATAGTTGGGCTGAAGGGGTCTATGTCGCACAGGGTACTACACATATGTACCCTAGCATGTAGGGTACTACATTTATGTACCCTGACGGGATGGGGTACTACATTTACGTACCCTGTTGCGTCGACTATAACAATGTTTTTAGAACCAGTCGACTATGCGCGCACCTGTCGCGGATAACGATTACGACATTGACTTTTGGTTTAGGCTACCTAGGTATGGTAGGTAATAACGTGCACATTCGCAGCTTCAAAAGACGTTTATGGCTGTCATATTTTTCAAAATGATATATTTTAGCTATTCTATGCTTATGAATCAATCATCCTATAGCAATGCGCATGCGCAGGAACTTGCCGATTTACGGCAGTTAGCAGACTGACAGTTTGCGCCATTTTCATATAGCAATGCGCATGCGCAGGAACTTGCAGATTCACAGCAGTTAGCAGACTGGTTCCCGACTTGCCGACTTGGCTTCCAACTGCAAATCATGGGGTACATTCGTGGAATAAAATTAAATTAGGGTACACATCTGTAGTACCCTACATGCTAGGGTACATATGTGTAGTACCCTGTGCGACATAGACCCCTTCAGCGATAGTTGGGGTACTATCTGGCGAAATGATTCAATTGACAGGAAAGATGAAGAGAGCGTATACAAATGCATTTGAGGTGACTATCTATCATATGTCACGTATTTTAACTTAAATTCGTCTTCGTGGAAGTATTGTCTACGAAAAGTCTGCCATTTTTATCTCTGAATCTGTGCACCATGAATCTACGTCATGGCGCATACCTGACGTCATGTTTCCGTAAATGCGTCATACTTCAGGGCGCTCGCCTGGCCTGCCTTTTGTGGCCAGCTGGCCCGTATTTGTGGCCAGCAGGCCAACTGGCCCGTTTTTATGGCCAGCTGGCCCGTATTTGTGGTCAGCTGGCCAATTATTGGCCACTGCCCGTTTTGTGGCCAGCTGGCCCAGCCACACATATAAAAGGAGCGGAAATTCCGTCAGTCATCACTCTGGTTTTGGCATTTCACCCGACAATACCTCCACGTAAATTCCGTGCTAAAAAAAATGAACAACACTCTCCTTGTAAGCTAATTTCCTGTTCTCATAGCAAGAACCATTTACTGTTTAGATCATTATTAAGTCCATCCAGAGTCATTCGGACATTATTTAACCCTTGAGAGGGTCTTATCAGCAACATAGACATTTTCCACCTGTTTAGGGTCCCTGAGACCACACCTGCGACATAGTAACGTTTCATGGGTCCCCAGAGACCCAATTAGTCATAATTACTACATTATACAGTCATATTTGCCTGTACGTGAACGAACTCTGATGGATGTCAAGTTCTACCTCTAGATCGAACCACTGTATATATCTACTGGGCAGTACGTTGCCATTTCGTTAATATTGATCTTTGCGGTTTTTACTACATACTTATTATAAACAGTTTAGTCTATCCACACGATAGATTACTTATTGTAGTACGGACGAATATACCGTTCATTTGAACCATCTCACGGATATCTCTTGTGCTAACAAAAAGTTAATAAATAGTTGAATTTATCTAACCTCTTATCTGTTCCCTGGACTGCCAGACTGCAGTTACACCCGTGTTCCCTTACATACAGATGTGCAGCATCTAGTCCAGATCTGAGAGACACAGGTTGCAGGCGGCACAGATCTACTGATTGACAACGATAGGCAGACGCTACCACATTTGTCGGTCAATCAGTCATCTATAGCCCGCAACGCGTGTTAGAGGATACTGGGTAGTATACGCACAGCAAGGGTTTGATACAGTGTGCGGGAGCCTGCAGCAACACACGTAGCCTAGACAGGGTCTGCGTGGGGTCATATATACGCACCACTACCGGCGCGTAACAATATTTCATACATGCATTCATCTGATGATACTCTATTGTGTTATAGAAAATCCATGACCAACCCCGACCCTTTTCCCCAAGGTCAAGGTCACAGACTTAGCACATTCATAAACTTAACGTTGGGGTAAATGTCTTAAAACATCTGTTACCTTTCATGGAACGCCTTGATATTTCATACATGCATTCATCTGATGATACTCTATTGTGTTATAGCAAATCCATGACCCACCCCGACCCTTTTCCCCAAGGTCAAGGTCACCAACTTAGCACATTCATAAACTTAACGTTTGGGTAAATGTCTTATAATATATGTTTCCTTTCATGGAACACCTTGTTATTTCAGACATGCACCCTGTGACAAATCCACATTCGTCCCGCCCCCACTAAGCCCAGGGTCAAGGTCACAGACTTGGTGCGTTCGAAACCTTAACTCTCGGGTAAATGGCTTAAATTTTTTAGCCAGGTTTTTGAAAAAAAATCCAGGCTATTGGATTGGCGAAAGCCGGGTGGGCGGGCGGGCGGGGGACGGGCGGCGTCCACAATCAATGTTAAGTTTTCGTGTTGTGAGTCCATTTCTTTGTTACTGTACCACCTAGGACCACCAAACTTTCACAGCTTCATAATCAAGGGGTGCCCACCACATATCACTATCCAACATGTTACTTTTTTTTTTAACTTCACCCATTTTTTCCGCGTAATCGACTTAGCCATTTTCAATGTTAAGTTTTCGTGTTTACAATGTTAATTTTTGTGTTAAGTCCATTTCTTTCGTACTGTACCACCTAGGACCACCAAACTTTCACAGCTTCATAATCAAGGGGTACCCACCACATATCACTATCCAACATGTTACTTTTTTTTTTTTTTTTTTTTAACTTCACCCACTTTTTTTCCGCGCAGTCGACTTAGCCATTTTCAATGTTAAGTTTTCGCGTTTACAATGTTAAGTTTTCGTGTTTAAGTCCATTTCTTTGGTACTGTACCACCTAGGACCACCAAACTTTCACAGCTTCATAACCAAGGGGTGCCTACCACATACAACTATCCAACATGTGACCATTTTTTTACCTTCACCTATTATTTCTACGTAATTGACTTAGCCATTTTCAACGTTAACTTTTTAACGTACGTCTGGTTAGAGTTTTTTGGTTAAAACTTTTTCGTTATACTATATCTCTGCAACTGCTTCGCCCATTACCTTGAAACTTCACATGGGTGTTTATCATCATCCATATTTTCATTCTAACCCCCAACCGTGCGGCCCCTGTGCCCAATGTCAAGGTCAAATTACTTTGAATTTTTTTGTTAAAGTTTTTTCGTGTACTATATCTCTGCAACTGCTACACCCAATACCTTAATACTTCACATGGGTGTTTATCATCATTGTCGCACCTGCTTGCGGAAAGCGCGATCCTGTGCCCAATGTCAAGGTCAAATACTTTGAATTTTTTTGTTAAAGTTTTTTTCGTGTACTATACTCTGCAACCTGCTTCACCCAATACGTTTGATACTTCACATGGGTGTTTATCATCATTGTCGCACCTGCTTGCGGAAAGCGCGATCCTGTGCCCAATGTCAAGGTCAAATTACTTTGAATTTTTTTTGTTAAAGTTTTTATTTTCGTACTATATCTCTGCAACTGCTTCACCCATACCTTGATACTTCACATGGGTGCTTATATCATTGTCGCACCTGCTTGCGGAAAGCGCGATCCTGTGCCCAATGTCAAGGTCAAATTACTTTGAATTTTTTTGTTAAAGTTTTTTCGTGTACTATATCTCTGCAACTGCTTCACCCATATCCTTGATACTTCACATGGGTGCTTATCATCATTGTCGCACCTGCTTGCGGAAAGCGCGATCCTGTGCCCAATGTCAAGGTCAAATTACTTTGAATTTTTTTGTTAAAGTTTGTTCGTGTACTATATCTCTGCAACTGCTTCACCCAATACCTTGATACTTCACATGGTGTTTATCATCATTGTCACACCTGCTTGTGGAAAGCGCGATATCGTCAGCATTTTGGCATACGTCCGTCCGTTCGTCCGTGTGTGGTTAAAGTTGTTTTTTGGTTAAAGTTTTTTCCATCTACATATCTATTTTTTTAGTGTCCATGCCTCGCCCCAAGGCGCGACATGCAGCCACGGCCATCTAGTCGACAAAAAGTGGGTGTAATTATGTTATCCAAGTGTCTATGCTTAGGAAAAAACCTGGCCTTCGTGGCTTTGCCTCGTTTCTTGTTGTTTCCTTGCTCGGATCTGCTTCACATTTCACACACACACGCATTGCTCCAATGGTCCCCTGTCACCCTGTGACAAATCCACATTCGTGCCCCACACCCAGCAGGTCAAGGTCACAGACTTTTTTCGTTCTAAAACCTTAACGCTCGGGTAAATGGCTTATAATTTATGTTTCCTTGCTCGGAGCTGCTTCGCTTTTCACACACGCATTGCTCCAATGGTCCTCTGCCACCCAGTGACAAATCAACATTCGTCCCGCCCCGCTAAGCCCAGAGTCAAGGTTCGAAACCTTAACGCTCGGGTAAATGGCTTATAATTTCTGTTTCCTTGCTCGGATCTGCTTCACATTTCACACGCATTCCTCCAATGGTCCTCTACCGCCCTGTGACAAGTGAACATTCGTCCCGCCCCGCTAAGCCCAGGGTCAAGGTCACAGACTTGGTGTGTTCGAAACCTTAACGCTCGGGTAAATGGCTTATAATTTCTGTTTCCTGGCTCTGATCTGCTTCACATTTCACACACGCATTGCTCCAATGGTCCTCTACCGCCCTGTGACAAATCCACATTCATCCCGCCCCCGCTAAGCCCAGGGTGAAGGTCACAAACTTGGTGCGTTCGAAACCTTAACGCTTGGGTAAATGGCTTGTAATTTCTGATTCCTTGCTCGGATCTGCTTCACATTTCACACACACATTGCTGCTATGGTCCTCTAACGCCCTGTGATAAATCCACATTCGTCCCGCCCCCGTTAAGCCTAGGGTCAAGGTCACAGTATTGGTGCGTTTCAAAACCTTAACGCTCGGGTAAATGGCTTATAATTTCTGTTTCCTTGCTCTGATCTGCTTCACATTTCACACACGCATTGCTCCAATGGTCCCCTGCCACCCTGTCACAAATCCACATTCGTGCTGCCCCCGCTAAGCCCAGGGTCAAGGTCACAGACTTGCTGCGTTCGAAAACCTTAACGCTCGGGTAAATGGCTTATAATTTCTGTTTCTTTGCTCGGAGCTGCTTTGCATTTCACACACGCATTGCTCCAATAGTCCTCTGCCACCCAGTGACAAATCCACATTCGTCCCGCCCCCGCTAAGCCCTGGGTCGGGTCACAGACTTGCTGCGTTCGAAACCTTAACGCTCGGGTAAATGCCGTATAATTTCTGTTTCCTTGATCGGTTCTGCTTGACATTTCACACACACAGTGCTCCAATGGTCCTCTACCGCCCTGTCACAAATCCACATTCGTCCCGCCCCCGCTAAGCCCAGGGTCAAGGTCACAGACTTGGTGCGTTTGAAAACTTAACGCTCGGGCAAATGGCTTGTAATTTCTGTTTCCTTGCTCGGATCTGCTTCACATTTAACATACGCATTGCTCCAATGCTTCTCTACCGCCCTGTGACAAATCAACATTCGTCCCGCCCCCGCTAAGCCCAGGGTCAAGCTCACAGACTTGGTGCGTTCGAAACCTTAACGCTCGGGTAAATGGCTTATAATTTCTGTTTCTTTTCTCCGATCTGCTTAACATTTCACACACGCATTCCTCCAATGGTCCTCTACAGCCCTGTGAAAGTCAATCATAGTCACCCTGTGACAAGAACACGCCCCGCTAAGCCCAGGGTCAAGGTCACAGACTGGGTGTGTTGGAAACCTTAACGCTCTGGTAAATGGCTTATAATTTCTGTTTCCTGGCTCCGATCTGCTTCACACTTCACACACGCATTGCTCCAATGCTCCTCTACCGCCCTGTGACAAATGCTCGTTCATCCCGCCCCCGCTAAGCCGTCAAGGTCACAGACTTGGTGTATTCGAAACCTTAACGCTCGGGTAAATGGCTTATAATTACTGTTTCCTGGCAACGATCTGCTTCACATTTTACACACGCATTGCTCCAATGGTCCTCTACCGCCCTGTGACAAATCCACATTCATCCCTCCCCCACTAAGCCCAGCGTCAATGTCACATACTTTGTTCGGATCTGCTTGACATACGCATTGCTCCAATGCTCCTCTACCGCCCTGTGACAAATCCATATTCGTCCCGCCCCCACTAAGTCCAGCGTCAATGTCACATACTTTGTTCATTCGAAACCTTAACGCTCGGGTAAATGGCTTATAATTTCTGTTTCCAGGCTTGGATCTGCTTCACATTTCACACACGCAGTGCTCCAATGGTCCTCTACTGCCCTGTGACAAATCCACATTCGGCTCGCCCACGCTAAGCCCAGGGTCAAGGTCACAGACTTTGAGCGTTCGAAACCTTAACGCTCGGGTAAATGGCTTATAATTTCTGTTTCCTTGCTCGGATCTGCTTCACATTTCACACACGCATTTCTCCAATGATCCTCTACCGCCGTGTGACAAATCCACATTCGTCCCACCCACACTAAGCCCTGGGTCAAGCTCACAGACTTGATGCATTCGAAACCTTAACGCTCGGGTAAATGGCTTATAATTTCTGTTTCCTTGCTCGGATCTGCTTCACATTTCACACACGCATTTCTCCAATGATCCTCTACCGCCGTGTGACAAATCCACATTCGTCCCGCCCACACTAAGCCCTGGGTCAAGCTCACAGACTTGATGCATTCGAAACCTTAACGCTCGGGTAAATGGCTTATAATCAAATATGCCTCGTTTTCTTTTGTTGCCAGCGGGGGCATTCGTGTGCCGACAGGCCACATTTCTAGTTATTATGCCCCCGCCACCGAATGGTGAGGGGGGCATATAGTGTTACCGGCGTTCGTACGTACGTAGCGTACGTACGTCGCGAAACCTTAACGCTCGGGTAAATGGCTTATACTGTCTGTTTCCTTGCTCGGATCTGCTTCACATTTCACAAACGCTTTGCTCCAATGGTCCTCTACCGCCCTGTGACAAATCCACATTCGTCCAGCCCCCGCTAAGCCCAGGGTCAAGGTCACATACTTGGTGCGTTTGAAACCTTAACGCTCGAGTAAATGGCGTATAATTTCTGTTTCCTTGCTCGGATCTGCTTCACATTTCACACACGCATCATGCGCATTGCTCCAATGTTGCTCTACCGCCCTGTGACAAATCCACATTCGTCCCGCCCCCACTAAGCCCAGGGTCAAGGTCACAGACTTGGTGCGTTTGAAACCTTAACGCTCGGGTAAATGGCTTATAATGTATGTTTCCTTCCTCGGATCTGCTTCACATATCACACACACATTGCTCCAATGGTCCTCTGCCACCCTGTGACAAATCCACATTCGTCCCGCCCCTGCTAAGCCCAGGGTCAAGGTCACATACTTGGTGCGTTTGAAACCTTAACGCTCGGGTAAATGGCTTATAATTTCTGTTCCTTTGCTCGGATCTGCTTCACATTTCACACACACAGTGCTCCAAAGGTCCTCTACCGTCCTGTGACAAATCCACATTTGTCCCGCCTCCGCTAAGGCCAGGGTCAAGGTCACAGACTTGGTGCGTTTGAAACCTTAACGCTCGGGTAAATGGCTTATAATTTCTGTTTCTTTGCTCGGATCTGCTTCACATTTCACACACACAGTGCTCTAATAGTCCTCTACTGTCCTGTGACAAATCCACATTCGTCCCGCCCCCGCTAAGCCCAGGGTCAATGTGACAGTCTTGGTGCGTTTGAAACCTTCACGCTCTGGTAAATGGCTTATAATTTCTGTTTCTTTGCTCGGATCTGCTTCATATTTGACACACACAGTGCTCCAATGGTCCTCTACAGTGATGTGACAAATCCACATTCGTCCCGCTCCCGCTAAGCCCAGGGTCAAGGTCACAGACTTGGTGCGTTCGAAACCATAATGCTCGGGTAAATGGCTTATAATTTATGTTTCCTTGCTTGGATCTGCTTCACATTTCACACACACATTGCTCCAATGGTTCTCTGCCACCCTGTGACAAATCCACATTTGTCCCGCCCCCGCTAAGCCCAGGGACAATGTCACATACTTGGTGCGTTTGAAACCTTAACGCTCGGGTAAATGGCTTATAATTTCTGTTTCCTTGCTCGGATCTGCTTCACATTTCACACACACATTGCTCTAATGGTCCTCTAAGGCTCTGTGACAAATCCACATTCGTCCCTCCCCCGCTAAGCCCAGGGTCAATGTGATAGACTTGGTGCGTTCGAAACCTTAACGCTCGGGTTTCCTTGCTTGGATCTGCTTCACATTTCACACACGCATTGCTCCAATGGTCCTCTACCGCCATGTGACAAATCCACATTCATCCACTAAGCCCAGGGTCAAGGTCACAGACTTTGAGCGTTCGAAACCTTAACGCTCGAGTAAATGGCTTATAATTTCTGTTCCTTGCTCGGATCTGCTTCACATTTCACACACGCATTTCTCCAATGGTCCTCTACCGCCCTGTGACAAATCCACATTCGTTCCGCCCACGCTAAGCCCTGGGTCAAGCTCACAGACTTGGTGCATTCGAAACCTTAACTCTCAGGTAAATGGCTTATAATCAAATATGCCTCGTTTTCTTTGGTTGCCAGCTGGGGCATTCGTGTGCCGACAGGCCACATTTCTAGTTCCTTCTGTTTCTTCACATGGAACGCCTTGGTATTTAATACATGCATTCATCTGATGATACTCTATCGTGCTAAAGCAAATCCATGACCCACCGCCCACCCCTTACCCCATGGTCAAGGTCACAAACTTGGCACATTCATAAACTTAACATTTGGGTATTTGTCTTATAACATCTGTTTCCTTTCATGGAACGCCTTGATATTTCATACTTGCATTCCTCAGATGACCCTCTATCATGATGAAGCAAATCCACAAACCACCACCCAACCCTTACCCGAAGGTCAAGGTCACAAAATTAGCATGTTCATAAACATAAATGTTGGGGGTAAATGTTGTGTAAGTTCTGTTTCTTTACAGGGAACGCTTTGATATTTCATACATGCATTCATATGTTGATCGTCTATTGTGCTACAGCAAATATATGACCCCCACCCCACCCCTTTCCCCAATATCAACATCATAACCTTAACGTTGGAGTAATTGCCTTTTCATAACCTCTTGTTTCTTTACAGGGAACGCCTTGATATTTCATTCATGCATTCATCTGATGATCCTCTATTGTGCTACAGCAAATCCATGACACACCCACCCCACACCTTTTCCCAAGGTCAAGGTGACAAACTTAGCACATTCATACATGCATTCCTCATGTGAATAGCTATCATGCTGTAGAAAGTCACCAACTTAGTGCGGTCATAAACTTAACATTAGGTTAAATTTTGTTTTACTTCTGTTTTCAGGGAGCACATTGATATTTCATGTATGCATTCATCTTAATATGCTATATCATGCTATAGCAAATCCACGACCCACCTTCCAACACTGACCCCAATATCAAGTTTCACCGCACACCCCTTAACCCAAGGTCAAGTTATATAATATTCACGTGTTGTTTATACAACTGTGCCAAGTTTGAGTGAAGGCTGCCAACAGGCGAGTTTCGTTGTCTTCTGAAAACTCTTGTTTTTTGACACATTAATGATTGTTAAAAGGCTTGGTCAACAGTAATAAAGACATAATTCCTACCTGAAACGAACTGTTTCGTGTCGCTGTTTAGTTAGTTCGGCTGGCACCCAGTTCTCGTTATGACTTATGTAGGTCAATGCATCTTGGATTCGCTTGTCGCCGTAATTTCCTCTCAACTTTAGGAAATTTGCAGAAATGTACGTCTACCTTTTACAAATCGTTCAGTATACAATGAGTATCTGTATTTCCGTATTTAGATCTTATCAACAATGAAGACAGCAAAATGTAATGGCTTTGAACAGTGTAATCGGCAATATGACCAATCATTGTATTATTACGCGTTTGGCAGGTAAGATGAAATAAAGCAAGCAATAAATAGATAATGACAAAACTCACTTCCTTATAGCATACATGTATGTTATTAGTTGATTGAATTCTGATTATAGCAAACGTATCTACCTTTTAAAAGATTTTATTTTCGGAATTACTTTTTATATCGTAACTATAATTACCATAATTAACACAGAATACCCACTCGAGGCGTCACCTCACGAACCGAGTCGTGGCATACATAGCGAATGCGGAAGGCCCATGATTGCAACTTTCATTTTCGGCGAAAAGTGTGAAAGAATTAAATAGGAAATTGATGTATTCTAATGAAATCCTTTGATGCTGAAAACAAATACTGTTTATTACATTACTAACTATTTATTTCAACAAAATATGGCTAACTCTATTGTCAGAAAACATGAAAAAGTCTGTAAGTATCACAGACAATTTTGGCGAGTTCGTTACTACGTAGTTTCGTCCTTTTGCAACTTTTTCCAATCGATGTTACAGTAATCCGATTATGATATGTCAGTTTGGTATTAACAGAATTTATGCACATCCAAGTTCATAAATGATTACTTTGCTGTTCGTCTAAAATATTGACATATATGCTGTTTAATTACATGTACACAGTTAAAGAGGTTCAAATACCTTTTTCTTCAAATTATATATACTACTACATTACTACATCGTTCCACATTAATACCCTCGCTACTGATCGTACGTCTGTTCCGTCTGTCTGTTTATTTATTTGAATGTTTTTGTAACAGTTTCTCAAATCACCTATAATTTCTGTTTGCCTCCAGCTAATATCTTCATATTGCACACATGCATTACTTAATAGTAACAATACATCCTTCTACATTAATACACTTACCCACGCTACTGATTGTACGTCCATCCGTCTGTCTATTTGAAAGTTTTTGTAATAGTTTCTGAAATAGGGGCGCTTTCATATATGCGGTCGTTAGTTCTATATGAAATAATGCATTGGGGAAAATAAATGATTACTCCCTCAATGTATACTTAAAGGGAGAGGATTTAAATAAGCTTGCTTTCAATCCAATCCCATTTGCATAGTACTGTATATAGTAACATTGACATTGACAATGAACTTGTAAACAATATTCAAATAAAATATGTTTAAACTAATGTATACTTAGTTAGATAAGAGTGAGCATAGCGAACCGGTTGATCCACTCGTGAGACTGTGATCAGTGTAGCTCCTGATCAAATAGCACACTCATGTAGCCTGATAGTGATCTATATTGCTGTTTAGAAGCGTGACGGGTGTTTCATTGATGGAATAGCGAACAATAGCAGAGCCTGCTCAGACTGCAGATGCACAGGCTGATCTGGATCTACAGTGGTCGCAAAACCCATAAACTCCATTCCTCCAGTCACATATTTTGTCAAATACAGTCTACACTCTCTAACTCAAAATATGTTGCGCATGTTGAGTCAAACTACTGTTAACTGTAAGTAATATCTTTCTCCCAAGTACATGTTTTCCTATATACTCCCTCTCGTTAGCTGAATTTTTCGTTCACTCAAAGTATTTTCGTTAGTCCTGTGGACTTCGAGTAGTCGAATGTAGACTGTATATAGTTTTAACAATATTGAGGGATGGCCTGTGGCCTAGAGATTATAGCACTGGACTTCAGTACCAGAGGCTGTGATGTCAATTCACGCCCTAGGTATGAAAAGTACTTTCCAAGTATTTCTAGCCCACCGATCTTTCAGAATCAGATGGGACATAAAAAATATTGCCCATCTCTATATGACCTCAGCTATTGCTGGGATGTTAAACTCAGAGCTCCAGATAAGGTGAGTATTGGCGTATTTTGCGCACTTATTTTATCAGAATACGCATTGATTATCAAAAGTGGGGGTACAAAATACTCGCAGAAGTTTGAAAATACACAGTGATTTTCAAGTTGAGTAGTGAAAATACTGCAATAAAGTTAAACATTTACTTAGTTGAGCTGCAAAAAGAAAACAGTGTTTTTAAATTTGTTTTCATTTCTATCATTTGTTCCCTATTTAATAAGGAAGAAAAGCAATAATAAAGTTGTAAAAGTAAAATACGCATTGAATTTGAAATCTGGGGATATAATACTCTTTATATACAAAACGTATCTGGAGTTCTAGTTAAACCCATTAATTTCTCGGCAATATTGACAAAACACGGAGATACGGTAATGCAGTATGTCTATTTGTTTTGTATGCCCTGGGCCCGGTTGTTCAAAACACCAGTTAGCTTAACGAACTGTTAAATCCTTAACGGACTGTTAAATCCTTAACTGAATGGTTAAAATCTCTGTTAAAACGGATGTTTTGAGCAACCGGGCCCTGGCAACACGGAGATACGGTAATGCAGTATGTCTATTTGTTTTGTATTTTAGGTGAACCGTCTCATAGCTGGAGTAAGAGTACATGTCGGTGGTGTCCAAAAAAAAAAAAATGCAAGCTGCCATCTTTGAATCGTCGCTCTTGAAAAAGGTCTATTTCTTCCCCGGTATGCCAGAAAGCTGAATTTATTGATTTGCTCATTTCACCCATTTGTTACTTCGTTTGCTTATTTCATGCTAGGTATTAACCCTTTCACCCCAAAGTAACTGGAATGGATAACGAGCCTGCTCATCTGGATCTACGTGTTTTGCCAATACCACTATACAGGCATGTGGTATTGAAAGGGTTAATTCATTTGTTGTTTTCCTCATTGTTATGCTCCCACCACCGAATGGTGAGGGGTGCATATAGTGTTACTGGCGTCCGTGCGTCACGTCTGAAAGTACGTACATACGTCACAAAACCTTAATTCTCAGGCAATTGTCTTATAGTAATTTCCAATAATCTCCAAAGGGAAGCGCATTTAATACACATTGTTTTAAAGTCACTCTTTTTATTGAATTTTCGACCACATGGTCTTTATCAAAATAGTGTGAAAATGTTTTGGCAGTCCTACATGACGTCCATAGTCTAGCAGTAAACCGGATGTTATGAGCCGGACGTCATGACATCGCGCGAGCCCATGCCATACGTCAAACCACGAAACCACGATACACCACTTGTGCATCATCATCCCGCGATTCGACGCACAGTCCACGCCCGTACCACGTCAATCCTATCCCATGACACCCGATACCAGAAACACGAATATTGAAAATATTCGCGTTTCCAGCATCGGGCCGCATGTGGTAAACCAAGAGTGCGATTAACGCCGCTACCATATGTAGTACAAACACATTTCAACCTGACACCAGTAACGGAATTGTTCGCGTTTCTAGTATCATGTTGAGCATCCGCGATGTGCGTTTGCCAAATGAAAACAAGCCCATACTGCGACACTTCCTGGTCCACGGTGAATATGACGTGGGTGTCGCTGTCCTCCAGAAGCTGTACAGAGAAGGACGCATATTTCGTCTTCTCACGGAAGAAAATTGGATAAAAAGACTGGGAACGAACTTCCCACATGGGTGTAATGTGAAGTGTCACATGTGAATTGGTGTTTTGATCCGGATGCATTCAACCTGTTCAACATGATACTAGAAACGCGAACAATCCCGTTACTGGTGTCAGGTTGAAATGTGGGGCATCGTGGTTTCGTGGTTTGACGCATGGACTGGGCTCGCACGACGTCATGACGTCCGGCTCATAACATCGGTGTACTGCTAGACTATGGACGTCATGTAGGACTGCCAAAACATTTTCACACTATTTTGATAAATACAATGTGGTCGAAAATTCAATAAAAAGAGTGACTTTAAAACAAATTGTCTTATAGTTTTTGTTTCCTTACACAGATATGCTTGATATTTTACACACGTATTGCTCCAACGGTCCTCTACTGCCATGCGACAAATCCACAATTGTCCAGCCCCTGCTAAACCCAGGGTCAAGGTCACATACTTGGTGCATTTGAAACTTTGACGCTCGGATAAATGTCTTAGTTTTCTGTTTTCTTGCACAGATCTGCTTGATATTTCTCACACGCATTGCTCTAATGTTTCTCTACCACCCTGCGACAAATCCCCAATCGTTCCACCCCTGCTAAGCCCAGGGTCAAAGTCACAGACTTGGTGCATTCGAAACCTTACCGCTCGGGTAAATGTCTTGTAATTTCTGTTTCCGTACACTCATCTTCTTGATATTTCACACACACGTTGATTTAATGGTCATTTACCGCCCGGTGACAAATCCACGATCGTCCCATCCCCGCTAAGCGCAGGGTCAAGGTCACATACTTGGTGCGTTCGAAACCTTAAGCTTGGATAAATGTCTTATAATGTATGTTTCCTTGATTGGATCTGCTTGATATTTCACACACGCATTGCTCTAATGGTCCTCTACGGCCCTGTAAAAAATCCATGATCGTCCCACCCCCGCTAAGCCCAGGGTCAAGGTCACATAGTTGGTGTGTTCGAAACCGTAAAGCTCAGATAAATGTCTTATAATGTCGGTTTCCTTGCATGGATCTGCTTGATATTTCACACACTCATTGTTCTGATGGTCTGCTTTCATGTTGTGACATCCCTTAATATGACTTTGACCTTTTGACCTTCACAACTTTGAACCTTTTCAAACATTTAGAAGTGAGCACGAGTTTCTCAATTCCGTCATAACTTCTATATCCCTTGAAGGATTATGTGAATATTTAATACATGTACATTATTTTTGTGGACAAATACCACACATCCATGCTGCCCTTAATACGACCTTCACCTTTTAACCTTCACAACTTTGCTTCAACACTTAGAAATTTTGATTAAGAAGTTTGCCATAGTTTTCATATTCTGTCATAACTTCTATATACTTCTATATACCTCTACGGATGCTTTAATTTCAGAACATAAGATGTGTGCACAAATGTCGCACATTCCTGCTGCCGTTGATATGACCGTTTTACATTCACAACTGTGCTTATGAATACTTATCACTTTTGGTTAATTAAGTTCCACAGTTTCTCGAATCTGCCACCGGGGGCATTCATGTGCATACAAGCTACATTTTCTTGTTATTAACCCTTACAATGCTGAATTAAATTTTGTTGTCTGCTGTTGATTTTTATTTTCAATTTTTCTCTTGAAAAACATGGTTTGACAACAGTTTATAATAATTTCCATTGTAAATAATTCTAAAGTGCTGTCAAATTATGGATTTACATAAAGAAAAGACAAAATATGAAACAACAGCAGACGATAATTTACGTTTCCCGCGTTGTAAGGGTTAACCCTTAGACCGCTACACACAACAATTGTCGTCTGTTGTTGCTTTTATATCTTACCTTATTTCTCAATAAAAACATGGTTTGACAGCACATTTCCAATGGAAATGATTCTGAAGTGCTGTCAAAGCATGTTGTTAATTATTCTAAAGTGCTGTCAAAGCATGTTTTTGATGATAAAAATGGAATGAAATCTGTTTTATATTTGACCATCGGCTAGTGTAAAATGTTACCTGATAAATAGAATACTTTTGAATAGAATTGATATCAATGGGTGGTTGGTCGGGGGTACGCGATAGCGTCAATTAACGGTAGGGGTTCCTCCTTATAGGAATCACGATTTGCCTGGTTTTGCCCTCAGGTACGTTTTTATCTTTGGCTCTTTTGTTACCTGGGAGTTGAATTGGGTTATTGCCCATTATAAAAGTGGTAAGATTATTACTGATTATACTGCTTTTGGGAGGGAGCCAAGTGATTATTGGGTGGCGAGGACCTGGCATCAGATCAGGATAATCTGATTTCAGGGCTGAATATATAGCTTTTTCTGGTGTCGTCGTCCGCGTCGTCCGAACTGTCAAAAACATTGTACAAGCTTGGTCATCATTCTATAACTTTAATATTACTTTACGGATTGCTTCAATATTCGCACACTTGATACATGTAAGCATTAGGAACACAATTATTACGCCAATTCACAATGACCTTGACCTTTTTACCTTCAATTTTTTGCTGAAACATTGTTTTGCGTCAATACCTTTGTACAAGCTTCATCATGCTATAACTTTAATATTGCTTTACGGATTGCTTCAACATTTGGACAATATTGATACATATGAGCATTGGGAACACACTCATGCCAACATTAACATGATCTTGACATTTTTTACCTTCATATGTTTGCGGAAACACTTGGCCAGTTTTTGGCATCAAAAAGTTTGTACATGCTTCTTCATCATGGTATAACTTTAATATTATTTGATGGATTGCTACAATAGTTGGACACTTGATACATATGAGCATTTGGAACTGGGATCAACGTCATGTTGACCTTTTTCGCCTTTATATTTTTGCAGAAACACTTAGCCATTTGTTTGTGTCAAAAAGTTTGTACAAGCTTCGTCATCATGATATAACTTTACTATTACTTGACGGTTTGCTTTAATATTTGAACACTTGATATATGTGAGCATTTAGAACACACTCATGCTGCCATTAACATGACCTTGACCTTTTTACCTCACATTCTTGCAGAAACACTTAGCCATGTTTTTGCATAAGTTTGCATAAATTTCTTCATCATGATATAACATTAATATTATTTGACAGATTGCTTCAATATTTGGACACTTGATGCTTGTGAGCATTTGGAACACACTGATGCCCCCACCTTGTACCTTCACATTTTTGCGGAAACACTTCGCCATTGTTTGTGTGAAATCATTTGTACAAGTTTCTTCATCATCATATAGCATTAATATTACTTGATGGATTGCTTCAATATTTGGACACTTGATACAATTAAGCATTTGGAACACGCTCGTGCCATTAACATGACCATGACCATTTTGACCTTCACATGGTTGCGGAAACAAATTTTTTTAACAAATATTTTCGTATTAACGAGGTCTCCTGTCAAATATTTATGTTACCAATAATTGGCTCATTTGAAAAACGTTACCCCATTTCCATACATTAATCATCATCAGCATCGCAAAAATGCCGTATTTTCGGACTTGCTCAAACACCGCATATTTCAAATATATTCACTTCAAGCATCTGCTTTTAGCATTTCGTTAGTTACGGGAAAGTAGCTACCAAAGACAAGGCGATAATTGTATGTCCGAATAAATTTCACCCATTTTTTGTGAGCTGTGGGAGCAAACATAATGTGTTAAATCATGCTGAAATCCCATTACAGTTTCAACATATTGACGTGGATCACTGAAATAAACATCAGTAACTCAAATGTTATAATTTGTGACTAATTATGTAGTATTATTAACCTTGTATTATCGAAAACTTCCTATTATTTTGATTTGTGTCCCAACATTTTGACATAAGTTTCCGTGAACTTTACTTTCGGATTTCCTTTGTTATATTCGCAGAATAATCAATAATGACATCATGTGAAAACCCGAACTTGAGTATCATAAATACTCGTATATTAGTTCAACCAATCAGGTGGCGATGTGTGAAGCTGATTGTGTGGAATTCTTTCAGACAGAGACATTTCTCTGTAACTGTGGTAGCTAAATTGTGTGTAACTAACACTATACTAAACACAAATGTTTAAATTGAATATAGTTATGGCCTGAATGCATTTATATATTGCCAGAGATGTACGGCAGCAGAAAAATCGAAACTTGTGTTTGAGCGAGCCCGAAACTAAGCCTGTCTAGCGCATTTTTCCAAACTCTTGTCTACCTTGAATAGGCTATACTGTATTGTGTACATAAATCGGTGGGTGTGGTAACGTTTTTTAAATGTGCCATTTATTGAGTACTAGGTCCAAGTCTTCCACCTGTGCACTGGCGTAGGACACGGATACAAGGAATCACACAGAGTGTCAGAATATGTTGTCAGAAACGAGGCTTTGACAAGTTTCTGGCAACATAGTTTTATCACGTGGCTGACCTTGTTGTTGAACAGACAATCAATCAATCACATTGTACCTGAGGTAATGCTCCTGGGGCCCATTTCACTAAACTTCGTACGACTACAATATTCGCAAGTGCAAAATTTTGATTTCCAGACGATCCTAAATTTGCACTTACGACCATTTTAGTCTTACCAAGTTTAGGGAAACGGCTCCCTGTACACGATCCGATGTTAATATATAGAGGATCTTGCATGAGTGATGATTTAATACGATATTTATTAAACGAATTTACTGATTTCATAAGAAACGAGGCTATGCACCACAAATCTTAGATTATATTTATTGCATAAGGGATTTTCCAGTACAATTTCCCTGGGGGGTTGGGGGGGGGGGGTGGTGGTGGGTTGGGACTGGCTTTTTTTTTAGAGGTACCGCCACCGGAATTTACATTTACATAAAATTATACCACCCACCACCAGAATTTATTTCTTGCATAACCCCCCACCACCACCGGAATTTATTTTTTGCATAAAACACCCTCACCACCATTTAACCCCGACCTCCAGAAAAAAAGAGAAATTGCATAAAACACCCCCACCACCAGAATTTATTTCTCCTTTAACCCTCACCACCAGAAAATGTTATTCTTAGGGAGAAATATGTGACATTGTTTGATTATTACCACTGCCGGAAGCTGAGGTCAACTAATATTGCTAAAGTCGTGTCATAAATAACATTGATGTGTGTCGACATTAGGGCACTGACAAGTACTGGTTTGTTATTGGCAGACGTTGTGAACAGCATAGCTGTGAAATAATATATCAAGCTGCTCTTTGTTCTATATTAATAAAACACATTATTATAAATATTAATCATCATACATGTAATACCATCGACTTGGTACTTACCCTATACGTGTATGCCATAAATATAAAATCCACAGAAGTCCCATTAGACAGAAAGGCGCCATTTTTTTATGAATCCAAAATTGTTATGAAGAGTTACGTCAACACTAGTAAATAAGACACGCCCATAAACATTCATACGCACAATAGTTTCTTCAATAAAACACAAACATTATTGAAAATAAGGAAATTAAGTAGTAGAAATGTAATAAATAGGATAATTAATCGTTCAGGATTGAATAGCGTGAAATAATACACTCATGTTCGTCGGTTTCGCTACGCGAACTTGTTGTTTACGCGGAGACCGACGAACACTCGTGTACGAGATGTCTTGGGGTCGAGATGTCCGACAGCCAATCGAACTAGGCCGGCCGAACATTATATATATAGGGGCGAAACGACCCGGGGCGAACGGGAATAAGGGCGAAACGACCCGGGGTGCGAACGGGATTATGGGCGAAAAGACCTGTGACCAATCGAACTAGGCCGAAGCGCTGGATTGCAAGAACGACAACTCTTAATAACTTTCGATAAACGTTGACCAGTGAACATTCAATGTCGGTGTTTTTTTACGGAGACTTCTAAATTGATACACCGACACCCACTTTAATACTTATGGAAA
Organism: Conchocele bisecta; assembly: GCA_029237695.1. Lineage (NCBI taxonomy): Eukaryota > Metazoa > Mollusca > Bivalvia > Lucinida > Thyasiridae > Conchocele > Conchocele bisecta. The sequence goes on from CM055279.1 coordinate 42,518,394, forward strand.
ATAACCACCCATCAACATCATAGGGGAACTTAACCCCCCACCACCAGAAAGGATAAAAAGAAAAAGAAAATACCCCTACCTATATATATTTTAAATGACGTAGACCCCACCCAGTAGAAAAATAAGTAAATTAATACGACCACCACGATGTTGTTTTAAAAAGCCAGTCCCCCCCCCCCCCCCCGGGAAAAATAAATGAAAAGCCCTAATCACATCATCATAATTTGAAGTTGCTGCACGTTTCTGATTTATAGGCAACAGGTTGTACTATATCGCTACACCACGCTACATATTAAAAATGTGCGTAATAGCATATACACTTCGCGTTCTAAAATATAGAAAATACCTCCAGGGCGTTGACGTTCATACTTCGCTATATTGTTATGGAGAGATAATTCTACAATATGACAAACTATTACCATAAGCTTACATAATAAAGTGTGTATTAACAAATTTCTTAGGTCACTCTCCACGTAGTATAAAGTAAACACAGAATGCTTCAAATGCACATTTGGAAAGACTACTCCGGCATAACTCTTATGTAATGCAGTGTAATGCAACGTAATTAGAGTTATGTACTCGGAACTAAATTTGAACCTGTGCTGATCACCTAACATGTTTCCGTAGCGGGCTCATTTGCGTATTTATTACACTCGTGTATTATGATTTTTAATCAACTGTGTTAGTAAACTGTGAAAGCCCATCTTATGCAATATCTGTGTTAATGATGTTTCTTACATGTCCACTGTTATATGGGCAGCTTGACATATGAGACAGGCATGTGATTTTGTACCTATCAACATGTGCGATATCTCGTAAAAAATATTTACAAAGTTTTCCGCAAATGACGTCGAAAGATGATGAAATATGAAAGTGTTGTCATATTTCAACGTCATTTGCAAAAATCGCAGTTTCTGTAAATAATATTATATTTCATGAAAAAATTGCTCATGTTCTTAGGTACAAAATCATATGGCGCGTCTCATATACATGTATCAGCCATCCCTTGTTTATATCTCGTGCCTTCACTGGTACTGCACTCCGCGCCAGGGTTAAATGTTTCATGACGAATTCAGGGATGGGCTGTGGCCTAGGGGATATGACACTGGACTTCAATACCGGAGTTTGCGAGTTCAAGCCTCACCCTAGGCGTGAAAACATACATAGTATTACCATCCCACTGGTGTGTTGGATGAGTCCCGTCTCTATATATAACCTTAGCTGTTGCTGGGACGTTAAATCCATGATTCACTTTCATGACAATTCCCATTCAGCTACATGCAGAAGATAGACTACTGCATAAATACATTTTCGACTAGTAATGTGTTTATGCAATCGCTCTAAGTAGAGCCTAGTGGCATCTCGTCAGAAACCAGCTACATTTGTTGACGTGAAACATTAAGCCGAGTGCATCACCAGTGGACATTTGAGGCTTTTATGACAACTCTACCAGTTTATATGTTTGTTTGCTAGACCATAACAAGTACATTGGTTCTCAGATATCGCCGCTTCAGAAAAATCCCTGCGTGTCCGGGCATTTTATTGTCATGGACAAAGAAAAAACATATCGTAAATTCATCACATGATCGATTAAAAGTACTACCCTGCAGAAAGATATTAAATCCAATCATATCTGATGAACATCTAGTGATTTTCCATGTATAATATGATTGTAGTGGCATTAGTAAGCATTATGTCAACCACATGTTTAATTGGCATGCAAAATCAGAGACCAAAATCACCTACAAAAAAAATATTAAAAAGATCCGCCCACCCACGTCACTTTCCACAAACCCCGTGTTTGAGAACCAAAGTACTTTTTGTTATAGCCTTAACATAATCTTTGCTCATAATATGTATCATGTTTGACAGAGTTAAGCAATAGTGGTATGTGCGTGTTTACAAATGCATGTGTATTTCAGGGGGCCGTTTCACTAAACTTTGTACCTCTAAAATGTTCGTAAGTGCAAAATTATGATAGTCTGTAAATTTCACATTAACAATGTGTTCTTGTAAACAATTATTGGATTTACATTTATTGAGCAGAGACCGCATATGCAGCCTATGCTCAATAAATGTAAATCCATCAATTTAAATTTCCAAACGATCCTAAATTTGCACTTACGAATATTCTAGTCAATAAAGTTTAGTGAAACGGGCCCCAGGTGCGTATTGGCGTATTTTACACGATTATTTTAGCAGAATACGCATTGATTATCAAAAGTGGGAGTAGAAAAATACTCACAGCAATTGTGAAAATACGCATCAAATCGAGTAGTGAAAATACTATAATAATTTAACAAAATTTACTTAGTTGAGCTGCAAAAAGCAAAATGTAAATCCATCAATTGTAATTTACAGACTATCATAATTCTGCACTTACGAACATTTGAGTCGTACGAAGGTTAGTGAAAACGGGCCCCAGATACTAATATGTTTTATATACATGTAATATATTGACGTTGTTAAGGATAATTGCACTGTGAAATTCATAAAAAGGGATACAATTAAATGCAGTAATGTTAAATACAATATAAATATAAGAACTGTGCATTGATTACAGAATACGGTAGTTTTACACGGCAATTCTTCATGAAGAACTCGCATAATTCCTGGAATTTGCCATCATTAAATGAACATGAAAGAAAGCACACACACCAACTTTCTTAATCATTGCCACTGTGATTAATTGGAATCGACTGATACGATAATTTAAGGACCAATCGATTCATCACAATATGATTTTCAGACTAGTCCATATATGAATATTGGGTGTGTTTTTTTAAATATGAAATTAGAGTGCAGATCCAAAAAAAAAGGAAAAAAAGAGTGCAGATCCGGTCACGAGCCGGCTTACCTGGGATCTACACTGTTTACAAACACATGTAGAGGGCTGTAGTGTTGAGTGGGTTAATTATATGTGTAAACTTCTATTTTGCCAATTTGTTTGTGATTTCCTATTTATGTACCATTGACCACATTTTGAGATACATATAGTCTCCATCTCCGTCTGGTGTGGTGAGGACGTGGCACCAGTAGCCTATTTCATCAACATTGCAAAGTATACTTTAGTAGCAAAGTATACTTTGAGGGAGAAATTTTCAATTTTATGATAAATTTATTAATTTTTATTATACTGAATTTATTACATTATTACAGCCAATTTGGCTGTGATAATGTAATAAATTCAGTATAATAATTCTGCATACTTTTAATCATGAAATATATGCATATTTGTTAGTTCTATATGAAATAATGCATTTCAGGAAAAATAAATGATTACTCCCTCAAATAGGCACCAGGGATCGTTTCACTAAACTTTGTACGACTAAAATGTTCGTAAGTGCAAAATTATGATAGTCTGTAAATTTCACATGAACAGTCTTCTCTTGTAAACAATTGTTGGATTTAGCCTATGCTCAATAAATGTAAATCCATCAATTGAAATTTCCAGACGATCCTAACTTTGCACATACAAACATTTTAGTCGTACAAAGTTTAGTGAAACGGCCCCCATGTCAGGCTAGGGCCGAAATATTGTTTTTCTGTAAATATTCAGTTCTGATTTGGGGATTTACTGCTAAAGTGGGAGCATGCGATGGGCAACTTAACCATGTTAACAATCGGGGTTCATCCTTATCGGAATTCCGAATGCAGACCTGGTTTGGCCCTCACATACGTCTTTGGCATTTTGTATGCGACAGTTGAATCTTGTTATATCCCTTATGGGTGTATTAAGATTATTCATAATCCTATTTTAGGAGCCAAGTGACTTTGGTGTGGTATGCACCTGGCACCAGGTCAGGTTATTCTAATTTCAGGGCTGAATATATTTGTTCTCGATGTAAATATTCCGTTTTGATTTTGAGACCCCCCCCCCCCCCTCAATGCAGCAGGTTAAAATGGGATCGAACCCGTTTGCCCGGCCTTACACGACCTTAGCTGTTGATAGGCCATTACACACCAATAAAGTTTGCCAGAGTTTCTCAAATATTATCATAACTCTTGATGGATTACTTTAATATTTGTACATGTACTTGAACATGTACTTGTACAGGTAATGTGTGGGATTTGGTACTAAACCCATTGACACGGCCTTAAATGACCTTAGCTGTTGATAGGCCGTTAAACCACAACAAACAAACAAAGTTAATAGTTCAATACATCATACCTGTGGATAAATGCCACACATCCATTCTCCCCTTAATATGACCTTCACCTTTTGACCTTCACAACTTTGATGAACTTTTTCACACATTAAGAAGTTTGCCTGAGCTTCTCAATTCTGTCATATCTTCTATATCCCTTGAAGAATTGCTATGATATAGAGAATAGTAGGTTAGTGCCGTGAATGGGAAAAAAATATCTGACACGGCTTAGGAAACGGGATGGGCGAGGCTCTGCCGAGCATATCCCGTTTCCGAGCCGAGCCAGATATTTTCCCATTCACGGTACTAACCTACTATTCTACCTAATAATGGCTTTAAAATGCAAAAAGAATAATCCCAGCCATCGCACATATTCATACACAGTGATTAGGTCGTATTGACAGGATATCAAAAATGTTTCACGGCACCGTGTTTCACGGCACATACGCACTGTGTTGACGGGATAAATTTCAATACATCATATGTGTGGACAAATGCCACACATCCATGCTGTCCTTAATATGAACTCGACCTTTTGACCTTCACAACTTTGAACTTTTTCTCACATTATATTTTTACCAGAGTTTACCAGACTTGTGCATAAATGTCACACACAATCATGCTGCCCTTAATATGACCATCACCATTTGACATTCACAACTGTTGTTATGAATACTTATCACTTTTGGTTAACCCTTTGAACCCGAAAGCCCTCTATATCGGTTTATGCAAACAGTGCATATCCAGATGAGCCGGCTCGTAACGAGCCGTCTCATCAGGATTTGCACTTCTTGAAAGTAATTTTTATATTTCTTAGAACAAAAACACCCTCTTTTCATAAATGGACGAATCTGAAAATCATTTTGTGACCGTTGGATTGGTCGGAACATTAGCATATCACAGTCCATTCCAGTTCCTTAGGGTTGAAAGGGTTAATAAACTTTGCCACAGTTTCTTCAATATGCCACCGGTGCATTCGTGTGCCGACAGGCGAAATTGTATTGGGGTATAACTGCCCAACATTAAATGAGTATCTGATAATGAAAAAGTGATGTTTTTAGATGAATTGAATACATGTTTTTTTTATAATGGAAAGCTGAAAGTAGGAATATAATCTGTTGGCAATGGATAATATGTGGCTGTGACTGGAGAAATGGGGCTTATGGGTTTTTTTGCGACCTGTGTAGATCCAGATCAGCCTGTGCATCCACACAGTCTGATCAGGATCGGCACTGTTCTCCATTCCATTTGTTAAGCACCTGTCAGTGTCCTGCTTCTAACAAGCAATATAAATAGTTATAAGATTACAGGCGTGTGCTATTTCATAAGGCGCTACACTTGTCGCAAATCCCATAAGCCCCATTTCTCCAGTCACAGCCACATATTTCTCCTTTCAGCTGAAATTTCAAGTTAGCCGTTGTTTATACAGACAATGTATACATACTCTGAGACTAGAGCTCCAGATAAGTTTTGTATCTAAATAATATTATACCCTCATATTTCGAATTCAATACGTATTTTAACTTTTACAAATATTGAACAAATGATAAAAAATAAAACAACATTTAAAGTACACTTATTTGAGCTTCGAAAAGCAAACACTTTGTTGCAGCTAAACTAAGTAAATTTTCAACTTAATTACTGGATGTGTTGTGGCCTAGGGGTTAGAACACCTGACTTCCATTCCGGAGTTTGTGGGTTCAAATCTCACCTAGGGCATCAAACAATAAAATGAGACTTTAAACTGTGGTCCTGTCTCTATATGACCTTACCTGTTGCTGTCACGTTAAACCCTTTATCACAGTATTTTTACTCAATGCGTATTATCAATGCGTATTATCACATTGCTGTGAGTATTATGTACTACCACTTTTGATAATCAATTCTGCTTAACTAAGTCGTAAAATACGCCAATACGCACCTTATATGGAGGTCTGTGAGACGACTGAATGGTTTGGTGTGAATGTACAGTGGTACCTGTATACACCGGATACCCTGAAATTAGTGATAATCCTATTACTTGTAGGGAGTGGAGCTAAATGATTCTTGTGTGGTGAGTATCTGGTATCTGGCTCAGGTTAATCACCCCCCCCCCCCCCCCAATGCAGCAGGTTGAATTTTACTGGGTGCCATTCACTAAGCTTTGTACGACTAAAATGTTGGTAAATGCAGATTTAGAATAGTCTGTACATTTAATTTATGGATTACATTTATTGAGCATAGGTTGATTATGCAGCCTATGCTCACTAAATGTAAATCCAATAATTGTTTACAAGAAAACATTGTTAATGTGAAATTTACAGACTTTTATAATTGTGCACTTACAAACATTTTATTCGTACGAAGTTTAGTGAAACGGTCCCCTGGAATCCGTTCCAGATAGTTAGGAATTTTAAACGTTACACCAATCATGAATGAAAACAAACTTGTTTGTAAGTTAACGTGTATTAATCCAATTTAATTTCACATACATGTACCACAGGTTGAAGTCACGGACCGAGGTCTATACATACATTAAATATGCCTAAAAGCATTAATAAGTTAAGAAGAAAAAAGGTTGGAGTAAAGATATTTTAGCTTATTTTTTTCTCTCACTTATTAATGCTTTTAGGTATACATGTATTTAATGTATGTATAGACATCGGTCCGTTACTTCAACCTGTGACATGTACATGTATTTAATGTATGTATAGACATCGGTCCGTTACTTCAACCTCTGACATGTACATGCACCTGATTTATACTCTCAAATATACAATATAATGTATAATCTATTGTGATTGTACAGTCAATATGGCGCAGCCGAGGGGGAATATAGCTTCAGACTGGCAATATGACACCATATTGACTTTGTAGAATCACAATATCGTATTTGTCATACCTCAGATTTTATATATTTCTTCACTATATAGTTTTATAAGTCAAGGTGGGGGTCACGTGATTTCCGAACGGCACGACGTCATGTTTTTTAGATACGTTTACAGTAGATTTCCTTTAATATCTTGCTAATGGAAATGTCATATTTTTATGAAATACACCGCAGCAAATGCGGTACACGTTGCCCTTTATTGTATATGCGGCTTTAATCTCATAATTATGTCGTTTTGACGAAGAATAGGTTACCGTAAATGCACATACAAACTAGAGCACGTGAATGTAAGAAATAAACGGTACTCGATTCTTTGTGAAATTTATAAGTTCTTGTAAAGAACTTTCAGAGCACCCATAAAACACTGTTATCCCATCGTATTTGGTGCGCTACATATCATCCAAATCCGCCCGTTTTAATGAAATATTTTATATATTTCTTCAGTATATAGTTGTATAAATTATATTAAGTGTAATTACATACGTGTTAATGTCATAGAAATATGGCGCCAAACGACACGCCGTCATGACGTTACAAATATTACCTGTAGCCTATTTCACCAACATTGCAAAGTATACTTTTCCAGCAAAGTATACTTTGAGGGAGAAATTTTCAATTATAGGATAAATTTATTATGTTTTATTATACTGAATTTATTACATTATCACAGCCATTTTGGCTGTGATAATGTAATAAATTCAATAGAATAAGCCTGCATACTTTTAATCATCAAATATATGCAGTCGTTAGTTCTATAAGAAATAATGTATTTCAGGAAAAATAAATGATTACTCCCTCAAAGTATACTTTGCTAAATTAGTATACTTTGCAATGTTGGTGAAATCCGCTACTGACGTCATCTCGGCATAAACGAGTAGAACTTTGTTAATACATTTAACTTGGCAATTTCAGGACCGATTTTCAAAATCTAAATTTTGTTTTCTTATTTAGATCATTTCCATTCCCTTTATTTTTCGGAGGTAATTTCCAAATATTTTAGTTTTCTATTCCGCCTCGACCCGCCACCATTTAGCAGGTACATATGGCTTATGTAACCGTCAAGCTGACCAATCAAAACGCGAGAATCTTATCTGCGGTATGACAATACACAAGTACAATGTATTGTCTTTTGGGAAGGTGTACATGAGATTTACAGACCTGAGAAAAGTGATGAACATCACTTTTCGAAGATCCGTAAATGTCATGTACACCGACTCAAAAGACTATAATTGTTTCATTATAATGACCCTTACCACGAATATTTAGAAAATCAGGAATAGTCACTAACAATGTAAACACAATACAAATTTCATGTATCAGTACCGTCTTTATTCTAATAGTAGCCCCTCTGTATTAGTAGCCCCCCCCCCCCCCCCAGCCCTATCGGCGTCAGATTTACGCATGCGCTCTAAGAAGGTGAACAATATGTTTGTTTACACGAATAAACACATCCCGGACCGGTGTCGTGGTCCAAGAGTGCTTATTCATGTAAACAAACCGTTCAGAGGTCTACAATCAATTTGTAGATAATCACGTGACCGTGTTTCGGCCAATGAGAATGACTGAAATACTTAGTCATATAATAAAATTGTTTATTATATTCGATCCATTGTACATGATAATATGAGGAGTATGTAAATAGCATAATATTCGAGTTAACATAATGGCAATGTAGATATATAAATTATTGCAATGCTGTTCTCTTCCATACTCATATGCACTTCTTTTTATTTCATTGTCTCACCCACGTTAGTGGAAATTGAGACACTGCCGTCCCAGTGGGTGGTTGGTCGGGCAAACGCGATAGCGTAAATTAACGGTAGGGGTTCCTCCTTATAGGAATCACGATTTGCCTGGTTTGGCCCTCAGGTACGTTTTTATCTTTGGCTCTTTTGTTACCTGGGAGTTGAATAGGGTTATTTCCCATTATAAAAGTAGTAAGAATATTACTGATCCTACTGCTTTTGGGAGGGGGTCACGTGATTCTGGTGTGGCAAGGACCTGGTATCAGATTTCGGATTATTCTGAATTCAAGGCTGAATATATAGTTTTTTATTGTAAATATTCTGTTCTGATTTTTGGGATTTCCCGCGTATTTGTACAGATAATATATGGTATTTAGTACTATGTGGCTGTAGTGGGTGGCAGGTGGGAGCAAGCGATGGGTAATTTAACGATCGGAGTTCATGCTTACCGGAATCCCGACTGGAGACCTGGTTTGGCCCTCACATACGTCTTTGGCATTTTGTATCTGACAGTTGAATCTGGTTATACCCCTTATGTGAGTATTACGATATTCGTAATCCTATTTTAGGGGAAGGGGCCAAGTGACTTTGGTGTGGTATGGACCTGGCACCAGGTCAGGTTATTCTAATTTCAGGGCTGAATATATTTGTTCTCGATGTAAATATTCCGTTCTGATTTAGGGATTTTCCACCCAATGCAGCAGGTTAAAACGTGATCGAACCCGTTTGCCCTGCCTTACATGACCGTAGCTGTTGATAGGCCGTTAAAACACTTATAAACAAACAAACAACTACATGGCTGTAACTGGAGAAATCGGGCTAGTGTAGATCCAGATCAGCCTGTGCATCTGCACAGTCTGATCAGGATATACACAGTTCGCCATTCCATGAATGAAACACTCATCACAAATTTGACAAACACTATTGATTGCTATCAGGCTACAGGAGCATGCTATTTGATCAGAAGCAACACTGGCCATAAATCCCATACGCCCCATTTCAGCCACAAATGTGAAAAACATGATATCGCGAAGAAATTGCAAACAGCTAGCTATTCACTTTTCACCAAATCCCGATATCCTTGGCTTGGCCCTGAGGTACATTTTTGGCTTCCTCGTTACTTGAGTTGAATCCGGCTACACTAATTATAAAAGTAGTAAGATTAGTACTAATGCTATTACTTTTAAGGAGCGTCGCTAAATGAATATGTTGTGGTTAGGGCCTGGCACCAGATTAGGTTTCTCCAATTTCAGGGCTGAATACATGTATATATTTTTTATGTAAACATTTTGAGGGATAAATTCATCTATGTTACGGATTTCTTGCCTTTTGTCTAATGGCTGTCCAATTAGAGGTTACATTCCAGTAAATCGAGTGTGTGCCTTAGTGGATATACTGTACTTGTACAGGAAATATATGGGATTTAGTACTAAACCCATTGACCCGGCCAAAATGACCTTAGCTGTTGATAGGCCGTTAAACCCCAATAAGTATGTATAATACATTGTATTAGTTATTACTTTGTTTAATGTCGAATATCGATATGGCACCAATTTAATGTATTGTAATAATTGTTAGACTACAGGGGCGGCGGAAGTGTACGTGGGGGAACGCGGGGGGGGGGGGGGGGGAGGGGGGGGGAGGTGGCACCCTCCCCAATCAATAATTATGTAACAAAGCCTCTTATATTTCAAAAAATTACGGGGTCCCCCTTGACCCCCCTAAGAACATACGCCCTCATAGAATATTAACACAATTAGATTGTAAACCGAGAAAACACCTATAAAAAAGCCTTTTCAGATTTTTTAAAATGGAAGTCGTCGCTAGTACAAGATGGCCGCCGTCTAAAAATAGCACACATTCTTCTTCTTCTCATGAACCGCGTGCCGGATTTCGACAAAACTTGGTAGCAATGATCAATGTACAATGCTCTTTCAAAGTTGTTAAAATGGTGACCCCGGGGTAAAAAATGGGCGTGGCCCGTGGGGTCAAATTGGGTTCAAATTTTATTTTTGACCGAATATGGTCATGTCATATATCAAATCGAAGATATCAACGAGGCGATAACTCTGTTGCATTTTTTGTCGAAATCGGATGGTTATGTCATCCAAGATGGCCGCACAAAGGTCAAAAGGTCGTTATTTTATTACAGATTTCAAAATTCTTCTTCACATGAACCGCTTGACCCATGGTAGCCAAACTTAAAAGTTATAGTCCATGGGTGAAACCTTTTCAGATTTGTTAAAATGGAAGTCGTCGCTAATCCAAGATGGCCGCCGTCTAAAAATAGCACACATTCTTAAAAAATCTTCTTCTCATGAACCGCCAGCCGGATTTCGACGAAACTTGGTAGCAATGATCGATGTACAATGCTCTTTCAAAGTTGTTAAAATGGTGACCCCTGGGTCAAAAATAGGCGTGGCGCGTGGAGTCAAATTTGGGTCAAATTTTATTTTTGACCGAATATGGTCATGTCTCTATCAAATCGAAGGTATCAAAGAGGCGATCGCTCTGGTACATATTTTTTGTCGAAATTGGATGGTCATGTCATCCAAGATGTCCACCGAAAGGTCAAAAGGTCGTTCTTTTATTAGATTTCAAAATTCTTCTTCACACGAACCGCTTGGCCCATGGTGGCCAAACTTTACAGTTATGGTCCATTGGTGAAGCCTTTTCAGATTTGTTAAAACGGTGGTCGTCGCTAATCCAAGATGGCCGCCGTCTAAAAATAGCACAAATTCTTTAAAAATCTTCTTCTCATGAACCGCCAGTCGGATTTCGACGAACTTGGTAGCAATGATCGATGTACAATGCTCTTTCAAAGGTGTTAAAATGGTGACCCCGGGGTCAAAAATGGGTGTGGCCCGTGGGGTCAAATTTTATTTTTGACCAAATATGCTCATGTCATATATCAAATTGAAGGTATCGATGAGGCGATTACTTCGGTGCAATATTTTCGGAATCGGATGATTATGTCATCCATGATGACCGCCAAAAGGTCCATTTATACAATATTTTGAACGTCTTTTTCTCAGGAACCACATGGCCGATGCTGGCCAAACTTCATAGTAAGTTAAGCTCCTTATGTGAAGCATGTTCAGATTTGGTAAAATGAGAGTCATCGCTTAATCCGAGATGACCGCCATCTAAAAATAGCACAATTTATTTAAAACACATGAACTCAATGTCACATTCTTCTCTGGTGTGCATGAAGTCAGGTGAGCAAATTAGGGCCATCATGGCCCTCTTGTTCATTAACCTGACTTTCATCATTTATTATTTACGTTGATATATTTGTAACGGTAGTAAAGCCATAGTGCTATGTCTATGGGTGGGGTAATGACTGAATTCAATTCATTTGACAACTTTAACTCATTTGAACATACCTTTTTTAGCATGCTAAATATTAGTAAATATTAATTACATACATCTAAATAAACGACATCTCGTAATGTATTAAATGGTTTATTTCAAAAGTTCCTGGCATCTTAGAAGGTATTAGAAGGTCGTCTGTATTGTTTTGTTATTGTTCAGCAGAGTGGTAGGTTCCAGCCGCTGATTGTTTTACTAGTCGCTGTTTGGCACGCTACCAGAACGAACCATGCAAAAAAACGGCCTATGATACAAGGGAGCAGATGCCTGGATAGTACAGCTAGCTGTTTGCAATAATAATAATAATAATAATTATAACAGGGCATGTGTCTAGTAACATAGATAGGGATAAGTCTTAGGGGTTGAATATCACTAGGGTTAGGTCAGCAGTCAACAGTGGCATTTCGTTTTGGTTTAGCCCAGTTATTAGTTACATAGGTTGTGGGAAAGCCCTAGGAGATGGATAATACTAGGGTTTGGTGGTGGTCAATAGTGATGCTTCGTTTAGGTTTAACCCATTTATTGGTTACATAGGTAGGGGTAAGCCTAATAGGATTGATAGCACTAGGGTTAGGTCAGCAGTCAACAGTGGTACTAGGTTTGGATTTAACTTATGTCAACAAGTTTGTGCTACTAGCCTATGTCCACAACTCGTGTGCATGCATTGTAAGTGTGCATGAATAAATACCCAGCCCAGAAACATGTAAGCCTTAGGTGATGGATAGCACTAGGGTTAGGTCAACAGTGATACTATATTGAAGGTTTGAAAGTGTTGACATAAATATTACCGGACATTGCCAGTTGTCGGGCAAACTCACTGAAAGTCATGACTGATTGTATTGGAACAAAAAATGTTTTATAATGGATATTGAAATGTACAAGATATGTTTAACCATTTCACCCTAAGTAACTGGAATGGATTATCAATTGTTAATTTTCCGACCAGTCCAATTGTCACAAAATAATTTTCAGACTTGTCCATTTATGAAAAGCAGTTGTTCTTTTTTTCTAAAAACAAAAATGAAATTACAATGTACTTGCAAAACTTGCAGATCATGAACATGTGTTCATTACGAGCCAGCTCATCTGGATCTACACTGTTTGCAAACACCGATATAGAGGTATGTTGTGTTGAAAGGGTTAAAGACTATTAAGTATTCCACTAATTGTATGTGAACCAAATAACGCAAAAATACATCGCTTGATATTTGCCACCATCCACACTCTCGTCGATAAATAATCTTTTCACAAGTCACAGAAAGAATGCTTCATCTACAACTACAAAGTAGCACGTATCAGAACTACATAAATATACAGGCTAACTATGTGGCACATTGGGTGCATATATCGAGTATTATATTTTCTCATGATGTTAATACATATTTCAAATGTGTATGCAAATTAATAGATTGTCACATTTCATATCACTACAAATTTCTAAGTAATTTGATGCTGATGCAAGAGATAACAATCTAGTAGTCACCAAATATGGAAAGCGAGTATGAAGTGTATGGTGTTCAAAATGAACACAGTTTGTCAAAACTAAATAGCAGTGTGTGTTGTGCTACTTGTATAAGACATGGGGTACAGGAATGCCAGCCAATATTGAGTATTTAAATTACGTCTAGAAGAAGACAACTGATGCAATAATACCATGGTTGAAACTCACGTGGTTGAAACTGACAACTGTTACAGCATATGCACTCTTATACAATAAGGCCACAAACATTGGCGATCGATAGTGTGCCTATATGTTCAGACCGGTAAAAGGTACAAAGAATGTGTGGTATGATTTCAATTACTGTCCTCTTCATCTGAACCCTGTTTAACTGTTTGTTCTACTGACTCATTGGTGCAGTGCTGACTGTACTTATAAATTTCGCCCGGAAATCTCGATTAGGTATGTTTCTAATATTCATACAAAATCCACTTACATAACATTCACATTCACATTGACCTAAATATATTTTATAGATATGTAACATTATATTATATACAACAAAAACTTTTATGTTGAAGATATATACTTTATAAAACTCTAATGCGCCCCGAAATTTCCAATACGACGCGGCCGTATTGTATTATCAGTAGGTATTTTTCTAATATTGATACACCATCCAATTTACACATGCACATTCACATTGACTTGTCTATATGCAACAGTATATTACAAACAAGAAAAAAGTATGCTTTTATTTAGACGATATATTACATATAAAACTCCAATGCGCCCCGAAATCTCCAATGCGCCGCGGCCATGTTATATTTTAGGTAGATATTTTTCTAATATTAATACAAAATCCACTTTACACATGCACATTCACCTTTACTCAATATATATATATGTATATATATTATAAATATGTAACAGTATATTATATACAACACGAAAAGCACTAACTTTATGTTTTTATTTAGGCAATATCTGGGCAGCTAACGAACAACCTCGCCAAACTCTCGGCGTTGGATGAACACATCACACTAGAAAAAAGATAACTGGAAGAAGCTCATGATGACGAAGATAAGCGGCGGATCACTGAACGCCAGGCGTTGCAGGATGAAAGAGAAGTTCGTGTGGCAAGTAGGTAATTTTTTTAATATTAATACGAACTCCACTTTACACGTGCGCATCTACGTTATACATATGTAACATTATATTATATACAGTGTAACCTCTCTAAACCGGACATGCTCCGTACCAGCCAAAAAGTCCGGTTTAGAGAGGTATCCGGTTTTCAGAGGTTTGAATAATTTATTGCCACAATTTTCATCGTCAATCAAGGCTAACAAACAGCGGATTAACGAATCAAATTTAACCCCAATTAGTCAGTAAATTAATGAAAATCATTACCCCGTCAACATTTAGGCCCATAATTACCTCAAACAAAGTGTGTTGTCATCAATCGGAACCGTGCACTTCAAAGAAAATAAAAACGCGATCGCCATCTTTGCTTACGTCTTTCCAAACGCCAGTAGTAACAACGATTTTCATTAGCTTACAGCCGTGTTTTTCCGAGCTTAGTAGGCGGGTCAACTTTCCGAATTTTATCGATCAAGCGTTTTAATTGGATAATGCATTTCTGACACGAGATACACAGCATAATTATTTTAGTAATTTGTGTCCAGCCCGCTTGCGGAAAGCGAAACATAGTGATCACAATGACGTCCGGGTTTCCTTGCGTCCGTGCGTCCGTCCGAAATCTGCGTTAAAGTTTTTAAATACCTTATATCTCTGAAGTCCTAAGTCACATTGAATTGAAATTTCATAAGCTTATTAGTCATAATCCATATATTCATGCTGTAGCCCGCTCATGCGGCCCCTGTGCCCAAGGCCAAGGTAAAATGACTTAGAAGTTTGAGTTCCGAAATCTGCGTTAAAGTTGTTAAATACCTTATATCTCTGCAGTCCTAAGTTACATTGACTTGAAACTTCATATACTTATTAGTCATCATCCATATATTCATGCTGTATCCCACTCATGCGTCCCCTGTGCCCCTGTGTCAAGGTCAAATGACTTAGAAGTTTGCGTTCCGAAATCTGCGTTAAAGTTGTTAAATACCTTATATCTCTGCAGTCCTCATTGACTTGAAACTTCATATGCTTATTAGTCATCATCCATATATTCATGCTGTATCCCACTCATGCGTCCCCTGTGCCCCTGTGTCAAGGTCAAATGACTTAGAAGTTTGCGTTAAAGTTTCTGTCAAAATTTGCGTTAAAGTTTTCACGTACCTA
>CM055279.1:42534763-42613198 GCA_029237695.1 Conchocele bisecta
ATTAAGGACAGCATGGATGTGTGGCATTTTTCCACAAATATGATGTATTGAAATTTATCCCGTCAACACAGTGCGTATGTGCCGTGAAACACGGTGCCGTGAAACATTTTTGATATCCTGTCAATACGACCTAATCACTGTGTATGAGTATGTGCGGTGGCTGGGATTATTCTTATTTGCATTTTAAAGCCATTATTAGGTGTTGACGGGATAAATAGAAAAGTAGTTAGTGCCGTGAATGGGAAAATATCGCGCGGCGGTCGGAAACGGGATGTGCTCGGCAGAGCCTCGCCCATCCCGTTTCCTAAGCCTTGCCAGATATTTTTTTCCCATTCACGGCACTTACCTACTATTCTCTATATTATAGCAATTCTTCAAGGGATATAGAGGATATGACAGAAGTGAGAAGCTCAGGCAAACTTCATAATGTGTGAAAAAGTTCATCAAAGTTGTGAAGGTCAAAAGGCGAAGGTCATATTAAGGGCAGCATGGATGTGTGGCATTTAAATCCACAGTTATGATGTATTGAACTATTAAGTTTGTTTGATTGTTGGGGTTTAACGACATATCAACAGCTAAGGTCATTTAAGGTCGGGTCAATGGGTTTAGTACCAAATCCCATACATTACCTGTACAAGTACATGTTCAAGTACATGTACAAATATTAAAGTAATCCATCAAGGGATATATAAGTTATGACAATAATTGAGAAACTCTGACGAACTTATTAATATCAAGGACACATTATGGGCAGCATGGATGTGTGGCATTTGTCCACAAGTATGATGTGTTGAAATATTAAAGTAATCCTTCAAGGAATATAGAAGTTATAATAGAAATGAGAAACTCCAGTGAACTTCTTAATGTGTGAAAATGTTCAAAGTTGTCAAGGTCAAGGTCATATTAAAGGCAGCATGGATGTGTGGCATTTGTCCACAGGTATGCTGTGTTGAAATATTTAAGTAATCGTTCAAGGGATATAGAAGTTATGACATAATTGAGAAACTCCGGCAAACTTTGTTAATGTGCCGGACACACGGACGGACGGACACACAAACAGACATTACAAACATATATGCCTCCGGCTCAACCGAGACCCGAGGCATGAAATATTTATATTTATTTATTTAATGGAGTTTAATGGCCTGTCAACAGCTATGGTAATTTTACGCCTGAATGGATGGGGGTGGGGGGGACCCAAAAAATAAATATTTTCAGCCCTAAAATTAGAATAGCATAATCTAGTGCCATATCATCACGACACCAGAGTCACTTAGCCCCGATCCCTAAAAGTAATACAATTAGTACTAATCATACTGTAATTCTTACTACTTTTATATTCAGTATAACAAGATTCAAATAAGCCAAAAATAAAATGTAACTGAGGGCCTATTTGATTTGTTGATTGTTTGTTTGTTTGTGTTTATTGGTGTGTAATGGCCTATCAACAGCTAAGGTGGTGTAAGGCCTGGCAAACGGGTTCGATCTCGTTTTAGCCTGCTGCATTGAGGGGGGGGGGGGGGGGGGGGGGGTCTCAAAATCAAAACAGAATATTTACATCGAGAAAAAATATATTCAGCCCTGAAATTAAAATAACCTGACCTGGTGTCAGGTCCATACCACACCAAAGTCAGTTGGCTCCTAAAATAGGATTATGAATAATCTTAATACTCCCATAAGGGGTATAACAAGATTCAACTGTCGCATACAAAATGCCAAAGACATATGTGAGGGCCGAACCAGGCCTCCATTCGGAATTCCGATAAGGATGAACCCCGATCGTTAACATGGTTAAGTTGCCCATCGCATGCTCCCACTTTAGCAGTAAATCCCCAAATCAGAACTGAATATTTACAGAAAAAAATAGTTCGGCCCTAGCCTGACCTGGGGCCCGTTTCACTAAACTTTGTACGACTAAAATGTTTGTATGTGCAAAGTTAGGATCGTCTAGAAATTTCAATTGATAGATTTACATTTATTGAGCATAGGCTAAATCCAACAATTGTTTGCAAGAGAAGACTATTAATGTGAAATTTACAGACTATCATAATTTTGCACTTACAAACATTTTAGTCGTACAAAGTTTAGTCAAATGGTCCCTGGTGCCACGTCCTCACCACAGCAGACGGAGGATGGAGACTATATGTATCTCAAAATGTGGTCAATGGTACATAAATAGGAAATCACAAACAAATTGGCAAAATAGAAGTTTACACATATAATTAACCCATTCAACACTACAGCCATCTACAAGTGTTTGCAAACAGTGTAGATCCCAGGTAAGCCGGCTCGTGACCGGATCTGCACTTTTTACAAGAACATTTCATATTTAAAAAAACACACCCAATATTCATATATGGACTAGTCTGAAAATCATATTGTGATGAATGCATTGATCCTTAAATTATCGTATCAGTACATTCCAATTAATTAGTGTTCATTTAGTGATAGCAAATTCTAGGAATTATGCGAGTACTTCATGAAGAATTGCCGTGTAAAACTACTGTATTGTGTAAGCAATGCACAGTTCTTATATTTATATTGTATTTAACATTACTACATTTATTTGTATCAATTTTTATGAATTTCACAGTGCAATTATCCTCAACAACGTCAATATATTGCATGTATATAAAACATATTAGTATCTGGGGCCCGTTTTCACTAACCTTCGTACGACTCAAATGTTCGTAAGTGCAGAATTATGATAGTCTGTAAATTACAATTGATGGATTTACATTTTGTTTTTTGCAGCTCAACTAAGTAAATTTTCAACATTAGTATAGTATTTTCACTACTCGATTTGATGCGTATTTTCACAATTGCTGTGAGTATTTTCTACTCCCACTTATGCTTATTAATGCCACTACAATCTCATTAGACATGAAAAATCACTAGATTTTCATCAGATATGATTGGATTTAATATCTTTTTGCAGGGTAGTACTTTTGATCGATCATGTGATGAATTTACAATATGTTTTGTCTTTGTCCATGACAATAAAATGCCCGGACACGCAGGGATTTTTCTGACGCGGCGATATCTGAGAACCAATTGACTTTTTATGGTCTAGTAAACAAACATACAAACTGGTACAGTTGTCATAAAAGCCTTAAATGTCCACTGGTGACGCACTCGGCGTAATGTTTCACGTCGAAAAATGTACCTGGTTTCTGACGAGATGCCACTTGGCTCTACTTAGAGCGATTGCATAAAAACATTACTAGTCGAAAATGTATTTATGCAGTAGTCTATCTTCTACATGAAATAATGCATTTCAGGAAAAATAAATGATGTCTCCCTCAAAGTATACTTTGCTAGAAAAGTATACTTTGCAATGTTGGTGAAATCGGCTACAGAACTGAATATGTACATAAAAAACTATTTCGGCCCTAAAATTAGAATAGCACACCAAACTAAACTTCGTACGACTAAAATGTTCATAAGTGCAAATCTAGGATCGTCTGGAAATTTCAATTGATGGATTTACATTTATTGAGCATAGGTTAAATCCAATAATTGTTTACAAGAGAACACTGTTAATGTGAAATTTACAGACTATCATAATTTTGCAATTACGAACATTTTACTCGTACGAAGTTTAGTGAAACAGGCCCCTGGTGCCACGTCCTCCGCACCAGACGGAGGATGTAAGTATATATGACTATATGTATCTCAAAATGTTTTTAATGGTACATAAATAGGAAATCACAAACAAATTGGTAAAATAGAAGTTTATACATATAATTAACCCATTCAACACTACAGCCCTCTACAGGTGTTTGCAAAGAGTGTAGATCCCAGGTAAGCCGGCTCGTGACCGGATCTGCACTTTTTGCAAGAAAATTTCATATTTAAAAAACACACCCAATATTCATTAAATTATCGTCCTTAAATTATCGTATCAGTCGATTCCAATTAATTACAGTGGAAATGATTAAGAATTGAAAGTTGGTGTGTGTGCTTTCTTTCATGTTCATTTAGTAATGGCAAATCCAGGAATTATGCGAGTACTTCATGAAGAATTGCCGTGTAAAACTACCGTATGTGTGTAATCAATGCACAGTTCTTATATATATATATTGTATTTAACATTACTGCATTTAATTATATCCCTTTTTATGAATTTCTCAGAGCCAATAATCCTCAACAACGTCAATATATTGCATGTATATAAAACATAAGTATATGGGGCCTGTTTTCACTAACCTTCGTACGACTAAAATGTTCATAAGTTCAATTGATGGATTTACATTTATTGAGCATAGGCTGCATAACACTGTTTGCTTTTTGCAGCTCAACTATGTAAATTTTCAACACTACTCGATTTGATGCGTATTTTCACATTGCTGCGAGTATTTTGTACTCCCACTTTTGATAATCAATGGGTATTCTGCTAAAACAATCGTGTAAAATACGCCAATACGCACCTGGGGCCCGTTTCACTAAACTTTGTAGACTAAAATATTCGTAAGTGCAAATTTAGGATCGTCTGTAAATTTCAATTGATGGATTTACATTTATTGAGCATAGGCTGCATATGCAGCCTATGCTCAATAAATGTAAATCCAATAATTGTTTACAAGAACACATTGTTAATGTGAAATTTACAGACTATCATAATTTTGCACTTACAAACATTTTAGAGGTACAAAGTTTAGTGAAACTGCCCCCTGAAATACACATGCATTTGTAAACACGCACATACCACTATTGCTTAACTCTGTCAAACATGATACATATTATGAGCAAAGACTATGTTAAAGCTATAACAAAAAAGTGCTTTGGTTCTCAAACACGGGGTTTGTGGAAAGTGACGTGGGTGGGCGGATTTTTTAAATACTTTTTTTGTATGTGATCTTGGTCTCTGATTTTGAATGCCAATTAAACATGTGGTTGACATAATGCTTACTAATGCCACTACAATCTCATTAGACATGAACAATCACTAGATTTTCATCAGATATGATTGGATTTAATATCTTTTTGCAGGGTAGTTTGTTTGTTTGTTTGTTTGTTTGTTTATTAGTGTTTAACGGCCTATCAACAGCTAAGGTCATGTAAGGCCGGGCAAACGGGTTAGATCCCATTTTCACCTGCTGAATTTACGATATGTTTTTTCTTTGTCCATGACAATAAAATGCCCGGACACACAGGGATTTTTCTGACGCGGCGATATCTGAGAACCAATGGACTTTTTATGGTCTAGTAAACAAACATATAAACTGGTACAGTTGTCATAAAAGCCTCAAATCTCCACTGGTGACGTACTCGGCGTAATGTTTTACGTCAAAAAAATATACCTGGTTTCTGACGAGATCCCACTAGGCTCTACTTAGAGCGATTGAATAAACACATTACTAGACGAAAATGTATTTATGCAGTAGTATATCTTCTGCATGTAGCTGAATGGGAATTTTCATGAAAGTGAATCATGGATTTAACGTCCGAGCAACAGCTAAGGTTATATATAGAGACGGGACCACAGTTTTAAAGTATTATCCAACACACCAGTGGGATGGTAATCAGGGGCGTAGCTAGCCAATTTGAATCTGCAGGCCCGGTTGACGACTTGGAGCACCGTTGGTGCGAGTATGCTAGGGGAGTCTGGGGGCATGCCCCCCCCCCCACCCGAAGAATGTCGAAACTAGAAGGTAAATGATGCACTCTGGCACATTTCAAAACACCTTTTCAAAACGCCTTAATGCAGCTACGCGCCTGGTAATACTATGTAAGTATTTTTTCGCGCCTATGGTGAGGCTTGAACTCACAACCTCCGGTATCGAAGTCCAGTGCCATATCCCCTAGGCCACAGCCCATCCCTGAATTTGTCATGGAACATTTAACCCTGGCGCGGAGTGCAGTACCAGTGAAGGCATGAGATATAAACAAGGGACGGCTGATACATGTATATGAGACACGCCATATGATTTTGTACCTAAGAACATGAGCGATTTTTTTCATGAAATATAATATTATGTACAGAAACTGTGATATTTTTGTAAATGACATTGAAATATGAAAACAATTTCATATCAAATGCGGAATGAAAGTTTCATCATCTTTCGACGTCATTTGCGGAAAACTTTGTAAATATTTTTCACGAGATATCGCACATGTTGACAGGTACAAAATCACATGCCTGTCTCATATGTCAAGCTGCCCATATAACAGTGGACATATAAGAAACATCATTAACACAGTTATTGCATAAAATGGGCTTTCACAGTAACTGTTTACTAACACTGTTTATTAACGAGGCAAAGCCACGAAGGCCAGGTTTTTTCCAAGCATAGACACTTGGATAACATAATTATACCCACTTTTTGTAGACTAGATGGCCGTGGCCTGCATGTCGCGCCTTGGGGCGAGGCATGGACACTAAAAAAATAGATATAGTAGATGGAAAAACTTTAACCAAAAAACTTTAACCGGAAACACGGACGAACGGACGGACGTATGCCAAAATGCCGACGATATCGCGCTTTCCGCAAGCAGGTGTGACAATGATGATAAACACCCATGTGAAGTATCAAGGTATTGGGTGAAGCAGTTGCAGAGATATAGTACAGACGAAAAAACTTTAACAAAAAAAAATTCAAAGTAATTTGAACTTGAAATAGGGCACAGGATCGCGCTTTCCGCAAGCAGGTGCGACAATGATGATAAACACCCATGTGAAGTATCAAGGTATTGGGGTGAAGCAGTTGCAGAGATATAGTACACGAAAAAACTTTAACAACAAAAAAAATTCAAAGTAATTTGACCTTCACATTTGGGCACAGGATCGCGCTTTCCGCAAGCAGGTGCAACAATGATGATAAAACACCCATGTGAAGTATCAAGGTATTGGTGAAGCAGTTGCAGAGATAGTACACAAAAAAACTTTAACAAAAAAATTCAAAAGTAATTTGACCTTGACATTGGGCACAGGATCGCGCTTTCCGCAAGCAGGTGCGACAATGATGATAAACACCCATGTGATGTATCAAGGTATTGGGTGAAGCAGTTGCAGAGATATAGTACACGAAAACACTTTAACAAAAAAATTCAAAGTAATTTGACCTTGACATTGGGCACAGGATCGCGCTTTCCGCAAGCAGGGTGCGACAATTATGATAAACACCCATGTGAAGTATCAAGGTATTGGGTGAAGCAGTTGCAGAGATATAGTACACGAAAAAACTTTAAACAAAAAAATTCAAAGTAATTTGACCTTGACATTGGGCACAGGATCGCGCTTTCCACAAGCAGGTGCGACAATGATGATAAACACCCATGTGAAGTATCAAGGTATTGGGTGAAGCAGTTGCAGAGATATAGTACACGAAAAAACTTTAACAAAAAATTCAAAGTAATTTGACCTTGACATTGGGCACAGGATCGCGCTTTCCGCAAGCAGGTGCGACAATGATGATAAACACCCATGTGAAGTATCAAGGTATTGGGTGAAGCAGTTGCAGAGATATAGAACACGAAAAAACTTTAACAAAAAATTCAAGTAATTTGACCTTGACATGGGCACAGGATCGCGCTTTCCGCAAGCAGGTGCGACAATGATGATAAACACCCATGTGAAGCATCAAGGTATTGGGTGAAGCAGTTGCAGAGATATAGTACACGAAAAAACTTTCAACAAAAAATTCAAAGTAATTTGACCTTGACATTGGCACAGGATCGCGCTTTCCGCAAGCAGGTGCGACAATGATGATAAACACCCATGTGAAGTATCAAGGTATTAGGGTGAAGCAGTTGCAGAGATATAGTACACAAAAAAAGAAAAACTTTAACAAAAAATTCAAAGTAATTTTGACCTTGACATTGGGCACAGGATCGCGCTTTCCGCAAGCAGTGCGACAATGATGATAAACACCCATGTGAAGTATCAAGGTATTGGGTGAAGCAGTTGCAGAGATATAGTACACGAAAAAACTTTAACAAAAAAATTCAAAGTAATTTGACCTTGACATTGGGCACAGGATCGCGCTTTCCGCAAGCAGGTGCAACAATGATGATAAAACACCCATGTGAAGTTATTTCAAGGTATTGGGTGAAGCAGTTGCAGATATAGTACACAAAAAAAACTTTAACAAAAAAATTCAAAGTAATTTGACCTTAAACATTGGGCACAGGGGCACGCACGGGTTGGGGGTTAGAATGAAAATATGGATGATGATAAACACCCATGTGAAGTTTCAAGGTAATGGGCGAAGCAGTTGCAGAGATATAGTATAATGAAAAAGTTTTAAAAAACCTTTAAAAAAACTTTAACCAGACGTACGTTAAAAAGTTAACGTTGAAAATGGCTAAGTCAATTACGTAGAAATAATAGGTGAAGGTAAAAAAATGGTCACATGTTGGATAGTTGTATGTGGTAGGCACCCCTTGGTTATGAAGCTGTGAAAGTTTGGTGGTCCTAGGTGGTACAGTACCAAAGAAATGGACTTAAACACGAAAACTTAACATTGTAAACGCAAAAACTTAACATTGAAAATGGCTAAGTCGACTGCGCGGAAAAAATGGGTGAAGTTAAAAAAAAAAGTAACATGTTGGATAGTGATATGTGGTGGGTACCCCTTGATTATGAAGCTGTGAAAGTTTGGTGGTCCTAGGTGGTACAGTACCAAAGAAATGGACTTAAACACGAAAACTTAACATTGTAAACGCGAAAACATAACATTGAAAATGGCTAAGTCGACTACGCGGAAAAAATGGGTCAAGTTAAAAAAAAAGTAACATGTTGGATAGTGATACGTGGTGGGCACCCCTTGATTATGAAGCTGTGAAAGTTTGGTGGTCCTAGGTGGTACAGTAACAAAGAAATGGACTCAAACATGAAAACTTAACATTGATTGTGGACGCCCGCCCGCACCCCCGCCCGCCGCCCGCCGCCCACGCCCGCCCGGCTTTCGCCAATCCAATAGCCTGGATTTTTTTCAAAAAACCTGGCTAAAAAATCATAATACACGAGTGTAATAAATATGCAAATGAGCCCGCTACGGAAAACATGTTAGGTAATCAGTACAGGTTCAAATGTAGTTCCGAGTACATAATTCTAATTACATTTCATTACACTGCATTACATAAAGCGTTTATGACGGAGTAGTCTTTCCAAATGTGCATTTGAAGCATTCTTTGTTTACTTTATACTACGTGGAGAGTGACCTAAGCAATTTATTAATACACACTTTATTAGGTAAGCTCATGGTAATAGTTTTGTGTCATGTTGTAGAATTATCTCTCCATAACAATATAGCGAAGTATGAACGTCAACGCCCTGCAGGTATTTTCTATATTTTAGCACGCGAAGTGTAAATGCTATTACGCACATTTTTAATACGTAGCGTGGTGTAGCGATATAGTACAACCTGTTGCCTATAAAGCGGAAACGTGCAGCTACTTCAAATTATGATGATGTGGTTATGCAATAAATATAATCTAAGATTTGTGTTGATTTCATGCGATATTTATTAAACTCGCTGAGTGATTTCCAGTTCTGCAGACAAATATATGTTGGAAGCAGTTCTGCAGTCTAATATAAGGTTTGATCATGTCCAGCCGTGTGCAAACGTTTGCTGTGGCCCGAGGGAACTGTTTGAACCCCAAGGCCGCAGTTACATTTCCAACAAAAAACTGATGTAATTTGAGCATTATATTCAGTATTTTCAGTACTTTTATAAAATCTTCCCATTCACGTAGATAATTTTCGGTATGCATATTCCGGGGCCGCGTCATGAACGTCATGAACGTCATGAAGTAGTGACGTCATGAAGGCACTTCCGCGTAGTGACGTCAAGAAGGCACTTCCATTACGCGCGGCCCCGGAATGAGCATTGCCTAAAGCCATGTGCAAACAGCACGCGCTATTTAATTTTCGACATATGTGCAAACAACGGAAACCATGTAACAATATATATTAACATCGGATAGTGAACAGGGGGCCGTTTCACTAAACTTTGTACTACAACAAATGTTCGCAAATTTAGGATCGTCTGGAAATTTCAATTGATGGATTTACATTTATTGAGCATAGGCTGCATATGCAGCCTATACTCAATAAATGCAAATCCAATAATTATTTACAAGAACACATTGTTAATGTGAAATTTACAGACTATCATAATTTTGCACTTACAAACATTTTAGACGTACAAAGTTTAGTGAAACTGCCCCCTGAAATATACATAGTACTAAATCTGAATATTTACAATAACAAAACTATATATTCAGCCCTGAAATCAGAATAATCATGATCTGATGCCAGGTCCTCGCCACACCAGAATCACTTGGCCCCTCCCAAAAGCAGTATGATCAGTAAATCAGTATGATCAGTAATAATATTACTACTTTTATAATGGGCAATAACCCAATTCAACTCCCAGATAACGAAAGAGCCAAAGATAAAAACGTACCCGAGGGCCAAACCAGGCAAATCGTGATTCCTATAAGGAGGAACCCATACCGTTAATTTACGCCGTCTCATTCGCCCGACCACCACCCACGAAATATACATGCATTTGTAACACGCACATACCACTATTGTTTAAATCTGTCAAACAGGTTACACATTATGAGCAAAGATTATGTTAAGGCTATAAAAAAAGTACTTCGGTTCTCAAACATGGGGTTTGTGAAAAGGATTTTTCTGACGCGATGATATCTGAGAACCAATGTACTTTTTATGGTCTAGTAAACAAACATATAAACAGGTACAGTTGTCATAAAAGCCTCAAATGTCCACTGGTGACGCACTCGGCGTAATGTTTTACGTAAAAAAATGTTTCTAACGAGATGCCACTAAAAATGTTTCTAAGGAGATGTCACTAGGCTCTACTTAGAGCGATTGCATAAACACATTACTAGACGAAAATGTATTTATGCAGTAGTCTTCTGCATGTAGCTGAATGGGAATTTTCATGAAAGTGAATCATGGATTTAACGTCCCAGCAACAGCTTATAGAGTTATAGAAATAGACGGGACCACAGTTTCAAAGTACCATCCAACACACCAGTGGGATGGTAATACTATGTAAGTATTTGCTCATGCCTATGGTGAGGCTTGAACTCACAACCTCCGGTATTGAAGTCCAGTGCCATATCCCCTCGGCCATAGCCCTTCCCTGAATTCGTCATGAAACATTTAACCCTGGTGCGGAGTGCAGTACCAGTGAATGCATGAGATATAAACAAGGGATGGCTGATACATGTATATGAGATGCGCCATTTGTTAATAATTTGTTAATACACACTTTATTAGGTAAGCTTATGGTTATAGTTTTGTCATATTGTAGAATTATCTCTCCATAACAATATATCGAAGTATGAACGTCAACGCCCTGCAGGTATTTTCTGTCAAGTGTAAATGCTATTACGCACATTTTTAATACGTAGCGTGGTGTAGCGATATAGTACAACATGTTGCCTATAAAGCGGAAACGTGCAGCTACTTCATATTATGATGATGTGGTTATGCAATAAATATAATCTAAGATTTGTGTTGATTTCATATGATATTTATTAAACACGCCGACTGATTTCATAAGAAACTCGGCATAGCCTCGTTTCTTATGAAATCAGTAAACTCGTTTAATAAATATCATATTAAATCATCACTCATGCAATATCCTCTATATATTAACATCTGGTAGTGAACAGGGGGCCGTTTCACTAAACGTTGTACAACTCAAATGTTCGTAAGTGCAAATTTAGGATCGTCTGCAAATTTCAATTGATGGATTTACATTTATAGAGCATAGGCTGCATATGCAGCCTATGCTCAATAAATGTAAATCCAATAATTGTTTACAAGAACACATTGTTAATGTGAAATTTACAGACTATCATAATTTTGCACTTACAAACATTTTAGACGTACAAAGTTTAGTGAAACTGCCCCCTGAAATACACATGCATTTGTAAACACGCACATACCACTATTGCTTAAATCTGTCAAACATGATACATATTATGAGCAAAGACTGTTAAAGCTATAACAAAAAGTACTTTGGTTCTCAAACCCGGGGTTTGTGGAAAGTGACGCGGGTGGGCGGATCTTTTTAATATTTTTTTTGTAGGTGATCTTGGTCTCTGATTTTGAATGCCAATTAAACATGTGGTTGACATAATGCTTACTAATGCCACTACAAGCTCATTAGACATGAACAATCACTAGATTTTCATCAGATATCATTGGATTTAATATCTTTTTGCAGGGTAGTTTGTTTGTTTGTTTGTTTGTTTGTTTATTAGTTGTTAACGGCCTATCAACAGCTAAGGTCATGTAAGGCCGGGCAAACGGGTTAGATCCCATTTTAACCTGCTGCATTGGGGGGAAAATCCTAAAATCAGAACGGAATATTTACATCGAGAACAAATATATTCAGCCCTGAAATTAGAATAACCTGACCTGGTGCCAGGTCCATACCACACCAAAGTCACTTGGCCCCTTCCCCTAAAATAGGATTACGAATATTGTAATACTCACATAAGGGGTATAACCAGATTCAACCGTCACATACAAAATGCCAAAGACGTATGTGAGGGCCAACCCAGGTCTCCGCCCGGTAAAGATGAACCCCGATCGTTAAATTACCCATCGCGAGCTCCCACCTGCCACCCACCTTGCAGGGTAGTGTTTTTGATCGATCATGTGATGAATGTACGATATGTTTTTTTTTGTCCATGACAATAAAATGCCCGGACACGCAGGGATTTTTCTGACGCGGCGATATCTGAGAAACAATGTACTTTTTATGGTCTAGTAAACAAACATATAAACTGGTACAATTGTCATAAACATGATAAAAGCCTCAAATCTCCACTGGTGACGTACTCGGTGTAATGTTTTACGTCGAAAACTGTACCTGGTTTCTGACGAGATGCCACTAGGCTCTACTTAGAGTGATTGAATAAACACATTACTAGACGAAAATGTATTTATGCAGTAGTATATCTTCTGCATGTAGCTGAATGGGAATTTTCATGAAAGTGAATCATGGACTTAACGTCCCAGCAACAGCTAAGGTTATATATAGAGACGGGACCACAGTTTTAAAGTATCATCCAACACACCAGTGGAATGGTAATACTATGTAAGTATTTTTTCACGCCTAGGATGAGGCATGAACTCACAACCTCCGGTATTGAAGTCCAGTGCCATATCCCCTCGGCCACAGCCCATCCCTGAATTTGTCATGAAACATTTAACCCCGGCACGGAGTCCAGTACCAGTGAAGGCACAGAGATATAAACAAGGGCTGGCTGATACATGTACATGTATATGAGACGCGCCATATGATTTTGTACCTAAGAGAGCGATTTTGTTCATGAAATATAACATTATTTACAGAAACTGTAATATTTTCTGTGAATTACGTTGAAATATGACAACATTTTCATATCAAATGCGGAATAAAAGTTTCATCATCTTTCGACGTTATTTGCGGAAAACTTTGTAAATATCTTTCACGAGATATCGCACATGTTGACAGGTACAAAATCACATGCCTGTCTCATATGTCAAGCTGCCCATATAACAGTGGACATATAAGAAACATCATTATCACAGATATTGCATAAAATGGGCTTTCCCAGTTTACTAACACAGTTTATTAAAAATCATAATACACAAGTGTAATAAATATGCAAATGAGTCCGCTACGGAAAACATGTTAGATAATCAGTACAGGTTCAAATTAAGTTCTGAGTACATAATTCTAATTACATTTCATTACACTGCATTACATAAAGCGTTATGACGGAGTAGTCTTTCCAAATGTGCATTTGAAGCATTCTTTGTTTACTTTATACTACGTGGAGAGTGACCTAAGAAATGTGTTAATACACACTTTATTAGGTAAGCTCATGGTAATAGTTTTGTGTCATGTTGTATAATTATCTCTCCATAACAATATAGCGAAGTATGAACGTCAACGCCCTGCAGGTATTTTCTGTATTTTAGCACGCGAAGTGTAAATGCTATTACGCACATTTTTAATACGTAGCGCGGTGTAGCGATATAGTACAACCTGTTGCCTATAAAGCGGAAACGTGCAGCTACTTCATATTATGATGATGTGGTTATGCAATAAATATAATCTAAGATTTGTGTTGATTTCATATGATATTTATTAAACTCGCTCACTGATTTCATAAGAAACTCGGCATAGCCTTCTTTCTTATGAAATCAGTAAACTCGTTTAATAAATATCATATTAAATCATCAGTCATGCAATATCCTCTATATATTAACATCAGATAGTGAACAGGGGGCCATTTCAATAAACTTTGTATGAATCAACTGTTCGTAAGTGCAAATTTAGGATCGTCTGGAAATTTAAATTGATGGATTTACATTTATTGAGCATAGGCTGCGCTCAATAAATGTAAATCCAATAATTGTTTACAAGAACACATTGTTAATGTGAAATTTACAGACTATCATAATGTTGCCCTTACGAACATTTTAGTCGGATTACCTCAGGTACAATGTGATTGATTGATTGTCTGTTCAACAGCAAGGTCAGACACGAGTTAAAAATATGTTGCCAGAAACTTGGCAAAGCCTCGTTTCTGACAACATATTCTGACACTCGGTGTAATATCCTTGTATCCTTGTCCCACGCCAGTGCACAGGTTGAAAACTCGGACCTAGGACCCAATACATGGCTCATTTAAAAAACGTTACCACACCAACTAATTTCCATACACTACACATTATAGCCTATTCAAGGTAGACAAGAGTTTAGAACAAGAGCTGTAGGAGAACAGCATAGCTCGACTACGAGGGTTGTCGATGTAAACATAGCTTGACAAAGAAGGTGGCCGCGACCCGCATAAAAACCTTAACCAAGGGAAATTAACTAAGTAATTCAAGGTTAAATGTTGGTCAATGTCAGATATAGGTCAGGGGTTATTGATGTACATCACTAGGAGATGAATTTTTCCAAGTATGGTTGCTGTAAGCCCAGGAGTATTCCATATACAAACTTGACTAAAAACCTTAACCAAGGGGAAATAACTAAGTAATCCAAGGGTAAAAGTATCAGTCAAATATAGGTCAGGGATAGGTCGAAATATAGGTCAGATTATTGATATACATCCCTAGGAGATGAAATTGTCCAAGAAAAGTTGCTGTAGGCCCAGGAGTATTCCATATACAAGCTTGACTATAAACCTTAACCAAGGGGAAATAACTAAGTAATTCAAGGTTAATTGTATGTCAAGGTAAAATATAGGTCAGGGGTTATTGATGTACATCCCTATGAGAAAAAGTTATCCAAGTATGGTGTCTGTATGCACAATAGTATTCCATCTACAAGCTTGACTAAAAACCTTAACCAAGGTTGACTAAAAACCTTAACAAAGGGGAATTAAGTAAGTAATTCAAGAGGAAATGTAGGTCAAGGTCAAATATAGATCAGGGGTTATTGATGTACATCCCTATGAGAAAAGGTTGTCCAAGTATGGTGTCTGTATGCACAATAGTATTCCATGTACAAGATTGACTACAAACCTTAACCACAGTTGACTAAAAACCTTAACCAAGGGGAATTAAGTAAGTAAGTCAAGAGGAAATGTAGGTCAATGTAAAATATAGATCAGGGGTTATTGATGTACATCCCTATGAGAAAAGGTTGTCCAAGTATGGTGTCTGTATGCACAATAGTATTTCATGTACAAGCTTGACTAAAAATCTTAACCAAGGTGGACTAAAAAGCTTAACCAAGGGGAATTAACTAAGTAATTCAAGAGGAAATGTAGGTCAAGGTCAAATATAGATCAGGGGTTATTGAGTACATCACTAGGAAATGAAGTTGTCCAAGTATGGTGGATGTAGGGCCAGTAGTATTCCATATACAAGCTTGACTTAAAACCTTAACCAAGGGGAATTAAGTAAGAATTCAAGAGGAAACATATCAAGGTCAAATATAGATCAGGGTTATTGATGTACATCCCTATGAGAAAAGGTTGTCCAAGTATGGTGTCTGTATGCACAATAGTGTTCCATGTACAAGCTTGACTAAAAACCTTAACCAAGGTTGACTAAAAACCTTAACCAAGGGGAATTAACTAAGTAAGTCAAGAGGAAATGTAGGTCAAGGTCAAATATAGATCAGGGGTTATTGATGAACATCACTAGGAGATGAAGTTGTCCAAGTATGGTGGGTGTAGGGCCAGTAGTATTCCATATACAAGCTTGACTAAAAACCTTAACCAAGGCGTGACGGTGACGGTGACGCCGACGCCGGTGTGACAACATAAGCTCTAACTATTCTTTGAATAGTCGAGCTAAAAATGCGCTAGACCGGCTTAGTTTCGGGCTCACTCAAACACAACAAGTTTCGATTTTTCTGCTGCCTTACATCTCTGGCAATAGATAAATGTATTCAGGCCCTAAATATATTCACTTTAAACATTTGTGTTTAGTATATTGTTAGTTACACACATTTTAGCTACCACAGTTACGGAGAAATTTCTCTGTCCGAAAGAATCCCACACAATCGGCTTCACACATTGCCACCTGATTGGTTGAACTAATATAGGAGTATTTATGATACTCCAGTTCGGGTTTTCCCATGATGTCATTATTGATTATTCTGCGAAAATAACAAAGGAAATCCGAAAGTAAAGGTCACGGAAGGTTAGGTCGAAATGTTGGGACACAAATCAAAATATAAGGACTTACACTTATTAGTCACAAATTGTAACATTTGAGTTGCTGATGTTTATTTCAGTGATCCACGTCAATATGTTGAAACTGTAATTGGATTTCAGCATGATTTAACATATTATTTTTGCTTCCACAAAATGGGTGAAATTTATTCGGACATACAATTATCGCCTAGTCTTTGGTAGTTACTTTGCCAGCAACTAACGAAATGCTAAAAGCAGATGTTTGAAGTGAATATATTTGAAATATGTGGAGTTTGAGCAAGCCCGAAAATACGGCATTTTTGCGCTGATTCCCACCTTGAAAAGACTGTAATGTATAATGTATGGAAATGGGGTAACGTTTTTCAAATGAGCCAATTATTGGGTCCTACTGTCTGTTCCACGTTTTGCTGCCGACAAACTTTTGGCTATTAAACACATTAAATCTAAAAACAATTTAAATTGCAATAAAAACAAGAAATGCGTCTGTCGAACGCGGATGCCACCTGCAGCATATTTGCGAAACTGTGACAAAGTGGTTAACCGAAAAGTGTGACGGACGGACGGACGGACGGACCGGACGGACGGACGGACGGACGGACGGACGGACGTTCAAACATTTGGGAGTTATGAGCTATTTGTTCTTTAAAAGATCAAAGGATTAGCTCCTAAAGATCAATGGAATTATGAGCTAACCGACTATAACAAGAATCCTTTGTTACTAACCCTTACCCTAAGCTCCTAAACCCCCGATGTTGGCCCGCACGGACGGATGACGGACGGACGGACGGACGTTCTTACATTAGGGTACTTATGTGGCTTATCACATGTTAAATATTAGCCACATAAAAAGATTTTTAGCCACATAAAACAATTTTTTAGGTGGCTAATTGTAACCAACCCTATCCTTTAACAAGTCCATAACCCTGTGGGGCTAGCCACATAAGTACCCTAATGTGTGCCCGGACGGACGGACGAACGACGGACGGACGGGATGGACGGACGTTCTTACATTACTATACTTATGTGGCTTATCACATGTTAAATATTAGCCACATAAAACGATTTTTAGCCACATAAAACGATTTTATAGGTGGCTAATTGTAACCATCCCTATCCTTTACTAAGTCCATAACCCTGTGGGGCTAGCCACATAAGTACCCTAATGTGTGCCCGGACGGACGGACGGACGGAACGTTTCGGACCTTAGGGGGTACTTGCTATATAAAAGATCAAAGGAAATACCCCGTAAGACACAATAGAAATTCAGTCCACAAATAAAAAAATATTTAAAAAAAATCTTTAGCCCCCATGTTAAATTATCATAGGAATTTTTCGCAATAAAATCAATATTTGATGGAATTTCATCAAATATTTTTTTTTTGGGGAGAGTGGCTTTTTTGTTATTGATAAAAAAGTACTTACTTTTAAATACTTTTTAGATTGCATGTGTTTAATGGCCAAAAGTTCGTCGGCAGCAAAACGTGGAACAGACAGTAGGTCCGAGTCTTCCACCAGTGCCCATGATGGATACTCTCACCTACAACTATTTTTTTCGAAATATTAATTTTTAAAAATTTAAGAACGAACCTTCTTTTTATTTCGATAAATTTGGTTCAACATTGATTTTATTGCGAAAAAAAATTCCCCATGTTAAGTCCCCATAGACATATTCCAATTGTTTTCTTATTTTGACTCCTCCCACAGCTCCTCCACCTCCATGTCCACCATGTTAAATTTCCCATAGACAAATAAATTTTCCATAATTAAATCAAAATTTGACCTGAGATTTACACGAGACCTCGTTCTTTGAAATTTGTTGTTGAAAAAGTCTCATTATTTTGTTTACTTCTCCATAAAGGTATATGTTGTTACTACTCAGTTGAACCGTCTTGTCAAAACGATTCAAATGAGTGGTAACAACATATACGTTCGAGATGAAATAAAGAAAATAGGATTTATCTCGCCTAAAAAGTTAGAATAACATGACCTGGTGCCAAGTCCATACTACACCAAAGTCACTTGGTCCCTTCACTTAAATGTAATACTGGTAGGATTACTCTTACAAGGGGTATAACCAGATCCAACTCTCACAAACAAGAAGACAAACCTGAGGGTAAAACCAGGTCTCCGGTTGGGATTCCAGTAAGGATGAATTCCGATCGTTCAATTACCCATCGTATGCTCCCAACCAACCACCACCACAAATGATTAAACAAAAGAATAGAATTGATCACTGAGGTATAAGGCACTACAATCTATGTCAAAGGGTTCGAGACCCTTTCTTGCACCAACCCATTTACCCGTTCAACACTACACACCTCTATTATCATAATGTTTGCAAACAGTGTAGATCCAGATGAGCCGTCTCATCACGATCAGCACTTTTTGCAAGTAATTTTCATATTTTTTTTACAAACAAACAAAAAACACCCCCTTTTCATAAATGGATTAGTCTGCTATTCAGAAATTAACATATAAAAATCCATTCCAGTTAATTAGGGGTGACATGGTTAGATACAGAATTGACCACCGAGATGAAAGGCACTATAATAAATCTATGTCAAAAGGGTTCGAGGCCCTTTCTTGCACCAACCCATACAAAAAGAGTGCAACTATTTTGTCATCTGATTTTCCCCCCCCATTTCATTTCCTACTACCTAAGTGCTTTCATAAACAGGAATTTTCCAATTTAAGGATTTTTTTTGTCATTTTCAGAGAGTAGTTTAACTACTCTCTGAAAACGACAAAAAAAGTTCCTTCTTTCTCAATACATGTATTAAAAATTGATGACATTTTCATAAAAATCCAAAAACAATTCCTGAAATTCAATTTTGAAAATTGTCCAGTTTAGAGAGTATTCCGGTTTCCAGAGGGTTCGGTTTCAAGAGGTTACTCTGTATCAGGAAACCGAACCCTCTGGAAACCGGAATACTCTCTAAACCGGACAATTTTCAAAGTCCCGATATGTTTCATTCTTTAGATAATATACAAAAACACTCCTTATACGAGACCCCCTATATTCAGGAAACCGGACAAAAGAAATAGCCTGTTTGTCCATTTTTCTACTGAATATTACCTCTCCAAACTGAACAGTTCAAAGCGGTGACATTCAACAAAAGACTCCTCTGGAGGACCCTACCTTTAACCCTTAGACCGCTATCTTAATTTGTTTTCGTCTGGTGTTTATTTTCTATTTTCCATTGTTATCATCAAAAACATGCTTTGACAGCACTTTAGAATAATTAACAACTTGCTTTGACAGCACTTCAGAATCGTTTCCATTGGAAATTATTCTGAAGTGCTGTTAAACCATGTTTTTATTGAGAAATAAGGCAAATATAAAAGAAACAGGGACAATTGTTGTAGCGGACACATTTGTGCACACATCTTATGTACTGACATTAAAGCATATATAGCAGGAATATAGAAGTTATGACAGAATATGAAAACTCTGGCAAACTTCTTAATCAAAATGTCTAAGTAGTGAAGGTCAAAAGGTGAAGGTCATATTAAGGGCAGCATGGATGTGTGGTATTTGTGCACAAGTATAATGTATTACATATTCACATAATCCTTCAAGGGATATAGAAGTTATGACAGAATTGAGAAACTCCTGCACACTTCTTAATGTGTGAAAAAAGTTCAAAGTTGTGAAGGTCAAAAGGTCAAGGTCATATTAAGGGATTTGTCACAGCATGAAAGCAGACCATCAGAGCAATGAGTGTGTGAAATATCAAGCAGATCCATGCAAGGAAACAGACATTTATCCGAGCTTTACGGTTTTGAACGCACCAACTATGTGACCTTGACCCTGGGCTTAGCGGCTGTGGGACGATCGTGAATTTTCCACATGGCAGTAGAGGACCATTAGAGCAATGTGTGTGTGAAATATCAAGCAGGTCCAATCAAGGAAACATTACAAGACATTTAGCCAAGCTTAAGGTTTTGAACGCACCAAGTATGTGACCTTGACCCTGGGCTTAGCGGAGGTGGGATGATCGTGGATTTGTCACAGGGCAGTAGAGGACCATTAAATCAATGTGTGTGTGAAATATCAAGCAGTTGAGTGCACGGAAACAGAAATGATATGACATTTACCCGAGCATTAAGGTTTCAAATGCACCTGTCTATGACTTTGACCCTGGGCTTAGCAGGGGTGGAACGATTGGTGATTTGTCGCAGGGTGGTAGAGGACCATTAGAGCAATGCGTGTGAGAAATATCAAGCAGATCCGTGCAAGAAAACAGAAAAATAAGACATTTAACCGAGCGTTAAGGTTTCAAATGCACCAAGTATATGACCTTGACCCTGTGTTTAGCAGGGGCAGGACAATCGTGGATTTGTCACAGGGCAGTAGAGGACCGTGTAAAATATCAAGCAGATCTGTGTAAGGAAACAGAAATGATAAGACAATTGCCTGAGCATTAAGGTTGTGGGACGTATGTACGTACTGTACAGACGGGACGCACATACGCCAGTATAACACTATATGCCGCCCCCCCCCCCCCCTCACCATTCGATGGTGGGGGAATAAAAACAATGAATTGCAACAAATTAATTAACCCTTTCAACACGACAGGCCTGTATAGTGGTATTGGAAAAAGGTGTAGATCCAGATGAGCCGGCTCGTGGCGAGCCGTCTCATCAGGATCTGCACTATTTGCAATGTTTTTGAGAACAAAAACACCCCCTTTTCATAAATGGACTAGTCATTTTGTGACGATTGGACTGGTTGCAAAATGAACATATCAACATCCATTCCAGTTAGTTCGGGGTGAAAGGGTTAATACCTAGCATGAAATAAGCAAACACAATAACAAATGGGTGAAATGAGCAAATCAATAAATTCAGCTTTCTGGATTCTGAATAATACCGGGGAAGAAATAGACCTTTTTCGAGAGCGACGATGTAAAGTAGGCAGCTTGCATGATTTTTTGTTGGACGCCCCTGATATCTACTCTAACTTCAGCTATGAGACGGTTCACCTAAAATACAAAACAAATAGACATACTGCATTACCGTATCTCCGTGTTGCCAGGGCCCGGTTGCTCAAAACATCCGTTAGCTTAACGGACTGTTAAATCCTTAACTGAATGGTTAAAATCTCTGTTTTAACAGAGATTTTAACCAATTCATTAAGGATATTTCATTCCGTTAAGGATTTAACAGTCCGTTAAGAATAGCCAACTAAGGTGTTTTGAACAACCGGGCTCAGGGCATACAAAACAAATAGACATACTGCATTACCGTATCTCCGTGTTTTGTCAATATTGCTGAGAAATTAATGGGTTTAACCAGAGCTCCAGATAAGTTTTGTATCCAAAGATTATTATATCCCCAGATTTCAAATTCAATGCGTATTTTACTTTTACAACTTTATTATTGCTTTTCCTTATTAAATAGGAAACAAATGCTAGAAATTAAAACAAATTTAAAAACATTGTTTGCTTTTTGCAGCTCAACTAAGTCAATTTTTAACTTTATTATAGTATTTTCACTACTCAACTTGAAAATCACTCTGTTTTTTCAAACTGCTGCAAGTATTTTGTACCCCCACTTTGGATAATCAATGCGTATTCTGCTAAAATAAGTGCGTAAAATACGCCAATACGCTCCTTATCTGGAGCTCTGGGTTTAACATCCCAGCAATAGCTAAGGTCATATAGAGATGGGCAATATTGCTTAAAGTCCCATCTGATTCTGAAAGATCAGTGGGCTAGAAATACTTGAAATACTTTTCTTACATAGGCGTGAATTGACATCACAACCTCTGGTATTGAAGTCCAGTGCTATAACCTCTAGGCCACAGGCAATCCCTTAATAGTGTTAAAACATTATACAGTCAACACTCGATTACCCGAAGTCCACGGGACTCAGGAAAATACTTTAAGTGAACGAAAATTTGAGCTAACGAGAGTGAGTATATAGGAAAACATGTACTTGGTACCAAGATATTACTTACAGTTAACAGTAGTTTGACTCAACAGATTTTGAGTTAGCGAGTGTATACTGTATTTAACAAAATATGTGACTGGAGGAATGGTGCTTATAGGTTTTGCGACCACTGTAGATCCAGATCAGCCTGTGCATCTGCACAGTCTGATCAGGATCTGCTATTGTTCGCTATTCCATCAATGAAACACCTGTCACGCTTCTAAACAGCAATATAGATCACTATCAGGCTACAGGAGTATGCTATTTGATCAGGAGCTACACTGATCACAGTCTAACGAGTGGATCAACCGGTTCTCTATGCTCACTATTATCTTGCTAAGTATACATTGATGGAGTAATCATTTATTTTCCCCCAATGCATTATTTCATATAGAACTAACGACCGCATATATGAAAGCGCCCCTATTTCAGAAACTATTTAAAAAACTTTCAAATAGACAGAAGGACGGACGTACAATAAGTAGCGTGAATAATTGTATTAATGTGGAAGGATGTATTGTTATTATTAAGTAATGCATGTGTGAAATATGAAGATATTAGCTGGAGGAAAACAGAAATTATAGGTGATTTGATAAACTGTTACAAAAACTTTCAAATAAATAAACAGACAGACGGAATAGACATACGATCAGTAGCGAGGGTAATTGTATTAATGTGGAAGGATGTATAGTTATTAATGTAGTAAATGTAGTAGTATATATAATTTGAATAAAAAGGTATTTGAACCTCTTTAACTGTGTACATGTAATTAAATAGCATATATGTCAATATTTTAGACGAACAGCAAAGTAATCATTTATGAACTTGGATGTGCATAAATTCTGTTAATACCAAACTGACATATCATAATCGGATTACGGTAACATCGATTGGAAAAAGTTGCAAAAGGAGGAAACTACGTAGGTACGAGCTCGCCAAAATTGTCTGTGATATTTACAGACTTTTTCATGTTTCTGACAATAGAGTTAGCCATATTTTGTTGAATTAAATAGTTAGTAATGTAATAAACAGTATTTGTTTTCAGCATCAAAGGATTTCATTAGAATATAAATTTAGTATTTAATTATTTCACACTTTTCGCCGAAAATGAAAGTTGCAATCATGGGCCTTCCGCATTCGCTATGTATGCCACGACTGGGTTCATCAGGTGGCGCCTCGAGTGGGTATACCCACAATCGTAGCTAACGATTGGATGCTATTTTTATTTCGGAAATGGAATCTCACATAGCGTTATAAGCTAACAAAGTATTTGTTCGCCACTAGGCGACCCAGCTTATAATGTTTGCTAGCCCCGACCCAGAATCGACTCGCATCGGGCGCCCGTTAAAACGCGTGTTTGCATGTGTTTGTTTGTCTGGTGGAGAGTTTTCCGAGGGAGTTAACTATACCGGGTTCATGATCAATCACTGATAGATCTATTGCCGACATCTTTTGTGGCAGTAACCTGTCAATCATGACACTAAAGGCTGCATTTACTTACCAGCGATTGGCTGTATAAATAATTTTGCCACGTGACGCGTTTTTTGAACTGACAATTATAGTAGCAATGTTTGGCTAGGGGATTATTGAAACTATCGACCTGTGACTTATTGTCACACCGGGTAGGCGTGATTTTTATGAATCGCGTAATGATGTGATCAAAATTTGGTCAAACAATCGGGTGTCATAAGAAATATTACCGTTGGAAATTGAATGTAAATATAGTACACAT
Organism: Conchocele bisecta; assembly: GCA_029237695.1. Taxonomy (NCBI): domain Eukaryota; kingdom Metazoa; phylum Mollusca; class Bivalvia; order Lucinida; family Thyasiridae; genus Conchocele; species Conchocele bisecta. The sequence continues at coordinate 42,559,086 of CM055279.1, forward strand.
ACACACATGTTGTATGTCAATATATTTAGATTCAATACGGCTATAAATGCTAATTACATGTTTTAGTTGATCATAGCCACCTGATACAATACGCCACTTCGACACTGAAACGATCATAAGGTGGTAAATAAACGTTATTCAGATTATTGCTGTGATATTTAGAGGTATTATACTAGTGCCGTGTTGTGTTCACTGTGGCTTTTAGTGCACCATCTTCTGTGCAATATTATACCCTATTTTCCAGCTGAGATACATTTCAGATGATGATTATAGTGGCATCCATACAGTGGATGTTACTGTTCCCATAGTCTGGGATGTCGGCTGTGAGATGATGTTTCATATTGTGCAGTATGATATTCCTTTTTCCAATATTGAAATAGTATATACATTTATGTTAGCACATCGAATCTGACACATGAAAAAATGTACAAACATGTTGTAGACGAGAAACTGTATAGTTTAAGTCTCAACAAGAAACGAGGCAAAGCCACGAAGGCCAGGTTTTTTCCAAGCATAGACACTTGGATAACATAATTATACCCACTTTTTGTAGACTAGATGGCCGTGGCCTGCATGTCGCGCCTGCGAGGCATGGACACTAAAAAAATAGATATAGTAGATGGAAAAACTTTAACGAAAAAACTTTAACCAGGACACGGACGAAGGACGGACGTATTCCAAAATGCCGACGATATCGTGCTTTCCGCAAGCGGGTGCGACAATGATGATAAACACCATGTGAAGTATCAAGGTAATGGGTGAAGCAGTTGCACAGATATAGTACACGAAAAAACTTTTAACAAAAAAAATTCAAAGTAATTTGACCTTGACATTGGGCACAGGGGGGATGGCCGCATGGTTGGGGGTTAGAATGAAAATATGGATGATGATAAACACCCATGTGAAGTTTCAAAGGTAATGGGCGAAGCAGTTGCAGAGATATAGTACAACGAAAAAGTTTTTAACCAAAAAACTTTAACCAGACGTACGTTAAAAAGTTAACGTTGAAAATGGGTAAGTCAATTACGTAGAAATAATAGGTGAAGGTAAAAAAAAATGGTCACATGTTGGATAGTTGTATGTGGTAGGCACCCCTGGGTTATGAAGCTGTGAAAGTTTGGTGGTCCTAGGTGGTACAGTACCAAAGAAATGACTTAAACACGAAAACTTAACATTGTAAACGCGAAAACTTAACATTGAAAATGGCTAAGTCGACTACGCGGAAAAAATGGGTCAAGTTAAAAAAAAAAGTAAAATTTGTTGGTAGTAATATGTGGTGGGCACCCTTTGATTATGAAGCGTGTGGAAAGTTTGGTGGTCCTAGGTGGTACAGTAACAAAGAAATGGACTCAAACACGAAAACTTAACATTGAAAATGGCTAAGTCGACTACGCGGAAAAAATGGGTCAAGTTAAAAAAAAAGTAACATGTTGGATAGTGATATGTGGTGGGCACCCTTTGATTATGAAGTTGTGAAAGTTTGGTGGTCCTAGGTGGTACAGTAACAAAGAAATGGACTCAAACACGAAAACTTAACATTGATTGTGGACGCTGCCCGCCGCCCGCCCGCCGCCCGCCGCCGCCCGCCCGCCCGGCTTTCGCCAATCCAATAGCCTGGATTTTTTTTCTCAAAAAACCTGGCTAAAAAAGTAACATGTTGGATAGTGATTGTGGTGGTGGGCACCCCTTGATTATGAAGCTGTGAAAGTTTGGTGGTCCTAGGTGGTACAGTACCAAAGATATGGACTTAACACGAAAACTTAACATTGTAAAACGCGAAAACTTAACATTGAAAATGGCTAAGTCGACTGCGTGGGGAAAAAAATGGGTGAAGTTAAAAAAAAAGTAACATGTTGGATAGTGATATGTGGTGGGCACCCCTTGATTATGAAGCTGTGAAAGTTTGATGGTCGTAGGTGGTACAGTACCAAAGAAATGGACTTCACACGAAAACTTAACATTGTAACGCGAAAACTTAACATTGAAAATGGCTAAGTCGATCTGCGCGGAAAAAATGGGTGAAGTTAAAAAAAAAGTAACATGTTGGAGTGATATGTGGTTGGGCACCCCTTGATTATGAAGTGTGAAAGTTTGGTGGTCCTAGGTGGTACAGTACCAAAGAAATGGACTTAAACACGAAAACTTAACATTGTAAACGCGAAAAAAACTTAACATTGAAAATGGCTAAGTCGACTACGCGGATAAAATGGGTCAAGTTAAAAAAAAAGTAACATGTTGGTAGTGATATGGTGGACACCCTTTGATTATGAAGCTGTGAAAAGTTTGGTGGTCTAGGTGGTAAAGTAACAAAGAAATGGACTCAAACACGAAAACTTAATACATTGAAAATGGCTAAGTCGACTACGCGGAAAAAATGGGTCAAGTAATAAAAAAAAAGTAACATGTTGGATAGATGATAAGTGGTGGGCACCCTTTGATTATGAAGTGTGAAAGTTTAATTTGGTGGTCCTAGGTGGTACAGTAACAAAGAAATGGACTCAAACACGAAAACTTAACATTGATTGTGACGCCGCCCGCCCGCCGCCCGCCCGCCCGCCCGCCCCGCCCGGCTTTCGCCAAATCCAATAGCCTGGATTTTTTTTCAAAAAACCTGGCTAATAAAATGATATTCTATTCTATTCTATTCATAAAACAAATGGTATTGTAAAACAGTTTGGCAGGCCTGCAATTAGCGAGATTTAGGTCACTGGGTGGGAAATGGGGATTATCTGAACAAAGTTGGTTCCAGATTTTTTTCATAGAACGCCTATATTCTCAGGAATAGTTGCATGCGTTCTATACGGTAATTACAATGGCTCCAGGGGCCGAATGGGGTTCGCTGCGGTAAAATGAAAGTGTGCCAATACCAATAAGCTATATGTTCGTTCAATATTGAAACATGCTAACACCTATAACATTCGACAGGTTATATTAAAATAATAATACGCCCACTTTGGCAATCAGAATTCGCCAAAAAATAGCTTCCCAATGAAATTTAGTTTAAAATCGATTATCCCGGATAGAGCCTCATTCAGAATGCCTCGTAGTCATATAGGCAATATTTGAACCATTTTACTATGAACCATAGTGTCAATAAATTGGACACATGACACTTTTTTTTAATGTAATATACCAACCAATAACAAATTTAAGTTTAACAATAGTGCCGAAGGTCACAATATACGCCCGTCGAGGAAAGGCCAGTCAACAAGGGGAGATAACTCATCTTGACGTGATAAACATGTAAACCAAATTTGGTTACAATCCGTCTAGTAGAACTCGACTTATTGCGTTGACAAGCTGTGCCCGCCCGTCCGCCGCCCGCCCGTACAAGATGAATACATAATACGTCCTGTTTTTTCAAACGGGCTTATAAAAAGTAAGATATTTATTGTAAAATGCGATTTTATTTGCATGTGTGACGTCATACCATATTTTGTGTTAATTATGGGTAATTATAGTTACGATATAAAAAGTAATTATGAAAATAAAATCATTTAAAATGTGGATACGTTTGCTATATCCAGAATTCAATCAACTAATAACATACATGTATAATATAAGGAAGTGAGTTTTGTCATTATCTATGTGTTGCTTGCTGTATTTCATTTAACCTGCCAAATGCAAATTACACTGTTCAAAGCCATTACTTGTTGCTGTCTTCATTGTTGCTAAGATCTAAATACGGAAATACAGATACTCATTGTGTACTCAACGATTTGTGAAAGGTACAGACGTACATTTCTGCAAATTTCCTAAAGTTAGTCTTTCGTACATCACAATAAAATATGTGCTTCACGTTTAATACCAATTTTGCTATGCTGATCCAGTATGCTGTTCGCTATTTTGTTTACGCTATCATATGCGCAGCATTAGCAGAAACAAATGTGACGTTGCAAACACGCATGTGATGTCATACAATTTAAGTCACTTACTGACGTTAGAACGTTATGAAATTTACCTGCACAGGCGTCTTCGAACTGCGTTGAATATTCAGGAAGTTTTGACTGAATATGGGAAAGTTAATGACTTATCAATTTGTTTGGAAAGCCTTAGGTGCGCAGAATTAGCCGACACCATTGTTTTCAAGAAATATCTACCTTTTTTTCACAAATGGCGGTGGGTGGGGTGTGGGATAGAGTATTTATATTAAAGTAAGTGTGTACACACGGGCTTCACACAGTGTATGTGGCTTTGCACACACCAATGTTTTGTAATAAACATGTCTGTTTATTCATGCAGTTTTCTTAAGACAAGTGTTTTCAGAAAGTCAAATATGTTTAGAAAACTGTAACAACAGTGATCAAATAAGTAAAAAATCCATTTGTGAGAATCCAGGTACACTGTGCATTTGCACAGCGGTGACTTTTTCCCGATATATCATGAATATAGGCCGGGGTGCAGTATTTCTATTAAGTAAGTGTACCCGGCTTCGCACCGTGTATGTGGCTTTGCACACACCAATATTTTACATGTCTGATTATTCATGCTGTTTTCCTAAGATAAGTGTTTTCAGAAAGTCACATGTGTTTACACGATTTAGAAAACAACAGTGAGGTGTGCGCATCCAGGTACACTGCATTTGCACAGCGGTGACCTTTTCCCGAAATATCATGAATATAGGCAGGTACAGGGGGTGCAGTATTTCTATTAAGTATTTGTATTGCGATGGGTGGGCTTCCTAAAAACCATTTGTACCGGGGGTACCCATGTTTGGTCTGGGGTGGTGATGAGGGACTTCTTTGCTTCATTATGGTGACCTCACAAAATATGGGCGGGGTGGTGATTGTATTTTGTTGGGATTACAATCGTGTCTGTTAATTCTGATCACCTACTAATAATTTTCGTGAAAATGTCCATATTCAGTATAAATTCCCTGAACATTCAAGGCAGTTCTTGGCCGAGATAATCACAGCTAGACAGATGGCTTTTACTATTTCATCTGTCGTCTATTTTCTGTATCCGCCTAGCGGAGACCAAGCCAAAATTAGTCAAAATAACAGTCCATTTTGTCCCTGAGTATAGTGGGCACTTGTAATTTTTAAGACTGGCGGAATACATGTACGGCAGTTACACTATTATACACTTATTTAATTCTTATAGACAAAATGTTATGCCTACTAGATGGGACCACAGGTTGAAGTAACGGACCGAGGTTTATAAATACATTAAATATGCCTAAAAGCATCCATAAATGAGGAAAAAATAAGCTAAAATAGTTGTGTTACTCCCTCTATAACACATATACATATATATATATACCTCGGTCCGTTGAAGTACTTCAACCAGTGGATGCGACCCCAACTTTAACTGATACATGTAATTTGCGAATCAGATCTTATTCGCTATTCCGCAGAGGAAGACTGTGAATGGAAACGTAACTCTGTTAAGGACAGTACGGTAGTAGATTTCAAGAGTTACTGTTCACAACTATGAATATGTGGCTTACTCGCTTACCACATTTATCCAAGTGCTGTGAGTTTGATGCCCGGGTGGGATGTAGATCTCTGAGCACTATTTAATGTTGGAAAGTTGCGGAGTCACTTGCTGAGAAATGGTTAATACTGTTAAGAAATTCAATAAAAGGCTAACCATGTAAATAATAGTGTTTGATTGTTTATTTCAGGGAAGCCGTCTACAGATCTTAGCCATCTGGATTATTCGTCGAGCCTCTTCAACTTCACCCTGCATTCGAGGCAGACACCAGTAGGGCTATTGAGATATCATATGAGCGGTCCCAGAAGAAGCACATAAGGTGGAAATTGGTTCTCATTCTGATGTTGAAGGACAAAGGCCACCAGAAGAATCGCTGCCCGAAGACACTACTCCACCTGGGCAACAACTGGGCACGACACTTGTCTTATCAGCTCATTCACAAACAGAAATCATACAAAACACTTATCACATGGATTCCCCAGTGGGTGTACAGTACAAAGTCCAGTGACATGGTGTGCAATGGGTGCGATAGCATCCCCTAACATTTGGTCAGGTGTGTATTTCTTTACTTTAACCTACGTTTTCTGGGGGAAATAACTACCTGTATAATTCATGTGAAAATTGTAGCTTTAAAATCACTACAATGGAAGAAATTGAACGTATGTTCTTGCACCCCCTTCCAAACTCGATTCAGAATTCACACCCCCTCTGCAAGAATCTGGCTACTCCACTGCAGTGCAAAGTCGCAGAAGTATTTTTGACATACAGCCGTTTTAATGTGTACTTGTGTGTAATGGTTCTCAGACTTTTTCAAGGCAATGGTTTCTTTTTCGATGTAATGTATGACCTATCGTAAATTTCATTCACAAGTTCATCTTGGTGCTTGTAGGAGTATTTGATATCCAGTTAATTTTATCGAATTTAAGATTGAATATTTCATGACTTTCTTCAAAACGCCAGTTTTAGCAGTTGCTGGTTTTATGATTTGTATATCATGACTGCAGTGCCGGTGATAAGTCTCTAGCGGTGGCGTTGCCAAGTCGAACTGTTGTACTGTGCGGACTCACCGAAACAAACCGCCAGTGGACGGGTTACACTATATTTGCAATGTAATGTCCCTGGGTAAGTTTACAGATCGCGGCTCAGTCAGCGTGCGACTAGATGCCTGTTTTGTTGTTAGGGAAAAGTACTAAAATTGGGAAAAAAGATGAAAACTGATTGCGCCATTTCAATTAAAAGGGGTGCAGTGTGTCGAATATAATATCTTTATAATGGAAAGATAGAGTTTAATGAAACATAACGCAGTAAATGCTTAACAGGTTGCCAATTAGTATCCCCTCGCCGATAGGCAAGAAGGGGTATAGCGTTAGTCCATGTACGTGCGCACGTACGTACGTACGCTAGTAACACCTTTCATTTTTCAATAACTCGTGAACCGCTTTACCGATTTTTATAATATTTGGCCACAATGTGTGTCTAGGCATGGTGCTTTGTTTTGCATAAGACCCACGTCCGACCGCACAAGGTCAAGGTCACTGATACTTATGTTCACCTTAATTATTGCAAGGCAAAACTGTTCAAGCTATTCTTGTTTTTTCAATAAATAATCATCTGCTTCACCGATTTTTATATTATTTATATTATTTGACCATAATGTGTGTGTAGGGATGGAGCATTATTTAGTATATGAACCACGTCCGACCGACCAAGGTCACGGAGTACTTTTTTTCTTTTTTATTATCAAGGCTGCCAGCGAGGGGATTAGCATCGTTTACTGATGCCAGTTCTTGCATATGTTTGCTTTAATCTAATAACTTTCTGGTTTTGACGAAGAATCGCTTAGGGCTATTCCAGTAAAATCTATACAGGGGGTGGGGGGGGGGGGGGAGACGGCAGGTCCATTGATTATTTATCGTAGGTTATTGCCAACGATTGTTAATTAAAATTCATTGCATGTCATAGTATTGAAATAAAAAATATTTTATGCTTGTTGTTGTTTTCTTTAAAAATATTTTATGCTTGTTGTTGTTTTCATAATCTGTATAATAAATTGTGGGTTATTGTCAGCCAGAAAAGAATTATACGCTGACGGCCCAGCAATTGTTGTTGTTGTTAGTTTAAAAGTTTCCCAAAATGTACACAAAACAACTCCCAAGAACGCACATAGTATGATAGTAGGATATTTTGTTTCTAATTCTACATTGACGCGGTGGCCTGGTGGTATCGACCAGATACTGGCTCCCATCAATAATTTTTTTTTTTTTTTTTTTCCATTTCAAATTGCAAACAAAAAAGGATAAATAGCAGTACAATTGGGTTGTAGTTATTTATATATACTTTTTGCAATTTAAAATGAAAATTAATTCTATACTGGCTCCCATCAATAATTGTTTTTTGTTTTTTTTCATTTCAAATTGCAAACAAAAAAGGATAAATAAATAGCAGTACAATTGGGTTGTACTGTTATTTATTTATACTTTTTGCAATTTAAAATGAAAATTACTTAATAATTATTTAATAAATAATATTTGTAAATGTTATGCCAAACAAATAATAGCCATACAGCCCCAATCCAAAACATGTCCCCAAGATGTTGTGTCTACGTATGGATCCTCCGTCGACTCGTCGGAGCACCGCCTTGCAACGTACATTTGTACTGTGGACGCATTAATTGTCGTCGGTTAAATTTTGGGTATTAATCTCCAAAATACATATTCGTCAGTGTGTAAATTCTTCAAGCAGGAGGGGTTGGGTGCAAAATTTGTCATGGTGTTGAAAATAGTTTTCCTTGTGAGCATGTAATGTGAAACTATCAGACAGGTAAGATTATGGAAAAACATGTGTATTTTCAAAACTAAATATATGAAATTTAATCATGCCTGGGAAGTGTTCCGTCCGAGAACCGTGACTCTAATTTCAAGAAATGTGACAGTAAGAATTTTTATTATTTATGTAGCTTCATTCTATCTTCATGAATGAGGGGTTGTTTCATTGTAGAGATGACTACCACAGGGATTGAAAATTCCAATTGACGGCTAAAATTTGTTAATAATTATTTTCAAGGCATTCATTTTCTAAATTAATTTAATACTGGTAAAACCAGTGTCAGAGTAGCAAATGGTGGAATTTTCAGCCCCTGTTTTTGTTGAGATTTTTATTTTTATTTATTATAGGTTGCATTTTTTTAGATTTTTATTTTTATTTACTGTAGGTTGTGATTCTTTATTTTTTTTGTTTTTTCATTGGTGGTTGGGTTTAAATTTTTTTTTAAAACACCGTAGGTAGGCTGAGAATTTTTTTTTTATATGTCGTAGGTTACCTCCGGCAAAAAACGCCTTCTCATCCCCCCCCCCCCCCCCCCATATGATTTTACTGGAATAGCCCTTACCATGGATGTGAATAAAAATCTAAAGAACGTGAATGTAAGAAATAAACGGTACTCGATTCTTCATGACAGTTATATATTATTGTAAATAACTTTTAGAGCACCCATACAACACATATGTCACTTCTATGGTGTGCTACATATCATCGAAATCCGTCCGTTTGCTTGGAAAAGTTTCAAGAAAATCTACTGTAAAAATGACATCACAGAATACGTCACGTCAGAAAATCAGGTTCGGAAACTGCGTGATCCCATACCCTGATATCTATAATTTTACATGCTACATGTACTTGCAAACATGTAGTTCGCTTCAATAATAACAGCATACGCTCAAAAGTGTTCTGTGATAATATGGTCATTCATGTTATAAATTTCTTGTTTAGAATTTTCCGTACTTTCCGAGATTTTTTTAAGGCGAAGAGAACTTCGCTTTTCCGGACGCACAGTTTGTTTGTCAGTTTGTTGGGGTTTAACGGCCTATCAACAGCTATAAGGTCATTTAAGGCCGGGTCAATGGGTTTAGTACTAAATTCCATATATTACCTGTACAAGTACATGTACATGTTCAAGTACATGTACACACAGGGCGAAGTCCGGTAAAACAAGGCGATAACTTCGCCCCCAAACCTGAACCCTGCACATATGTACTCAGAATTGATTCAGAGGGTACACAATCAAGGTGCATGATAACGTGGTTACCACAACAACAACAATGTCGGAAAAGTTGAAAGCGCACCCACTCCAAAGTAAACATTATTTAATATTTCCTTAATATACAACATATTTTGATGAAATATGGCGCAGCAAAAGCGTCTTCGTGATCTGCATTTGGTGGTCTCGGGACTTTGGCACATACATCGTTTTTGCGAAGAATCGATTTCCATGTCAGTATTGACAGTAAACATGAAAATCGATTCATCGCAAAAAAAGACAGATGTTTGGGCCAAAGTACCGAGACCAGCAAATGCAGCTTAACAAGATGCGTTTCATGCGCCATATTTCATCAAAATCCGTTACATAATAAGGACAATATAACAGAATACGTACGAGGCGCTTCTGGAAGTTTCAGTAATTGTTGTTGTTGTAACCACGTGATCATGCACCTTGACAATGTTCCTTATTCCTTTAATACTTACGCGCGTCATTAAATCCACAAAATGTTCTTCATGTGCATATCGCTGAAACACGTATATTACAGCCCGTAAAAAAAAAGTGCCGTTTTCCTCGTTCCGCAACGCCACAAAACCTACAATGAGAATATGATACATATATTAAACTGGTGATGAGGTTGTCACTAAATGATATTGCGCCCATCGAGGTAATTGATGGTCACAGTGTGCAATTTTTAAAGTAATTTGGCCTTGCCTTTGGCATGGGGACCACATGGGTGGGGCATGGTATGAAAATATGGATGATGATATATCGTTTATTTAACCAGGTGAGCTGATTATCGTGAATAATGCGCGAGTGATTGGGTCCTTACGCGAAACAAATGAGTGAGCGTCGCGAACCGAGTTTGTTTAGCGGTAGGACCCAATCAAGAGGGCATTATTTCAAGATAATCAGCTCACCTGGTTAAATAAATGTTTTCTTACATTTCATACTCGATAATTTATAAAAATGAAGTGAATCAAGTGTAACAAGAGTGCCGAAGGTCAAAATATACGCCCGTCGAGGCAAGGCCAGTCAACAAGGGGAATAACTCACTGAAAGCCAATAGGGTTCTTCATCTTGACGTGATAAACATGTATACTGAATTTGGTTACGATCTGTAAAGAAGAAAACCAGTTATTGCGTGGACAAAAATACAGATCCCAAAAATAATCAAGAGGGCCATGATGGCCCTAATTCGCTCACCTGACTCCATGAACACCAGAGGAGAATGTAACATTGAGTTAATATGTGTTTTAAAAAAATTGTGCTATTTTTAGATGGCGGACATCTTGGATTAAGCGATGACTCTCATTTTACCAAATCTGAAAATGCTTCCACCAAGGATCTTAACTTACTATGAAGTTTGGCCAGCATCGGCCATGTGGTTCCTGAGAAAAAGACGTTCAAAATCTCGAATAAATGGACCTTTTGGCGGCCATCATGGATGACATAATCATCCGATTCCGACAAATATTTCACCAGAGCAATCGCCTCATCGATACCTTCAATTTGATATATGACATGAGCATATTCGGTCAAAAATAAAAATTTGACCACACGCGCCACGCCCATTTTTGACCTCGGGATCACCATTTTACCAAATTTGAAAGAGCATTGTACATCGATCATTCCTAGCAAGTTTCCTTGAAATCCGGCGAGCGGTTCATGAGAAGAGGATTTTTTAAGAATCTATGTTATTTTTAGACGGCGGCCATCTTGGATTAGCAATGACCTCCATTTTAACAAATCTGAAAACGCTTCACCCATGGACTATAACTTTTAAGTTTGGCTACCATGGGCCAAGCGGTTCCTAATAAAATAACGACCTTTTGACATTTCTTGGATGACAAAACATCCGATTTCGACAAAAAATGCACCAGAGTGATTGCCTCGTTGATACCTTCGATTTGATATATGACATGACCATATTCGGTCAAAAATAAAATTTTACCCCAATTTGACCCCACGGGCCACGCCCATTTTTGACCCCGGGGTCAGCATTTTAACAAATTTGAAAGAGCATTGTACATAGATCATTCCTACCAAGTTTTCTCGAAATCCAGTTGGCGGTTCTTGAGAAGAAGATTTTTGAAGAATTTGTGCTATTTTTAGACAGCGGCCATCTTGGATTAAGTAATGACGTCATTTTAACAATTTTGTAATCCCCCTACCTAAGGACCATGACCATGAAGTTTGGTGACTATAGGCCCAATGTTTACCGAGGAGAAGACGTTTGAAAATGTTCACGGACGGACGACGACGGACACATTGCGGTAACAATAGCTCACATGAGCTTCGCTCAGGTGAGTTAAAAATGGCCGCCAAGGGGAGATAAGTGATCGGAAATTTTTCAAAATCAACAGGCTTCTTTGTCTTGCCGTGATAAACATGTATAGCAAATTTGGTTACGATCGGTGAAGTAGAACTTGAGTTAAATTGCGTGGACAAGGATACAGAGTGTGAAAATTAAAAATGGTTGCCAAGGGGAGATAAGTCATTGGACATTTTTCAAGATCAATAGGCTTCTTCGTCTTGCTGTAATAAACATGTATATCGAATTTTGTTACGAGCGGTGAAGTAGAACTTGAGTTATTGCGTGGACAAGGATACAGAGTGCGAAAAATAAAAATGGCCGCCAAAGGGAGACAATTCATCGGAAAGTTTTGAAAATATATAGGCTTCTTCGTCTTCCTGTGGTAAACATGGATACCAAATTTGGTCACAATCCGTCAAGTAGACTAGTTATTGCGTGGACAAGCTTTAAAACGGGCGTATAACAAGAGTTGTCAGAGGACAACGAAGCGCGCCCGGTGGCAGCAAAGGAACCGAGGGCACATTTGAAAACACAACGTGCTGGATAAGGGAAACAAAATTTATGAGCCATTGACCAGAGCGTGTTAGGTTTCGAGCGTACAAAGTATTTGACCTTGACCCTGGGCTTAGCAGAGGTAGAGGACCTTTGGAGCGTGTGTGAAATATGAAGCAAATCCAAGCAAGGAAACAGAAAATATAGGCCATTTACCCTACTCCGGCGTCCGAGCGTTAAGGTTTCGAGATGCACAAAGTATGTGACCTTGACCCTGGGATTAGAAGGGGCGGCACGGACGTGGATTTTCCACAGCGCAGTAGATGACCCTTGGAGCAATGCGTGTGTGAAATATGAAGCAAATCCAAGCAAGGAAAGGGAAAAAACATAGGCCATTATAATTTTTGAAGACGGACGGACGGACGGACGGACGGACAGACAGACGGACGCCTACGACGCCGAGGGTATGCCATAAGCACGGCTTCCTTCGGAAGGCGCGCTAAAAATGGCCAAGAAGTGTGCGAATTAATTTCTGGAGGCGGGTCATTGTGCAGTGGGTGTGTCTGAGAACAGCATTTGATTGGCCGAAGGAACACATCATTGCGACATTACTGACGTCATTTCTCCTTATATGGTAAGCACGAGAGGGGTGTAAACTACTGCTGCCGAGTTTGTTTGTTTGTTGGGGATTAACGGCCTATCTCATATATTACCTGTACAAATTTGGGGTGGGGGGGGGGGGGATCCCAAAATCAGAACTGAATATTTACAATAAAAAAAAAACTATATATTCAGCCCCGAAATCAGAATAATCCTGATCTGATGCCAGATCCTAGACACACCAGCATCACTTGGCCCCTTTCACAAAAGCAGTTGGATCAGTAATAATATTACTACTTGTATAATGGGCAATAACCCAATTCAACTCTCAAGTAACAAAAGCCAAAAATAAAAACGTACCTGAGGGCCATACCAAGCAAATCGTGATTCCTTTAAGGAGGAACCCCTATCGTTAATTTATGCCATCGTTCGCCCGACTAACCACCCAACATAATCAGCTCACCTGGTTAAATAAAAGTTTTCTTACATTTCATACTGGATAATTTATAAAAACAAAGCGAATCAAGTGTAAAATATGGCCAAGAGGTGTGCTAATTAATTTCTGGAGGCGGGTCGTTGTGACTCCGACTGTCTCGCGATTCAGGGTGTGTGTCTGAGAACAGCATTTGATTGGCCGAAGGAAACACGTCATTGCGACGTTACTGACGTCATTTCTCCTTATATGTTAAGCACAAGAGTGGTGTAAACTACTGCTGCCGAGTGGTGTAATTCACCGTTATATTTCTGTAAACTACTGGTGGAAATGTAAGAAAAAGAAGTATGTGAAGTTTCAAGTCAATCGGAGATATTTGGTACTTAAAAAACGCTAGTGCCGGACACATGGTTCACATCAAAAGCGGCGACTATATCATGCCGACCGAAAGCCGGCACAATACTGTATTATTATACAGAGGCGAATCCAGGCCTTATGTCTAAAGGGGCCATGAATTTCAAATGAGACACATATAATCGTAAATTTTGATAAAAGTCAGAATATTTTCTGCATTTTTTCTTATTTCTCATCAAAAGTATATGTTGTTACCACTCAGTTGAACCGTCTCGTCACTTTGGGTGAGAAGTAAAGAATAATCAGATCTTTCCACGTAAAAAATGGGTAAAAATCTATACTCTATCAATTTTAGAGGGGGCGTGCGCTGGACACGCCCCGCCTGGATCCGCACCTGTGATAAAAACTCAAGAGTTAGTTAGGATTATTCGGAGCAGCTCCACATTTAGCTACAATAATTTGCCTCTGATATGTTATCTACGCCTACAATTTGATGCATTCAAAAAATGTGAGCAACCGAAGTGCATACCCAAACCTGTTGCATGTAGGTCAAACTTTAGTAAACTGTTTATTTTATACCTTTAAACACATAATCGTTGATGTAGAACTAGTAAATTTCCAAAAATAATAGAACAGGGAAATCATTTTACCATGGAAGCCATCTTTTCTCTTGTTGTTGTTCAACATCCAACATAACGAAATGAAGCTTTCAAATTTAAAAGATATACAAGTACATGTCAGATAAACACCTTGACATGGTACAATAACCAATTTCTGCATGTGTCTGTTCTTTATTAGTAATTTAGTGATACACCTTTGACAGTTTTATGTTGCTAACATATCAAACACGTGCTACCCTCGCGAGAGGTATGGAGCGGGGTTAAATTGCTACCCTTACGAGAGGTATGGAACAAGGTAGCAATTTTGTTTCTACTCCACATTGGGCATAGACATATAAGCATGTGAAGTTTCCAGCCAATCCGACAGACAGTTACAGAACTAGAGAAATTGAGCAGGTGCTCACGTATACCGCCATCCGCCGCATAGACCGACAAATAAAAAACCCATTTACGCCTAGCATCCCACAAGTCTAAAATGACCTATATCAGTTGGATGACTAGTATATTTTAACATGATCCAAAGTTTATGCATTGCTGCTGTCTTAACCCTATCCAATGACACACTTTAGAACATTATCTCCCTTTGCAAATAATTGCAATTCTACACATGTTGGTGTTTTTGGAAGAAGAATGTCACGCCCTAAACAGTGAATATATTTTCAATTATTTTAGAATAGCGAGACATTTTATCTACGCATAAACATAATCTATAATACACTATTAAATGGTACAAATATAATATATTAATAATATGCATGTGTTTAGTATCATGTTCTTATGTGTCCCACAAAAAGAACGCTAGGCGTTGATGTATGCAATGGAGATATTTGCATTTTTTCTCCTTTCTTGCAAGAGGTTCACTGTAAATGAAGCAATTTCACTGCTGAAAGATGACAATGACTTCCAGAGGGCAGATATTTTCCTTGATCCACCTTCTGAAGGTGACATCACCGATGAAGACAGTGGCGATGAGGATGAGGCGGGGACAATCGACAATCTCCCCGGACGACAGTTGTGTTCTAGGGCGTCAGTCACCATTGTACATGCCGGAGGGCGTCGGGCTGTAGACAACTATGTGACATCGGACACCGATTCCTCCGCTGAATCATAGGAATCTGATAGTAACGACTCTTCTGATGATTCAGTACGTACAATGCAGATATATAGGTAGGTCAATAAGACATATCTATATCATGGTCGTTTTGCTTTTAACTCGCAAATCGTTATATATTGACATTTTCTATCCACGTTGTCTCTGATTACTATTTTATTTGCTTTTCCACTACAAGGCCATAGGCGCTCAGCCTATTGCAAGTCACAAGTGCATTTAGCAGGATCTACCTTTCGGTAGCCTGACATAATGAGTGCCTCTGCGATTTATATTACATAGTAAATGTATATTCGCTCATTCCGTGAAAACATAGGTACTACAACAAAATACTTTCACCAATTTTCTAGTTGTTATATATAATTCCAGGATAAAGTTGATGATGTTATTGGTTTACTGGTTGAAAATAGTATAAGGTATGCAGGCCTAAGAGGAAACCATCAGTTTCAAACCACTCGTCAAGAGATGAGTCTTCATCGCAATCCTTCTCATATCTGGGTATAGTAGAGTGCCAAGGCGTAGGCTGTATTGGTCAAATGACGAAGATGTACGAAATTACGCCATCAATCTGCTATGACCAGATACCGCTTTGACGAATTCATGCGGTACATCCATGTGTCAAACAATGTGAATTTGTACCATCAAGATAAAATGGCAAAGGCACGACCCCTTCTGTCAATCCGACTTACCGTTGCAGAGATACTTATGGGTACCCAAAAACTTTAACGCAAATTTTACGGAAGCAAATCTCTACGTAATTTGACCTTGGACATGAAGACCGCACGAGTGTGGTATGGAATGAAAATATGGATGATGGCATGGAAGTATATGAAGTTTGAAGTCAATCCGACTTACCGTTGCCGAGATACTTATGGGTACCCGAAAACTTTAACGCAAATCTTACGGAAGCAAATCTCCAAGTAATTTGACCTTGACCTTGGACATGAAGGCCGCACAAGCGTGGTATGGAATGAAAATATGGATAACGATAAGGAAGTATATGAAGTTCGAGGTCAATCGGACATACCATTACAAAGATAATGGGTACCCAAAAACTTTAACGCGGACGGACAAACGAACGGATGGAAGGATGGACGGACGGAATGACGAAAACTATATACCCCTCGGCATAGTATGTAACCGAAAATGTTGACACAAATTTTGAAGACAAATTTAACGCAATTTGTAAGTCATTTGACCTTGGGCACAGCAACCACATGGGTGGGCTATCGAATGAGAATATGGATGATGACAAATAAGTATACGACATTTCAAGCCAATCCGAACTACGGTAACAGAGATAGTAGGTTGCAGAAAACGTAAACGCAATGTTTGGAAACAGACCGACAGACAGGGTACTACTGTCTGTTTCACGAAACCTGCCCAAATTTTACAGCCAGATAAACAATGCAAAAACAGTATTTTTTTCGATAAAATCGGTCCTGTCTTTCTGAAATTCTAAAAATTTCCCCATGTGAAGATGTCTATCAGGATTTAACATGCGGAAATTGTTATTTCGCAATAAAATCCAAATTTTCCTTTAATTTAATATTATCGAAAAAAATACTTTTTTTGCATTGTTTATATTGCTGTAAATTTGGGCAGGTTTCGTGAAACAGACAGTAAATGTATATATTTAGTTGTTTTTTTTTAAAAAGATTTGCGGGGGGGGGGGGGGGGGGGGGATGGGCGGGGGGGGGGAGTACACAATTCAATTATTACATAAATGATCCTGTGAACAGAAACCATCTGTGAATCATACCAGGATGTGTAGCAAAGGCTACAAACATGTGCCCCCTTGACGGGATACGATCACTTGAGTCCGTGACGTCCATCTTTTCCATTTGCGCCGGTAACTCGTCGATGTTCGACATTGTAGTCACTGTAAATCCCTGGTCCAGGATATCTGTCGATTGGATTTCATGGTTTTTAACCCTTTTCATGCAGAGGATACGCCATTATGTTTGTGAAAAATACTAAATATTTTCATTCTATGTGCTCAGAAGTATATGCAATGCGTCAATTCAGATTTGTGAAAATATAGGAGGGGTATCGACGGCAAAATATAGGGGATTTCTAACAAAATATAGGGGGATTTGGTCATCAGGTTGCCAAATGGTTCACCAATACTTGCTAGTTAAAGGCTTTATCTGCAAATCACTCGATCTCCTGTGTAGAACAAGTATTTAACATGTTCCGGTGTAGATTTGACAGTACATAAAAACATATATCGCACATGCCACCTTCACAAGTTTTAGTGACAGTCATTTATCTAAAATGTTCTCTTTTCTTCAAATGCTTGTAAGTGTAGTAAACAGTGTAGGTATTTCCTCACTTACCTCTTCCATCATGTTGTACTCTACCTTTCTTTACACTTTATAGCACAAAGTAAAATTGCCAAAGCAAAAAAGCAGCACAAATGATTCAACTTTGGGGATTTTTCTTTTTGAAACTATAGGGGAAAAATAAAAATATAGGGGAAATATAGGAATATAGGAGTGTTTTTAAAATATAGGGGAAAAGTCGAAAAATTTAGGGGGATATAGGAATATAGGGGAAAATTGACGCCCACGTCGAGACGGTACAACTGAATGATCACAACATATTCTTTCATTGAGAAATAGCAAAAATAACTAGAAAATGTGTTCATAGAACACGGATGACCCACATATCACTTTAATAATAAAGTCCAAAATGGGAAATTACATACCAAGTTTCAGGTCTGTAGCTAGTACGGTTTAAAAGTTTTACGACTTACAAGGTTGGTGACGCACAGACGGACGGACAGACAAGGGTAACACTAAATGCCCCCTCCACTATCATGAGGGGCATAAAAAGGAGGAGATAATCCGTGATCCCGGGGTAGAATAAAAAATCGAAATAAACTTTGCACATCTACTCATCATACGGAGCTACATACCACGTTTCAGGTACGGTTTAAAAGTTTTACGACATATAAAGTTAGTGACGGACGGACGGACGGGAAAAGACGGGACGGGACGGGCGTGGACAAGGTGGACAAGATGGACAAGGGTAACATTAAATAACCCCTCCACAATCGGACCAGGTGCCAGGTCCTCACCACACCAAAGTCACTTAGCCCACTCCCTAAAAGTAATAGGATTAGTCTTACTCTCGGGTATAACCGGATTCAACTCTCAACTAACAGCAAGGAGAACAAAATGTACCTGATAATCCAGGTTCCGCAATACAAGTCCGTATACTTGTATTGCGGAGCCTGGACTATCAGGGCCAAATCAGGGATATCAGGATTCCGGTTACGATAAAACAAATTGTTAAATTCACTCTTCACATTCTCCCAACCAATCGCCCAAGGTCATCTGTGGAATAAATGTGGATATGACTGGATAAATGGGGCTTATTGGATATGTGACCAGTGTAGCTCCTGACCATACAGTCTCATATGAGACACGCCATGTGAATTTGTACCTTCGGACATCTGCGTAATTTCATGAAATATGCTTTACAAAATTTACAATATTTTCCGTAAATGACGTCATAAGTTGATAACATGTTGAGAGTACATGCGGAATTTTGTCAACTTTTGACTGTAAATTTTGTAAACGATTTCATGAAATTATGCTGATGTCCGAAGGTACAAAATCACATGGCGTGTCTCATTATGTGACTGTGACTAGAGAAATGGGGCTTATGGGATTTGATATATTATGGACTGGTGGTTGTGAAAAGGTACCTTATGGCATAGTCGGCAAATGTGTGGCTGTGACTGGAGAAATGGGGCTTTTTGGTTTAGTGACAAGTGTAGATCCAGATCAGCCTGTGCATCCGCACAGTCTGATCAAGTTCTGCACTGTTCGCTATTCCATCAATGAAACACATGCCATGCATCTAGCAAGCAATATATATTGTTATCAGGTGTGTACTATTTGATCAGGAAATAAATCCCATAAGCCCTATTTCTCCAGTTAGAGCCACATGCGTGACTTCATTAATGTTGTATACTTCCTGTTATATGTGGCTGTGAAAGGAGAAATTGTGCTTTTGGGGTTTGTGACCAGCGTAGCTCCTGATCAAATAGCATACTGCTGTAGCCTGATAATGATCTATATTGCTGGTTAGAAGCACGACATGATGAAACGGCGAGAACTGCAGATCCTAATCTGACTGTGGGGAGACACAGGCTGATCTGTATCTACACTGGTCGCAAACCTTATAAGCCCCATTTCTCCAGTCACAGCCAGAAATATGAATGCCTATATATGTGGATATAATTTACTACACACTATGGGTACATGGGACTGTGAAGTAATAGTTAAAGTTCATGTATTGAATTTTTTATAAATTAATTTCGTAGCGAGCGAGAAATAAATTTATTCAAAATTCAATATGTGAACTATAACGTACTTATTGTTTACCCAGCCCAGTTGCGAAGCTCCGTCGCTAAATGTGTTTCGAATCGCTATACTAGTATGTGATTGGCGGTGTGACATGACGGGAGTGCGTGTGTGGGCGGTAATATGTTTTGCGTCTCGTGAACTGATGACAAGGCATAAAATCAGTTCTAAAATCAGTTCTAAAAATAGTGCTGAACATTTAATGATTCATTTAATACATATTGGCGAATGTGTCACAATATGCGATTAATTGAGACGAAATGCCATTCTTTCATTGGTCGAGAAATTAGGGTAAACAATGAATGGGCTATAGGTTTTGTGACCAGTGCAGATCCAGATCAGCCTGTGCATTAGCATAGTCTGATAAGAATCTGCAACGTTCGCCTTTCCATCAATTTTACACCCGTCATACTTCATCACATTAGTGTGTTATATGATCAGGAGCTACACTGGTCGCAAATCCCATAAGGCGCATTTCTCCAGTCACAGCCACAATTATCCTCACCCCCAGCCACGCGCAGAGAACTAGCTGCAAGTTTTTCGCTTTATAGGCAATAGGCCGCACTATATCGCTACACCACTGTCAACGGTATATATTTGCAGAATAATGTTCTAACTTTGCGCACTAAAATATAATAAACTCACCTATTAGGTGCAAAATTCTTAAGTCACTCTCCACGAAGTAGAAAATAAACACAAAGTAAAAAAAAAAAAAGGAAACAAAAAAAGCTTCAAACGCAAACTACTCTGTCATAACGCTTATGTAATGCAATGTAATGTAATGTGATTAGAGTTATGTACTCAGAACTACCCAACAACTTACCTCCTTGGCAAGCCTGTATGAAGAACAGTTTCGGTTTTTCACACAATGCGGGACAATTCTGGCTTTCAAAGACATTGGTGACGCTATCAAGGGAGACAATTTCACCATACGTGCCATAAATTCCCTTCCGTAACCCGTGGCTACTTATTATACAGACGAACGCCTCCGCATCTTTGTGGTCTGGGTGCTTTGCTTCGTCCTTGAGGATTTTCAGAATTTCCTGAAAATGACGCTTACATACATAATCTTATATGTGGTTGTGACTGGAGAATGGGGCTTATGGATTGTTTGACCAGTGTAGTTCCAGATCAGCCTGTGCATCTGCACCGTCGGATCAGGATCTGCAATATCGCCATTCTTTCAATGTAACATCCGTCATGCTTCTAACAAGGAATTTTAGATCCTTATCAGGCTACAGGAGTGTGTTATTTCATCAGGAACTACAATGGTCACAAATCCCATAAGCTCCATTTCTCCAATCGCAGACACATCCCAGAAACCCAATTTCTCCAGTCACAGCCATATGTGTCAGTGGCTGTAGAAATGGAGCTATGGGATCTGTAACCGGTGTAGCTCCCGATTATATAGAACACTCCTGTTGCCTGATAAGTAATAGTTACTGCCCTAATCGAGGTGTTCATGTGTTTGAACAACCTGCATGTGCCCATGGAACACCGAGCCGCGAAGCGGCGAGGTGTTTCATGAGCACATGTAGGTTGTCTAAACACATGGACACCTCGTTTAGGGCAGTAACTGACTTACACATCTACTTACTGACTACCGTTGGCTAGTATTCAGTGGAGATTTTGAATTTCAATTTGACATTAAAGGAACTGTCTCTACAGTTATGACAGTCGATCAATAACATCAATTTACGCATGCTGCCAGTGGGATTATACGTGTCCCATTGACACATTTCTCATTATTATTTGTGCTTGACGTCTAACGTATACGTATACGAAGCAAGCACTCAATATGCTGTATAATATGCATGGGAACATGCTTGCATAAATCATACTAATTCACAGAGAATACCAGGCTAGTGTCGTTTGAAATACCAGTTTATCAGGCAAGACTGGACCGTTTCCGAGCCGCGCCTCATTATCGTGATATCGACATTCGACATTAGACTAGATTTTATTTTATCAGGTAACGTTTTATGCTAGCCAATAATCAAGCTTAAAGCAGTTTTCGTTAAAAAGAACGCCGACTTATTTACGTTACGTGTCTGATTAGTCCTACGTCGTTCGGTAACGTCATGTGACGTCGTTCGCAGGGTGTCGAACTTAGATAGGTACAACTGTAAGAATAAATGGCAGCACTGTCTGCCTTGACAATACAAAAAGCACAAGTCCTCTGTGACCTTGACCTTGGGCGGTCGTATTGGCAGCCTTGATAATTAAATAAGAACTTTAACATTATTGCCTTAAAAATTGGTCGTATTGCAAACAAGGTGAACATAGGTCCTCAGTAACCTTGACCTTGAGCGGTCGGATGTGGGTAGCATGCATAACAAAGCACGATCACATTGTGGCCAAATATTATCAAAATTGATGGTGAAAAATGAAAGGTGTATGCATGTACGTACGTACGCAGTACATGGACTACCGCTATATCCCCTCTTGTCTATGAACGAACTACAATCAATGCCATATCAATTAAGGGCAATGGGGTCCCCAGGGTGTCCGGTTTACACGTGTATACATAGCCCACCACGTTTACGTTCAGCAGTTCTCTGTCAAAACATCGACAAAGTGATAAGCACCCGGCCATGTAGAATATATTTGAATTGAAGGGCCTCTCATCGCCTGGTGCAGTACGTACAACTGTACCTGCACGTACAGCATATGCATGCGTATATCTATTATTGGGTGGTCAGTTACAAAAGTAATTTACGAGGGGTGTTCAACAATTAATTTTCCAACACATACATGATCCCAATAAAATGAAATGACATTAATTTAATGAATGAAAACTATTGGCATACTTACAACAACAATTAAATTGAAAGATACGTTGTCTTATGTATGTGCAGAAAGTGATGAAACATGTTTAACTTAGTAACCAATAATATAATTGTAAATTTACATGGACTGTATTAACCAAATCGTGCCTATAAGTCGTCTTGGTAAAATATGTTTATTATACCAAATCATAAATAGCGTTTCGAACGCTAGTTTTGTTGACAGTCGATGGTACTACATGTATTTGTATTTAGTTGAAGTAATTTCACATGTGTCTATAAATAGCAACATAATATAATTGTGGAACAGTATATTGATTTCAAACTAAAAAAAATGTTATGTTTCACAAAATGTGCTTCCTGGTACTGAAATAGCGAACGGAAGTGCGTTACCAACTTATCTCCCCTCTTCATCAGAGTCAATTGTAGTACAGTGTATATAACAAAACACACAGTCCATTATATGGCATTTGGATTCAATAATGCGAAAATTAAAGGATATTGAATATCTTCGACAACATCTGAAACATCATGTGAGACACTGTTTCTTTAAAATACGTTAGGACATCTCTTTTATCATATATCATCAGCTGGGTCTCTGTAGAGTGCACATCTTAACAATTTAATCCTTCATATGTTTAGCCACTGTATTTTCACATGCAGCTGCAGTAATAAACCAACTTAAGTGATTGAACTTAAGTGACTGATGCAGTTGTCATTCAACAATGAAACATGCCCTTTTTTACAATAAAAAAACTATTCTCAGTCAAAATACAGAATATATCATAGTTGTATGCCAGTTCATGTGTACAAGCATTTTATTATGCATAAATTTGACTTTCGTAGGTGGTGTAAAACATAATATGTCCTATTTGTGTATAATTGGGATCAAGTGAACAATGTTCTCGAGCCAAAAACAGCGTTACAGCTATTTTATTGTATCTTAAATATGCACTGATCACAAGTTATCAATAAGCATAGCTTAAGTTCGACTCGTATGTCCAAAAAGGCCGGCACTAGTTTATATTCAATATCATTATACACTAGTGAAATAAATGTGCAACTCAGACGGGTACAATAAAACACATTAGGTGATCAGTATATGTATGATGCTGTGCTCCTGTAATAAAGCAAATCTAACATTTGTGTTGATGTAATATTATATTTATTAACATAATTAAAGCTCCTTCGCTGATTTATAAAGAAACTCAGTATAGCCTATTATGACATCAGTAAACTCGTTAATAAATATCAAAGTATCATCACGCAAGTAAGATTCTCTCTCTATATATATAGCACTGTTTTTGAGACCCGATTTAAAAAAGCCACTTCACGAGTGGGTGTAGGTTTATAACACTTTCTGTCACTTACTGAACGCCCTTCAATGATATCCCTATTTTTGTCGTTGACAAGTGTCTTTCCACGTGCTAAACTATACGTAAACAGAAATATACTGTATACTACGTGTGAGAGATTCACCAGGTAAGCTTTTATTTAAAGTATTTCAAAAATGTTTACATTATAGTTTAGACATTTCTGCCGTCCGTCTGTATATATATTTTTGTTTATACATCTGTCCACGGCATTGACACGATGTGTGATTACATATGCGTCACTGGCACGGAGAAAAACCTTGCAGCATTTGTAAGGCGAAAATGTGTACCTTAATCATCATCCACCATACAAATTAGCGTTGTATGTTCTACATGTAATCATTCCGCTGATCGCAACACATCAACAACTGCTACACTGGTGACATGTAGTAAAGATAGGAAATGGTATTTATCGAATGCCGACCAACACATGCAATGATCGAACTGCGCGGATGCGCAGACTGATCCTGGCTACGCTATCCATCGTAAGACCGCTTTTCTAAGCCGGTGTTCCTTGTGTCAAGATATCAATTCACATAATGACCATAGACACATAACGTGTGTGGTTTGCCGAGACGCACGACTTTTTCGTGCCCAGGTTTGCATATAGATGCAAACTTTTCTTTTGTCTACAGAGGTGTTCAAGTTGCTTACCAACCTCTGACAAACAATAGAGTCGATGTGTAATGATCTATATATTGCTTGACAGAAGCAGGACAAGTGTATCATTGATGGAATTATGAACAGTGCAGATCCTGATCAGACTGTGCGAATGCACTACACTGGTCACAAAACCTATAAGCCCCATTTCTCCAGTCAAAGTCACATATATGTGGTGATTTAATATGATAATTATTAAACGAGTTTGAATTTGAAACATTTCAACGAAACCTCAAAAAGACATATAAAAACAGCAACAAATTATCGTGGCAGTTTTCTCAGCAAAAACCTCAATAAAAATAACAACAATAAATTATCGCCGCAGTTTTCTCAACGAAACCTCCATAAGACAGTATAACAACAACAACATTAATTATCATGGCAGTTTTCTCAGTATGAGGTCGACAGTAAAGGACAGATACATGAACATGTAAAAACTATTTACCAACTAGATATTTGAGCGATCAGAAAAAATGCCCTCGCTGGCAGCCAAAGAAAACGCAGGCACTTGAAAACACAATTAATAGACAAGTAGCCTATATCACCAACACTTTGAGGGAGAAATTTTCAATTTAAGGATAACTTTATTAATTGTTATTGTACTGAATTTATTACATTATCACAGCCAAAATGGCTGTGATATAATAAATTCAGTATGATAATGCTGCACTTTCTTGTGGGGGGGGGGGGGGGGGGGCAATGGGTTCGATCCTGCTACATTGGCGGGAAAATCCCAAATCAGAACAAAATATTTACATAAAAAGTATATAGAAATTCAACCCTGAATTAGAATAACCTGACCTGGTACCTGGGGCCCGTTTCACTAAACTTCTTACGATACAAACTTTCTTACTGTCTACGATACTTTTCGTACAAGCTTCTTACGTGCGTTTCACTAACATGTTCGTGCGAAATTTCTTAAGTTACGGAACTTCTTAAGAACTCTTCATTATTGGAAATCCATCAAGCCCTTTGAATGTAAACTTCTGGTCCAACTTTGACAACGATACGACAGCTGTCAAATTAACTTCCTTAGTCCAGCATGCCGAAAACCAGGACAGTGAATTGGACTGACACTGAGTGTCCCATCCACGGCCCAGGGTGTTCGGAATCCTGGCCACAACTGTAAAAGGCATTTTTTACAGTTGGCCAGGTCTTGTTCCTTGGTGGGAAAACTGATGTTGTCCAGTCGATTATAGATGTCTGAGACAGCATCATTAATACATCGAGAAACTGAACTCCTAGAGACACCGTGGATGTCGCCAGCATTGGAGTAGAACTCACCCTTCGCCAGGTGCTTTTTATTTGCTTTAGCTTAATTGTTACTGTATACTATACGGGGCATGTAGTTGCTATATTGGCCATCTTAGTGTATGCAATCTATCAGTAACATTTACTTCTTATGGCGTTTGACACATACCACACATAATTTGACATACCCATAAATACAGGTTTGTGCAATGTCCTATTTGGTTGTTTTCATCACACTTATATACAAAGTCTGATTTCCTATTACGTTTAGGGGAAGGGGCCAAGTGGCTTTTGTGTGGTATGGACCTGGAACCAGGTCGGGTTATTATAATTTCAGGGCTGAATATACATTTTTTTCGATGTAAATATTCCGTTTTGATTTTGGGATTTTCCAGGTTGAATACAGGATCGAACCAGTTGGCCAGGCCTTACATGACCTTAACCTGTTGTATAGCTTTCTGGCATAATATGTATAGCACGCTGTTGTCCTATCTGTCTATAATGTATTGCACCACATTGTAATAACGTTTCTGTCATATTATTTGCTGAATGTGTCAAACGGTTGAAGTGATAGATGGCTGTACATACACTCCCGCCTGCGATTCTCTTACCAAGAATTGCAATCCAACGGTCCTTGAATTGCAATTCTTCCCCTCTGAAATTGCAGTCTAATTGCGGTCCTGTTTTTGCGGTCATTCTTTCGCGATACCGTTTGTGCGGTCATTCTTTCGCGGTCCAGTTTGTGCGGTTATTCTTTTGCGATACCGTTTGTGCGGTCATTCTTTCGCTATTTGCGCTTCTTTATTGTTTCTTCCGCCATTGTCGAAATGAAACACCATCCGGTTATTGGTCTAATTTCATAAAAAATGTTAAATGCCATGAACACACATAAAGCGGATATAACAATTTGACTTTAAGAAACGTAACATGATTCTAGTCATGCTACGGGTTATTTCATTAAATCAGATAGAGTATATTCAACTAGAAAATGTGTTCATAGAACACGGATGCCCCACATATCGCTTTGATAATAAATGAGGCCAAATTCCAAGTCAAATTTTTTTTTGAACCCTGGGCTTGGCGGGGCAGGACGAACGTGGATTTGGCACAGGGCAGTAGAGGATCATTAGAGCAATGTGTATATGAAGTATGAAGCTGATCCGTGAAAAGGAACAGAAATAATTAGATATTTACCCGAGCGTTAAAGTTTTTGAAGCACCAAGTATGTGACCTTGACCCTGGGCTTGGCGGGGGCAGGACAAACGTGGATTTGGCACAAGGTGGTAAAGGACCATTACAGCAATGCGTATATGAAGTATGAAGCTGATCCGTGAAAGAAAACAGAAATTATAAGATATTTACCCGAGCGTTAAAGTTTTTGAAGCACTAAGTATGTGACCTTGACCCTGGGCTTGGCGTGGGCAGGACAAACGTGGATTTGGCACAAGGCAGTAAAGGACCATTAGAGCAAAGCGTATATGAAGTATGAAGCTGATCCGTGAAAGAAAACAGAAATTATAAGATATTTACCTGAGCGTTAAAGTTTTTGAAGCACTAAGTATGTGACCTTGACCCTGGGCTTGGCGGGGGCAGGAGGAACGTGGATTTGGCACAGGACAGTAGAGGACCATTAGAGCAATGTCTATATGAAATATGAAGCAGATCGGTCACAGGATGAAGAAATTATGAGACATTTACCCGAGCGTTAAAGTTTTGTGACGGACGGACGGACGGACGGGATGGACGAACGGGACGGACGGGACGGACGGACAAGGGTAACACTAAATGCCCCCTCCACTATCATGGTATAATGCGTATATGAAGTATGAAGCTGATCCGTGAAAGGGAGCAGAAATTATAAGATATTTACCCGAGCGTTAAAGTTTTTGAAGCACCAAGTATGTGACCTTGACCCTGGGCTTGGCGGGGGCAGGACGAACGTGGATTTGGCACAGGGCAGTAGAGGACCATTAGAGCAATGCGTATATGAAGTATGAAGCTGATCCATGAAAGAAAACAGAAATTATAAGATATTTACCTGAGCGTTAAAGTTTTTGAAGCACTAAGTATGTGACCTTGACCCTGGGCTTGGCGGGGGCAGGAGGAACGTGGATTTGGCACAGGACAGTAGAGGACCATTAGAGCAATGCGTATATGAAGTATGAAGCTGATCCGTGGAAGGAAACAGAAATTATAAGGTATTTACCCGAGCGTTAAAGTTTTTGAAGCACCAAGTATGTGACCTTGATCCTGGGCTTGGCGGGGGCAGGACGAACGTGGATTTGGTACAGGGCGGTAGAGGACCATTAGAGCAATGTGTATATGAAATATGAAGCAGATCGGTCAAAGGATGAAGAAATTATGAGACATTTACCCGAGCGTTAAAGTTTCGTGACGGACGGACGGACGGACGGACGGACGGACGGAACAGACGGACGGACAAGGGTAACACTAAATGCCCCCTCCACTATCGTGGTGGGGCATACAAATATCATGCGTCATTTGAATATGAAAATAGCTTGATACCACCGCTAGTCATTATCAGTAAAATAAATATTACTAAATGATTATATACATGTATGGATAGCAGGCACACGTAATTTTTAGAACTGGTGGAATAGTGACACAATTATACACTTATTTAATTGCTATAAAGAACAGTTTGTACCGACTGATTGGGCATGTACCTTTAAAAACTTTAAACCTTAAATTAAAAAAAATTTAACCGGACGCACGAAGTGACGTACATATGGATGTACGTACGTATGTAGGCCAATGTGACAACTATATCGCACTGTCCACATGCAGGCATGTCAAAAACTTTGAGGTAAATTTCAAAGTAATTTGACCTTGATATTGGGCACAGGGGTTGCAGGGGTTGAGCATAGAATGAAAATATGGATGATGATAAACATACATGTGAAGCTTCGAGTGAATTGGGCGAAGCTGTTTCTGAGATATAGTGTTCTTAAAAACTTTAACCTACGGTAAATAACAAGAGCTGTAGGAGAACAGCATAGCTCGACTACGAGGGTTGTCGATGTACAAACAGCTTGACAAACAAGGTGGCCGCGGCCTGCATAAAAACCTGAACCAAGGTTGACAAAAAACCTTAACCAAGGGAAATTAAGTAAGTAATTCAAGGTTAAATGTAGGTCAATGTCAGATATAGGTCAGGGGTTATTGATGTACAGCACTAGGAGATGAAGTTTTCCAAGTATGGTTGGTGTAGGGCCAGGAGTATTCCATCTACAAGCTTGACTAAAAACCGTAACCAAGGGGACTTAACTAAGTAATTCAAGAGGAAATGTAGGTCAAGGTCAAATATAGATCAGGGGTTATTGATGTAACATCCGTGAGAAAAGGTTTGACTCCGTATGAGAAGGTTGTCAGTATGGTGTATGTATGCACAATAGTATTCCATGTACAAGCTTGACTAAAAACCTTAACCAAGGGGAATTAACTAAGTAATTCAAGAGGAAATGTAGGTCAAGGTCAAATATAGATCAGGGGTTATTGATGTACATCACTAGGAGATGAAGTTGTCCAAGTATGGTGGGTGTAGGGCCAGTAGTATTGCATATACAAGCTTGACTAAAAACCTTAACCAAGGCGTGGGTGACGCCGACGCCGGGGTGACAACATAAGCTCTAACTATTCTTCGAATAGTCGAGCTAAAAACCAGATGGCCATGGCCCGCATGTCGAGCCCACCGAGGCATTTGATGGTCTCGGAGTATATTTATTTGAAGTTTGAATTAAGGTATGTAAAAGCTTCAACGCAAATTTGAAAGTCATTTGACCTTGATCTTGGGCATGTGGGTCGCATGCGTGGGCTATAATATGAAAATATGGATGATAATAAAGAATTATCTGAAGTTTGAAGCAAATCTGAGTAAGTGTTGTGGAGATATAAGGTATGCAAAAACACAAATGTCAAAGTCATTTGACCTTGACCTTGGGGCACAGGGGCCGCATGAGTGGGACACAGAATGAATATATGGATGATGACTAATAAGCATTTGATGTTTCAAGTCAATGTGACATAGGATATGGTATTTAAAAACATACACCGATTTCGGACGGACTGACGCACGGACTGACGCACGGACGTCATTGTGATCACTAAGTCTCGCTTTCCGCAAGCAGGCTCGGCAAAAAAAATACGGATGGACGACAATGCGCAGACTATATCGCACTGTCCGCAGGCGGTCGCGACAAAAATTGTCCAACCCCTTTTTAAAGGTGCATGCCCACTCAGTTGGTTAAAAATGCTCTTTATGGGAATTAAATAAGTGTATAATTGTCACTATTCCACTAGTTATAAACAGTACGAGTGCCCGCTATACAGATACAAGAAACGAGGCAAAGCCATGAAGGCCAGGTTTGTTCCAAGCATAGACACTTGGATAACATAATTATACCCAATTTTTGTAGACTAGATGGCCGTGGCCTGCATGTCGCGCCTTGTGGTGAGGCATGGACACTAAAAAAATAGATATAGTAGATGGAAAGACATTAACCAAAAAACTTTAACCGGACACACGGACGGACGTATGCCAAAATGCCGACGATATCGCGTTTTCCGCAAGCGGGTGCGACAATGATGATAAACACCCATGTGAAGTATCAAGGTATTGGGTGAAGCAGTTGCAGAGATATAGTACACAAAAAAACTTTAACAAAATAATTCAAAGTAATTTGACCTTGACATTGGGCACAGGGGCAGCACGGTTGGGGGTAGAATGAAAATATGGATGATGATAAACACCCATGTGAAGTTTCAAGGTAATGGGCGAAGCAGTTGCAGAGATACAGTATAACGAAAAAGTTTTAAGCAAAAAACTTTAACCAGACGTACGTTAAAAAGTTAACGTTGAAAATGGCTAAGTCAATTACGTAGAAATAATAGGTGAAGGTAAAAAAAATGGTCACATGTTGGATAGTTGTATGTGGTAGGCACCCCTTGGTTATGGAGCTGTGAAAGTTTGGTGGTCCTAGGTGGTACAGTACCAAAGAAATGGACTTAAACACGAAAACTTAACATTGTAAACGCGAAAACTCGACTGCACGGAAAAAATGGGTCAAGTTAAAAAAAAAAGTAACATGTTGAATAGTGATATGTGGTGGGCACCCCTTGATTATGAAGCTGTGAAAGTTTGGTGGTCCTAGGTGGTACAGTAACAAAGAAATGGACTCAAACACGAAAACTTAACATTGATTGTGGACGCCGCCGCCCGCCCGGCTTTCGCCAATCCAATAGCCTGGATTTTTTTTCAAAAAACCTGGCTAATAATCATTTGGTAATATTTATTTTACTGATAGTGACGCGCGGTGGTATCGGTATTTTCATGTGCAAATGGGGCATGATATTTTATAATTATTTATACTAATTAAATGCATCAACTGAAAAAAAATTGACAGATTATAAAGTCTGATCATTGCACATCAAAAAATAAATACAGAGAATAAATAGAAATGTCCGTTAACATTTTAAGGAAACACGGTTATTGTCCCTGATATCAATGTGGAAATTTTCTTCTGATATAAAATGTATAATAATGCCAAACAATTACGTGGGTAATGGTAAATGATTGTTTATCTGGCCAGAAAATGTCTCCGATGATGTCTCTGACATAAAGAACATTTTGTGCCTACTGAGTGGGCATGTACCTTTAACGCTAGCTCCGCACTGTCCCGTGAGACCTATGCATGTGTTAAGTTTCATAAAAAATATTGCAAAGGGTGTTCGCGTTATGCTCCGGACAAATCAGTGAGCAAAAAAAAATAAAAAACAAAACAAAGGGAGATAAACTAAACTAGAAAATGTGTTCATAGAACACGGATACCCCACATATCGCTTAGATAGTAAACAAGGCAAAATTCCAGTGTCCAAAAGGGAGAGATAATCCATGACACGGGGTTCGAATCAAAAATCAAAATAAACTTTCCGCATCTTGGAAGCTACCTATCAAATTTCAGTGCTGTAGCTATTACAAATGTTTTACAAGTTACAAGGCAAAATTTTCATATTCTAATTAAACAAGAAATGCGTCTGTCGAACGCGGATGCTACCTGCAGCATATTTGAGAAACTGTGACAAAGTGGTTAACCGAAAAGTGTGACGGACGGACAGACGGACGGACGGACGGTCCAAACACTATATGCCACCCGTTTCTTCGAAACCCGGTGGCATAAAAAGGGGGAGATAATCCATGACTCGGGGGTCGAATCAAAATAAACTTTGCAAATCTACTCATCATAAGGAAGCTACATACCATGTTTCAGGTGTGTGGCTATTAGGGTTTAAAAGTTTTACGAGCTACAAGCCAAAATTGGAAAATTCTAACTTGAAAAGGGGGAGATAATCCATGACCATGGGGTCGAATCAAACATGCATGTACCAAGTTTCAGGTCTGTAGCTATTACGGTTTAAAAGTTTTAAGAGTTACTAGGTTGGTGACGGACGGAAGAACGGACAAGGGTAACACTAAATGCCCCCTCCACTATCGTGGTGCGGCATAAAAATTAGTGAGGCAAAAGTAACTTACCTTAATTCATCAGTTACACATCAGACGATGAATGAACTTTAATTCTGGTGTAGAATATTAAAGTTATTCATTATGTTCAATAGTGCTGCTTTGACACGACATGAAATTAAAACATGCATGACATGATCTGGAAGAATAACCACAGACCAAGCACGCATATTCAGAATCACGTCTGTCGGTTCTTTTTTTTTTTGAAAATATTTATTTTCCCCGTAATAGGTTTGTGGTGGGTCGGGGCCATCCCCCACAAACCGTACATAATATACATGCAATAATCAGGTACAACTACAAAATATACAATTACAGATATTCACCCTCTTTTACTCTTGCAGTACTGGGTAGAAATCACTGTTCTAGTATTTTTTAAAGACTTCATGGTTGAGTGGTACATTAGAATCGTCACTAATGAGAGACCTGAATTTTCGATAAAAACTTGCCCATGTTATTAAAATAAAACAGTAATACTTATAATATACCCGCAGATGACAATGTCACTCTCCAGCACTGCAAGAGCCAAAGTTTGATTTAGCATATGTAATGCATGTAATTGATTATAATTTTATTTTTTTTTTTTTATGTTATCATTCATATTACCCATGATCCGACTGAACCAGCCCCATTCTTCAAAAAGTGAAGTTCAATCCTACTGCGCATCTACATGCTTAAACCATGTGTTACCCTTTCAACACTACAGCCATTTAGGTGTTTTTAAACAGTGTAGACTAAGACAAGCCGGCTCATGATGAACTGTATCATCAGGATCTGCACTGTTTGCAAGTAATTTTCATATTTGTTAAAAAAAAACAACAACATTTTATAAATCGATTATTTGAAAAGTATTTTGTGATGAATGGACTTGACCGAAAATGTTATTTACGGCTGAAAGGGTTCACTGTTAAAGTTGTTGTTAACATTATATATTGACAAGCCAATAAACAATCTGTTTCGATCACCACACTGGTTATAAAAACAAAACACAACTGGTTCCGTCGGTCATGGTCTTTGCTTGAACCTGTATATCTATGTGTACATTATATTCTTCTACTAGATTCATATTATAATTGCTTTATTTCCCAAACTATAATATGAGATGGAATGGGGGGGGGGGGGAGGCGTTAAAATGAAGAAAGAAAAATAAGCACAAAAGCAGAGATTTATTATAGCACCCGCAACTAGCTCAACTGAGATGAAATCTTATTTTTGGTATTTTTGTTATATAAATTAATTGCTTGTGAAATGATAAATTCTTCCCAAATTGTTGTAAAGTTTTCAAATTTGTTGTCCATTATTGCTGCCTTCCTGGATGTTTCATACATTAGTTGAATTTGATGCTTCAGTACGCTGAGACTTGGAACTACTTTTGAACATCGGCAATAATAGAGATAGTATTTAGTTTCTAATAGTATTAATTGTTTGAAGATACTTATTGTTTTTTCGTAAATCCCAAAGATGAATGATTTTTCGTTTAATTGTAATAGTTATATCTTTTGTCGCTAACCATTCTTGAAGTTCACTAAATATGCTTTTTGTAGCCTCACAATCCCAAAACAAATGTTTTATTGTTCCGAAAACTTTTTACAGAATTGTACATAATGGACTACTTCAATTTTAATTTATTATTTATGAAATCATTTGTGGCCAGAATTATTGTGGTTTATTCGGTACTGGAACCATTTTCGAGTTGTGTCTTTTGTTATGATATGCGGCCATAAATATATTTTCTTCCATGATTCATCGTTAAAAATTATAGGTTGAGTTCCATTTAATTTTACCAGCTGGAGTTTCAGAATTGGAGTTTAATGCGAGATACATGTCTTTTGTCCCGGTTTTGTTTTTTAGGTATATTTTTAGTTTGTATGGAGTAAATGGCATTTCTAACTTTTTTTCGATATTGTTAAGTTTTACCCCAATCTTTTATTGCTTTGACAAGGCCATAATATTGAAGAAAGTTTATATTTATGTTGAAATTGTTTTTAAGTTGATTTTGAGAGGCAAATGTTCCATCAATTTTGATAATGTCATTTTTAAAACAGATTCCCTTATCAAACCATGCCTTATTGAAGAAGGTTGTCCCACATTTTATGTCCTTATTAAAAAATAATGGGCTAGAAAGAAATGCATCCATGTTTATTGGCTTAAGCTTATTTTGTAATTTTAGATGAGCTTTTAGAACATCCCGCCAAAAAAGGTTTGAAATTTTTCCTATTTTTTGTTCGATGTACATATCTCCCAATTTAAAAATATTATCTGTATCAATTTCTGTATTTAAAATGTTTATAAATTTGTATTTGTTGCACACTATTCTTCTTACCCATGTTGTTTTTAAAGATGATATATAGTCCTCAATATTTGGCATTTTTAATCCGCCATCCTCATATTTTTTGCATGTGATAGTGCCTTTTACTCGTGATTTACCTTACCATAAAAAATTATACATAATGCTGCTAATATCTTTACATCTTTGACTGGGGTTAGGAAGGGATATAAACAGGTGATTTAAAGATGGGAGAAGAAGAGACTTTATGACTGTGATTCGGCCTAATGGTGTTAAGTACCTTTTGTTCCAGCTGTTGATTTTTTCTTTTATGATCTTCATTTTTTCCGAGAAATTTATGTCACAATTTTTTCTAAATCTGTATCAAAAGTAATTCAAGCAATTTAAATCTGTTACTTCCCACTTTAGTTTCCATTTTGTTTTAATTGAGTCTTGGCTAAAAATTTTTGCCCCAATCCAAATAACTTGTGTTTTATCAAAATTAACTTTAAGTCCTGACATATGGGCATACATTTCCAGTTCATAAGTGTTTCATTTAGTGATTCACTTGATCCATCCAAGAAGGCACTAGTGTCATCTGCAAACTGTGTTAGTTTATATTCTGTTCCATTTATTTTAATTCCTTTAATTTTATGATTTTTGCGTATTCTGATTGCAAGTATTTCTGCGCATAAGATAAATATGTACGGTGAGAGTGGGTCCCCCTTGCGACAGCCTCGATGTATTGAAAAAAAAGGTGAGAGGTTACAATGTTGATTAACTGATAGTTGAGCATTTTTGTAGAATAATGTAATCCATTGCCTAATATTTGGTCCGAATTTAAAGTAGCGAAGTACTTTATGAATAAAGTTCCACGATATAGAGTCAAATGCTTTCTCAAAGTCTATAAGAAGAAGAAGTCCTGAGATATCATTTTTTTCTACATATTGCATAATGCCGTATACCTGCCTAGTGTTTTCCCCCATGTATCTTCCTGAAATAAATCCTGTTTGGTCCCCATTTATTAATTTGTCTAATACTGTTTTTATTCTATTTGCGATAGATGCTGATGCCATTTTGTAAATTGTGGTTAATAATGAAATAGGTCTATAATTTTTTAGAAAATGTCTAGATTTATTTTCTTTTGGGATTAGTGTTATTATACCCTGC
This sequence comes from Conchocele bisecta, assembly GCA_029237695.1. NCBI lineage: Eukaryota > Metazoa > Mollusca > Bivalvia > Lucinida > Thyasiridae > Conchocele > Conchocele bisecta. The sequence continues at coordinate 42,594,902 of CM055279.1, forward strand.
CGTTGAGTTATAGATATTATCCCGTCAACGCAGTGCCTATGTGCCGTGAAACAAGGTGCCGTGAAACATATTTGATATCCTGTCAATACGACCTAATCACAATTCATACGCGTCATTCGTGTTGGTGACTACTTTCCCCAGTATACTTCTTGAATTGACTGAATAGTCTGATGGAAATGGAACTGTTTACAGTGTGAGGGTTAAATTTGGCAAATAAAAACGATATCGCCAGAAAATAAAATTAAGTGCATGCCATGTTCTGAATGTCAAATCAATTTCCATTACGACCCTCAGTTTCCAATTGCATTTGCTCTCTACCATTCCGTGCGTCATTCAGACATGACTGACGTCATACTTATATTTACGTCAATAAGTCTACTACGTCATTTATTTAATAAAATGGCTGCTCCCAGTGATTCCAGTCAGGTAAGGAAATAAACGAAACAAAATGGTGTTTGTGTTGTTGATTTTTATTCTGGACAGATCGCAATCGTTGCAGAATCTGCCCCACATGGAAATGGATGGGTTCTGGTGAATTTTGAGAGTGTATTTCGTTGAAAAGAAACTGTAATTTCACATTGTCGGTGACAAAATATAAAGTATCAACAGAACATTTAGCTGTTGAACCTGCCTGAAGTACACGTTTTAATGGTTAATTCGGGATGGATGGTTGCCATTCTAAATAGGATTAAATCGTAAAGCTGCCATCTTGTTTTTTTTTTTTCATTTCCATGAACGGTGAAAAGAACAGAAACAAAATCGTTGTAACAATTTAAGATTATTCGTGAAATATTTCGATGTGTAAAGTTCACAAAGTCTAAAACAATTATTGATCAATTTACTGTCATGACTGTTGATTAACGGATTTTACAACCATACTTTATCGAACTATGTTCTGTGCGCCAATGAGTGTTTGATGTAATTCGGTTCTAACTTATCTCGCTTTTGAAGGCTAAATTAAGTTGATTTAAATGCTGTTTTAGAATGTTGACGGGATAAATAGAATAGTAGGTTAGTGCCGTGCATGGGAAAAACATATCTGGCTCGGCACGGAAACCGGATAGGCTCGGCAGAGCCTCGCCCAATCCAGTTTCTTAAGCCTCGCCAGATATTTTTTCCCATTCACGGCACTAACCTACTATTCTCTATGTTCACCCTTCTGATAGCTATAATTTATTGCCCTACAAATGAAATCACCCAGTTTATGCCAAAACATTTGATAAAATTCGCATGCAAATCCGCTTGTACCTGGGCTACGGTTGTTCGTCATGTTTTTTAGTGCAAAGGCTAGTTCAGTTTTTGTGATTGATCCTTCTAGTTTTTCTGATTCTGCTTCATTTAATTTTGGTACATGCACATTTTCCAAAAAAATATCCAAATCTAATTCTTTATAAGTATCTGTGTCTTTATTGCTATACAGTTTGGTGTAAAATAGTTCTGTTTCTTTTAATATCTCTGACTGGTTTGTAATTATTTTTTCATTTTCTGTTTCAAGTTTTTTTTGGTATTGTTTTACTTATAAAGTTATGAGATTCGAGTGCACAAAAATATTTTGTTGGTTTTTTCTCCTTCATTTATATTTAGAGCCCTTGATCGAATAACTGAACCATTTACTTTAATTTTACGAATTTCCTGGAGTTCTAATTTTAAAATTTCAATTTTATTCATGTCTTCTTTCTTTAATTGTTTTTCCATGTCTAATATTTGTTCTGTTAATGATTTTAAAACATAAACTTAACAATACAGGCGAATGATCAGATCTGTAGCTATTTTCAATGATGCAGCTTTTAATTGAAGGAAAAGTATTTTCAGAGATGAGGAAGAAATCTAGTCCTGCTTGCTGAAAAGGCTGTCGTCGTCTCCATGTGAACCTTCTCATTAGGGGGTATTTTCTCTAAAAGGGTCGATTAAATATTTTTCTTGAATAATTTTCTAATAATTTTTCTCTAGATTTTTTATTATTTATATTTTTATAGTTATGATAGTCTAAATCTGGGTCCAAAACAAGGTTAAAATCTCCGCATGAAATATATTTATCGTTATTCATTTCATCAATTTCTTTTGATATGTTCTGAAAAAAAAGGGGATCATCTGAGTTTGGTCCATACAGGCATACAAGTGTAAATTTATTATTTTCCATACTGATGTCTAGTAGAATGAAGTTACCATTGGGATCGCATTTTGACTGGTGTACTTTATAGTCTAAAGTTACCATTGATAATATTGCTACTCCCCTTGCATTAGATCAAAATGAACTGAAATAACAATCATTACCCCACCTAGTCCGTACAAATTTTTCGTCTTCCCCTGGAGTGAAGTGGGTATCTTGCAAACAGTATATGTGATATTTTTTATCTTTTAAATATTGAAAAAGATCAGTGCGTTTGGGAAGTTGATCGACCTATTCCTTGACAATTTAATGACAATATTTTTATTTCGCTCATTGCCTATTTAGGGTGGTTTTTTTCTTACCATATTCAACTCCAACAGAGCCTGCGGGTGCGTAAACCTAATAGGGGGAATGCAAAAAGGTGTGAACAAAAAAAAGCTGTGCATATCTAATCTACTGAGGGAGGGGTGCTTTAAATGTTTTAGAAGCTGATATTTCTTTATAATATGGAGAATAAACTTGTATTTTTGGGTAGGTCTACTGACAAGTTGAAGACCAGAAAGAAAATTTAAAATAAATTATGTTAATAATGAAACTAATCTGCTGAAACGCAAACATAAATTCATCATGGACTAAGGGGGACAACACTTTCAATACACGTATAGTGGCAAACAGTGTAGCTCCAGATGAGCCGGCTCGTGACAAGCCGTCTCCTCAGGATCCGTACCTTCTGAAAGTAAGTTTCATCTCACAGTCTATTCCAGTTACTTGGAGTTGAGAGGGTTAACATATATAACAGACAGAATAACCACCTGTGTGCCCCATTCTCTTTTTACTGCTAGTCAGGAATATATTTTCTTTCTACATGTACCGGTACTGACATAAAGTAAACAATTATCATTTGTGTTGGTCAATGGGAGACAACTGCTCTGACAAATGGAAAATACAAAACAAACAGCAGACAAAAAATATAATCCAGCATTGTAAGGGTTAATTGTTGATAGGCGGGAACAGAGTGTTGTCGTTTGCTGATTTTCAGTTCTGATCTATATCATTTTACTACAAACATGTTACTGACAGCACATGAGAACCGCCTCCAATGGATACAATTCCCATGTGCTGCCAGGGCATGCTCTCGTCCAGAACAAAACCGAAAATCAAACAATATACTGTGCAGATTTGTAAGGCTTACGAGGCTGACAAAATGTTATTCAGACGACCAAAGGAACAACTGATGTGGGGCGATCACTATATCCCCGGACTGATTTGTTTGAGGATGAACATAAATTAATTCCCTCATATCATACAAAAGGCGAGGATATTGTGAAATATGTTCATAGTAGACGTCTGTCGGTTCTTATCCAGCTCCGATTTCTGTTCACCTGTCCACAAAATCCAGAATCCAACATTGTCACAAATTTAATCCTCTATGTTGGCGTACGTTAGAACAAAATGTCACTTAGTATATTATCCAATGCGGGTTGTAATCTCTCGTTTCTCTAAATAAATGCGTCCAACAATCCTTGTAGCTGCTATCGTGATAAAAAATGTTAAAGGTTCTGTCAGCGCCTCACATATTGATCTTAATATCCACCATTTTGATTCCAAGTACCAGAATAATGATGTTTCCATGCGCCGTTGTAGTGTTATCTGTCAGATTCCGTTGTTTATTTGATCAAATTGATGGACAAATTTGTGTCCGCTAATGTCGCCAAGAGCATAATCTGTGACGTTGACTAATAATTTGGCATAACTTCTAGCTTGTGAATTTTTGGTTGAATGAAGTGATCACTATGGTGAATAAGTGTGTATTTGTGCCCGGTTTGCTCAGTAGGTAGAGCGATGGTGTGGTAAACCAGCCCGGTTCGATTCCGGGCTGGTGCGCATCTTTCTCACCCTGTGACATTTAGCGCCCAACGTAGTTGCGGGAAGTAACTCTGCAGAATACTCCCGCATCGTCCGTACCGAGAGTTATGGTGCTCTCCGTAGGTTTCCCCTGCAAATTACCAAATCACATATGATTTGGACTTCAACTGTTAATTGCGACATATTTTCTGTATTTTTCAATTGAAAGAAATGTCAGTATTATACTTATTCATTTCTGTGTAATAAGTACAAAAACATATGTCACAATTAACAGCTAAAGCGCGAATGAGATCCGATTCGGTACTCTGCAGGAAAAACCTATGGAGCACCGTAACTCTGGGTACAAACGATAATTGAGAATTCTGCAGTTACTTACCACAACTACTTCCAACGTGGAGTCGTGACTGATGAAGAAATGTTCCACAAATATGGAATTCTGGGTGGACATATTTCTGCCCAGTGACAATTGTTGCCCGACGAAGGACCGCGACTGATAAATACTCCCAAAATTGTACCCAAACATATGGAATTCGGAGACAAAAATTAAACATGGAATTCGAGGACGAATTTCAATTTGGCGGAGAAGAATGTCACAGTACGCAACTGACTATGGGGATGAAGTGTGTATGATCTGTGCCTTGTTAGCTTGCTCGGTAGAGCCATGGGCATGGTACGGTAAACATGAGCTCCCTGGTTCGATTCCGGGCCGTTATTTATCTTTCTCACTCTGTGACACAAGTAAACAGTTTTATTTTAAAGAAATGGCTATCACCGGAATAAATATTATCTTCACAAAATTTGATTCGGGCCAATAGAAATCAACAGCCAGAACAGAACGTTTGCAGTAATAGAAATCTAATTCCAAAATAAATTTTTAAATTAAAATATGCTTTTCATTTTAAAATTATTATCAATATGTTCACCATGTTATTATGGTTAATTTTCAATTCACAGTCTCCTTGCAGCTTGAAATTGAAAGAAATTATGAAAAGTTGTGTTGATCTCAGAAATTGTCATGTCGACTATAGGATCGCGTCGAAATAATGTTAACAGAATAGGAAAACGTAATTTGATACTGACGAAAAAGTAAACAAAACGCAAAATTGATGTTAGTTTTGCAATATTATACGTAGACCACACATTATAATTTGATTTTATATGAAAATAAATATGTGAGTATGGTGGTGTCTATTAATGTGTTCTTGTATTCGGAAACGGCAGTGACAACATTTTTTTTTGTCCAAGAAATTGTCAAGGTCAAGGTTTCACTGTTTGTCTCGCAATAACCCGCCGATTTATATTTGCGCACCAAAAAAACAGATCACCAATACCGCTGACTTTCTAGTCACTTTGAATGAAATAGATGGGATAAAATTTTGGAATGGAACACGGATACTATTTCGATTTTATTGCCGCATCGGTCAAGCAGAGCGGTCCGCTGGTTTGACTGCAGAGCGCAGCGTAAAGCAGTCATTCTTTCGCAGTTTAAAGAAAAAAAGGAGCGTAAACTGCAATTAAAAGCGGAGCGCAGCGCTAACTGCGCTATAAGTATTGCAATTCCGCAACCAACTCTTTGGACCGCAGTCACATGATTGCGGTCCAATTGCAATTAATGGGAACACGAATTGCAATCCTGCGCTCCAGGAATTGCAATTTGCCTGGTACATTAAGAGAACCGCAGGCCACTCTGTACAAAGATGGCGGAGATGGCAACTCGATGTACCATATAGTATACAGTAACAGAAAATGTTGTTCTCTGAAAATGTTCTGGAAATGGCTGCGAACATCAGACGGACATGGGTAATATTCCTAATATGACAACAAATTTAATATATTACTTTTGAAAGTTATTTGATTTGTGTTTTCATCCATTTCACTCCTACACCACACTACAATTATAGTGAATCACTCCTCATTAAACCACGTTATATCAGGCTGCATCTGCTGGCTCAGAAGGTAAAATTATAGTGAGTAACTACTCCATAAGTCACATTATACCAGGCTGCATTTGTTGGGATAACTGATAAGCATCTACAATTATAAGCCACGTTATATCAGGCTGCATTTGTTGGGATAACTGATAAGCATCTACAATTATAAGCCATGTTATATCAGGTTGCATTTGTTGAGCTAACTGATCAACAGCTACAATTATAGTGAGTAACTACGCCATAAGCCACGTTATATACCAGGCTACATTTGTTGGGCTAACTGATCAACAGCTATAGGTATAGTGAGTCACTACTCTATAAGCCACGTTATATCAGCTGCATATGCTGGCTAATTGATCAGCAGGTACAAGTATAGTGAGTCACTATTCTATAAGCCATGTATGGCGGCCGTGACATTTGTGAAAAAAAAATTTGTACGACAGCCCAATACCTATCGTAGACTTACGAGGAAAGTTACGAACTTCACAAAAAAGTTTGCACAAAGTTGACGTTAATGAAACGGTAAAATGCGCCTAAGAAGTATGTATGATAATTTCTTATCGTAAGAAGTTTAGTGAAACGGGGCCCAGGTCCATACCAGACCAAAGTCACTTGGACCCTTGCCCTAAAATACCCTAGGAATCATCGTATTACTCTTATAAAGGGTATATCCAGATTCAACTCACATACAAGAATTACAAACACGTACCTGTTTGTTTATTGGTGTTTAACGGCATATCAACAGCTAAGATCATGTAAGACCGGGCGAACAGGTTCGATCCGTTTTGATACCTGCCGCATTGGGGGGGGGGGGGGGGGGTGGGGGGGGGGGGGGGGGGGGGATGGGGGGGGGGGGGGGGAGAGGGGCGAATACCCAAAATCAAAACAGAATATTTACATCGAGAAAAAATATATTCAGCCCAGTCCATTAAGGATGAATCCTGATCATTAACTTACCCATCGCATGCTCCAATCCAACCACCAAAGAAATATGAAGCAGTTATGTGAAGTAAAATAAATTGTAAGAAATTTACCCGACAAGACGGTTTAAAAACAACAATACATTACCGCGGCAGTTTTGTCCGTGTGCGGCACGACGGTGAAATGTAGCTGGGTAAACAGCTCGGTGAGTCTTTCCTGGTCCTTCTCCGTGCCGAGCCGGTTTCCAAGGGTCGGGCACTTGAACATCTCGTTGGAGATTATCACGCAGTGCCCCCTACATCGCTTCTTCATGCTGTAGACCTCCTGTAGCAGTCACAGGTCAAAGTAATGGATCGAGGTCAATAAATACATTAAATATACCTAAAAACAATCAATGCTTTTAGGTATATTTAATGTATTTATAGTCGGTCCGTCACTTCAACCTGTGGTAGCAATGGGTGTTTATAGGTTATTTGATTTGTATGTGGATAAATGCACGAGTTCCGCAGCGTGCGATATTGCACGACTTTAGGAGCGCAATATCGTTGCATGGCGGTAGAAGAGGTATATATCCACATATAAAAAAACTTGTTATTACATACGTACATTACTCGCCTCATTATGCGCCTAAAGAAATACAATAAATATCAATAAAATAAAAAAATTAGTCGTGATTTACAAGGAACTATTTTTGAGGTAAAATGTAGTTCCGGCACAGACTAATATGAACTCACAAGACATCAATATGGGAAAATATTGACAGCCTGAGGTCCATTGTGTTTCAATGGGAAACAAAAGTATGTATGTAATAACTTGAAAGTCGGTTATGCGAGCCTAACAATTATTTCATGATTCAGTATTTATTGTTCTGCCTGTCGATTAAAGATAACTGGTCCAGCGAAACAGTGTTTTACGGAGCCGCGCAGGGGACGTAGAATTATTTTCTTTATTAATTCGTTCCCACAAAATAACAATTTGTTCCCACAAAATAACAATATGTTCCATCAATTTAACAGTTCGTTCCCACAAATTAATAATTCGTTCCCACGGGAACGAATTGTTAATTCGTGGGAACGAATTGTTATATCGTGGGAACAAATTGTTAATTCGAGGGAACAAATTGTTAAATTGAGGGAGCGAATTGTTATTTCATGGGAACGAATTGTTAATTCGAGGGAACAAGTTGTTATATCGTTGGAACGAATTGTTAATTCGAGGGAACAAATTGTTAAATTGAGGGAACGATTTGTTATTTCGTGGGAACGAATCAGCAAAAAGAAATCCCTGCGGGGCTCCGCAATGTTTAAATCATTTTATAGTGAACATATTAATGTGTCTCCATGTACAATGTTTTATATTTACCCCTGATTTCTCTGATATTATGGCACGCAGAAATGTTATTCCGGTATTTTTTGTAAATGTCAGTTATGTACATCTTTAATCATGTTAATAGGCATAGTAACCAGTTCACTGTTAAGCTATAAGAAAAGTATTTTAAGTTTTCTTACCGTCAAAACATCAAACTGTGTCTACTTCTTGTGTTCTTGTGACATTACGTTGACTTTGTGGTCACATGCTTATCCAATGTGGAGCTTATAGATTGAAACAAAATTGAGATCTGTGCTTGTAAATCCTGGTGCTTTCCGTCTAAATATAGATTCATCAGAGTGAGGCATTGACCTACAGCATGGAAGTAATTCACTGACTTACTGCTTGGAAATCAATGTGTTTTCCTTCTTAATATAGATTTATTCCGAGTGAAGCATTGACTTACTGCTTGGAAGTCCCGGTGTTTTCTGTCTAAATATAAATTTATTCAGAGACTTACAGCATGGAAGTTCGGCACTGACTTACTGAAAACACTTCTAACAAGAAATGCGTCTGTCGAACGCGGATGCCACCTGCAGCATATTTGAGAAACTGTGACAAATTGGTTAACCGAAAAGTGTGACGGACGGACGGACGGACGGACGGACGGAATGGGCTAACGGAATAAGTTCAAAGGAGTTCAAAGGATTCTTTTGTCTTAGGCTCCTCCCCCTAGCCCCTAAACCCCCTAATGTTCGCCCGGACGGACGGACGGACGGACGTCCGGACAGACAGACGGACGGTCCAAACACTATATGCCACCCGTTTCTTCGAAATAGATGTATTTATAGTGAAGCACTGACTTACTGCTAGGAAATCCATGTTTTCTGTCTAAATATAGATTTATTCAGAGAGAGGCACTGACTGACTGACTGCTTGGAAGTCCCTGTATTTTCCGTCTAAATATAGATGTATTCAGAGAGAGGCACTGACTTACTGCTTGGATGTCCCTGCATTTTCCGTTTAAATATAGATGTATTCAGAGAGAGGCACTGATTTACTGCTTGGAAGTCCTTGTGTTTTCCATCTAAATAGAAATTTATTCAGAGCGAGGCATTGACATACTTCTTGGAAATGCCTGTGTTGTCCGTCTAAATATAGATTTATTCAGAGTGAGGCACGGACTCACTCCTTGAAAATGCCCGTGTTTTCCGTCTAAATATAGATTTATTCACAGTGAGGCACGGATTCACTACTTGAAAATGCCTGTGTTTTCCGTCTAAATATACAGTAGATTTATTCAGAGTGAGGCACTGACTTACTGTTGATTTATGCCAGTATTCCTTTACAATGTGGGAACCCACATCGCAAGCAACGAGTTTAATTGGTGCTGTCGTCGCCGCTTCATTCAGCCAGTCTGGAATTACAGCCAAGGTTAACCCTTAGAATGCTGGGAACGAAAATTGTCGTCTGCTGTTATTTTATATTTTGCTTTATTCTTAATAAAAAAAACAACAGGTTTTGGCAGAACTTTAGAATCATTTCCAGAAATGATTCTAAAGTGCTGCCAGACCATTTTTTGATGAACATTAAAATTGTTAAAAAGAAACAGCAGACGACAAATTTTCATTCAGCTTTGTAAGGGTTAAGCAAAACGTTGGGCCAATTCATTGGTGAACAGAAAGGATCATAGTATGAGATGTAGACTAGTCTTATAAATAGGTTGCTGAACTTGGAAAATCACAAGTACTAGTAACTTCACTTAGAAATGGGGTTTATCCCGTCAACACAGTGCGTATGTGCCGTGAAACACGGTGCCGTGAAACATTTTTGATATCCTGTCAATACAAGCTAATCACTGCGGATTAATATGTGCGGTGGCTGGGGTTATTTGTTTGCATTTTAAAGCCATTTGTAGGTGTTGACGGGATAAATAGAATAGTAGGTTAGTGCCGTGAATGGGAAAAAATATCTGGCGTGGCACGGAAACGGGATGTGCTCGACAGAGCCTTGCCCATCCCGTTTCTTTAGCCTTGCCAGATATTTTCCCATTCACAGCACTAACCTACTATTCTCTATATATTCAACACATAAAATCTTGGAAATCGTCAAGACCGGTACAAGTATCATGAACAATTTGCAATGAATGTACATCATAGGTGTAACAAGAGGGCCCTAGTCACAATCAGGGATTAATTTACCATACACATAGGGGTCGAATTCGCACAGGGGGCATACAAATCAAGAGGCATAAATGGGCCTGTATCGCTCACCTGAAATTATTATCCACATTATAAAGCAACTCCAAAACTGTCAATTATATTATATATACAAATAATTGTTCAGGTTTTTGTCAAAATATGTACAGTCCACTGGGGGATGGGGGATAATATTACCATAAATCATAAGATCTACCACCTCTGAAGGGAACTGACCCAATATTTTGAATTTCAGCATCTTACTAAAGTGATTTTATCTTGTATGACGTAATTATCCGATTTCGACAAAAAAATGTTTCAAAGTGATCGTCTCCTTGATACACGACATGATATAAGGTATGTAAAAACTCTTAACACAAATTTCAAAGTCATTTGACATTGACCTTGGGCATGTGGACCACATGGGCATGCTATAGAATGAAAATATGGATGATAATAGTTACATACTTATTTGAAGTTTGAAGTAAATCGGAGTAAGTGTTGTGGAGATATAAGGTATGTAAAAACTTTAACAAAAATTTCAAAGTCATTTGACCTTGACCTTGGGCATGTGGACCACATGGGCAGGCTATGGAATGAAAATTCGGATGATAATAAAGAATTATTTGAAGTTTGAAGTAAATCGGAGTAAGTGTTGTGGAGATATAAGGTATGTAAAAACTTTAACACAAATTTCAAAGTCATTTGACCTTGCCCTTGGGCATGTGGACCACATGGGCAGGCTATAGAATGAAAATATGGATGAAGAATAAGAAGTATTGAATGTTGGAAGTAAATCGGAGTAAGAGTTGTGGAGATATAAAGTATGTAACACAAATGTCAAAGTAATTTGACCTTGACCTTGGGCATATGGACCACATGGGCAGGTTGTGGAATGAAAATATGCATGATTAAAAGGCAGTATTGGAAGTTGGAAGTAAACTGGAGTAACAATTGTGGATAAGGTATGTAAAAACTTTAATGCAGATTTTATAATAACGCCTTTTTTTAACGCTCATTTTGCCTTGACCTGGGGGCACAGAGGCCGCATGAGTGGGACACAGAATGAATATATGGATGATGCCCAATAAGCATACGAAGTCTCAAGCAAATAATTTGACCTTGACCTTGGGCACAGGGGCCGCATGAGTGAGGTATAGCATGAATATATGGATGATGACTAATAAGCATAAGAGGTTCAACGCAGATTTCGGACGCATGGACGGACGCACGGACACCCGGACGTCACTGTGATCACTATGTCTCGCTTTCCGCAAGCGGGCTCGACAAAAAGAATGTATACGTCCCCTGCGGGGCTCCGTACGAACAAAATGTGCCTACGTGAATTTAACATGGGGGAAAAGGAGGTGGTGGAACTGGAGGAAGGAGTCAAACAAACCTGGCTAGATATCTTGGAAATAATGTAACTCAGAATACAAAAGTTAGATTTTGAAAACTGGGGCACAAATTCCAAAATGATTTTAAAAAATATCTTTTTAGCTCCTATGTTAAATTCCCATGGGAAACTTGTTTTTGTTTTTTTCGCAATAACATCAATATTGGATGGACTTTCATTAAATACATTTTTTGGTGAGTGACATTTTTTGTTATTCTTGAAAAAGTATTAACATTTAAATAATTTTTAGATTAAATGTGTTTAGTAGCCAAAAGTTTGTCGGCAGTAAAACACCGAACAGACAGTAGTTTCAAAATCCTAGCTGAAATATAGACATACCCTCAGGTAAATCGATCACCGGTTGTTGTACAGCATGACCTCGCTCCCCAGCCCCGCCCATGTTTGTCCCGCCATCATGCTCTTGTTTCTCCGCCCATCCCGGGCTCAGAAGGTCAAGTACATGAAAGTTCTCCGTTTCCCACAGAACACAACAAAAAACATCAAACGCCCTCGGTCCTCGCATCGGGAGTTTGTCTATAATTTTCCGCATCTTACTTATATTCGTTTTCTCTGCCTGTTAGGAAAACAAGAAAAGTGAATGGGTCTAACGTCCCAGCAACAGATAAATTATAGAGATAGAACCACAGTTTAAAGTCTCAACCGACAGATCTGTGAGGGGGGGGGGGGGGGGGGGGGCAGTGTTTTCTTAAAATGTTCAAGGTACATGCCCACTCAGTAGGCACACAATGTTCTTTATATCAGAGACATTATCTGAGACATTTTCTGGCAAAATAAACATCCATTCACCATTACCCCACGTACTGACACATTTTATATCAGACGTAAATTTCCACACTGATATCAGAGGCGATAACCGTGTTTCCTTAAAATGTAAACGGGCAATACTATTTATTCTCTGTATTTATTTTTTATGTGCAATGATCATACTTTATAATCTGTTGAAAATATTATTTAAAAAACATCATGCCTCATTTGCATATGAAAATAGCCCGATACCACCACGAGTCACTATCAGTAAAATAAATATTAATAAATGATTATATCTGGCAAAATAAACATTAATTCACCATTACCCCACATATTGATACATTTTATATCAGACGTAAATTTCCACACTGATATCAGAGGCGATAAGCGTGTTTCCTTAAAATGTAAACGGACGATACTATTTATTCTCTGTATTTATTTTTTAATGTGCAATGGTCATACTTTATAATCTGTTGAAAATATTATTTTTTTCACGAGACGCATTTAATTAGTATAAATAATTAAAAAATATCATGCCTCATTTGCATATGAAACAGCCTGATACCACCGCGAGTCACTATCAGTAAAATAACTATCACTAAATGATTATATCTGTATAGCAGGCACTCGTAATTTTTACAACTGGTGGAACAGTGACACAATAATTCACTTATGTAATTCCTATAAAGAGCATTTTGTGCCTACTGAGTGGACATGTACCTCCTTTAAAGGAGCAAATCAGGATTTTAAAAAGAAAAATACTTTAAAAAATAAAAACATTTTGTCATCATGGCCCTGTGTAAGGTTGTTGAATGGAAGATATATGATACTAGGACCGCTGGGTTGTTTCTATTTTCACCCATATAGGTACATATATATCAGAATTCCTATCTTGATGCCTTCAACAAGATAGAAAATCTGATACTTATGTACCGATGTCGGTGTAAATTGAAACAACCCAGCAGTCCCAATATTGTAAAATGTTTTTTTCATGCTGAATGTAATCTGCAACTGCTGCACGAAAACATTAAAGAGATTGTGTCTGTATATATTTAATTCCGATAAATAGAGAATACCAGGCTAGTGTCTTTTGATATCAAGTTTATCAGGCAAGGCTAGGAAACGCGTAGGAATTCCGAGGCTTGCCGAGGAATTCCTACCGTTTCCGAGCCGAGCCTGATAAACTTGATATCAAAAAACACTAGCCTGGACTTCTATTTATCAGGTAACGTTTTATGCTCGAAAATGACTACAGATGACGTCGTTATCTATGGACAGAACGCGGACTTGTTTACGTTGCGTCATTATACGTCGTGTCTGTATATATTTAATTCCGATAAAGAACAGTGTGTGCCTATTGAGTGGGCGTGTACCTTTAAGTATACATGTACATCTTCTATTAACCACTTTACACAGGCCATGATGAAAACAAATATTATTTTTTCCCAAAAATCCTGAAGAAAAAAAAATGACAACTATACATTACGTTTGTAAAACATGAAAATGGTATACTGGAAACTAACTATTGAGAGTGTGTACAAAAGAAAACTTTAAATAGCACAACATTCAAAGTCATTTGAGAAAGTCTTAGGCCTACAAACGTTTTGACCTAAGAAAATGGCTAAGTGTTTGAACACCATTTTGAAAGTCACAAAGATCAAGGTCATGTTATTGGTGGTGCTAGTGCGCCACACATGTTCAGGTGAATGAACTTTCCAAATATTAAAGCAATCCTTCAAGTAATATTGAAGATATTACATGGAGAAACTCTTACAAACTTTTTTTTAGTAAATGTGCACGGACGGACGGGCGTACAGAGCCTCAAGAGCAACGCAATATGCCTGCCCCCCTTGCTACAAACTTTTCGATGAAAGAAAGCGGCTACGTGTTTCAGCAACATTTTGCATGTCATAAAGGTCAATATCGTGTAATTGGTTGTGTGAATGCATCACACATGGTCAGGTGAAGGAACTGTCCAAATATTAAAGCAATCATCAAGTAATATTGAAGATATTATACGATGGAGAAACTCTTACAAACTTTGTTTGAGTAAATGTGCACGGACGGACGGGCGTACAGACCCTCAAGAGCAACGCAATATGCCTGCCCCCCTTGCTATCACATGGGGGCATAATATGTTCAGCTGTCCTAGTATCATATATCTTCAATTAAACTACTTTACACAGGGCCATGATGAAAACACGTTATGATTTTTTATACTACGAAAATCCTGATATGCCCCGTTAATGACACCAACCTTATATCAAGAATGTATGTTTCCCGACACTCAATCTCTACAGACTTTTCAAACTTAGACATCGGTGCGATAGCGACAATTTGTTATGTTACACACTCCTGTACTTGATGGTTGGTATTTATACAAAGTATGAAGAGAATCGGTCAAAAACTGAAGAAGTAGTTTGCTGGACAAGGAAACAAAAATTCAGAGTCAAAAAGGGGCACAACTGTGTATGGATCGGTGGGACAGCGAAATTACACACTCCTGCACTTGGGAGGTATACCGAGTATGAAAATAATCGGCTAAAAACTGTAGTGTAGAAGTAGTTCACCGGACAATGAAAATTGTCTATTGACAGACGGAGAGGGTGAACACTATATGCCCCCGACAACTATATAATCGTTGTGGTGGTATGATAACATGTAATTATATGACATGCGCTTATTCTAAAGACATATAAAACACTGTTTCAACTAACACATACTTGAACATATAGAAACAAGAGCCCCACCTTTAAGTTGCTGACAAAAATTGCACCTAGTCGATACCTTCAAGTTGATATATGAAATGACCATATTCGGTCAAAAATGAAATCTGATACCACCACCCGCCCCGGACAATGGACGAAAAAGCGGTAACAATAGCTCACTTGAGTATTTGACTCAGGTGAGTTAATAAGAAAAATAGAAAAGAGGTCTGAAAATCATTTTGTGATGATTGGATTGGGTTGCAAACTTAACATATCAGTATTCATTCCAGTTACTTAGGCTTGTTAGTCTGCTGAGGATCTGTCCGTGGATGTGCAAAAACAAAAAGTGTTAGACCTTCGCGCCGTCAATAACGCATCCCCCTAAATTAATTCTGCGTACGTGCCTGTGTCTGTTTCACGAAAGCTGCCCATTGTATGGCTATATAAACAATAGACAATATTGTGATATTAAATTTAAAGGAAACTTTAAGAATGAGCATCCTTTATATTTCGATCCAACAAAGTGAAGATGTCTATCGGGATTTAACATTGGGAAATTTTTTTTTTTTAATTTAGGAAATAGTCAACCGATTTTCAAAATTTAACTTATGTTTTCTTAGTTAAATCATTTCCAAGCTATCTAGCCAGGTTTCGGAAGCAATTTCCAAAATTTCTCGTTTTTTGACTCCTCCTCCACTTTCTCCACCTTTTTCCCCCATGTTAAATTCCCATAAATAATTAATTTTTCGTAATAAAATTAATATTGACCAAATTTTACGAAATAAAAAGAAGACTCATTCTTAAATTTTGATAAAATTTAACATTATCGAAAAAAAATATTCTTTTTGCATTGTTTATATGGCCGTAACATTTGGGCAGGTTTCGTGAAACAGACAGTAATTACAGTGAATGCATTGGGTTAACTATAGGAGCCCCATTTCTCCAGTCACAATCACAAATTAATTACGGAATTGTCAGGAAAATTGCAGGCAGGAAAAGTGGGGTATACCTCCACCTCTTGCTTCATTGCCTCTGTAAAAACTTGTTTGTGAGTAAACAGTGCATCTGCAACGTCTTCAGGGTTGGTGATATCATCAATAATTTTCGTCCGGTTGGTACGCAGGATTGTACGGTGCCTCTCTTCCATATCACTGATTGATCTTATTCGTACTCAATCTACAAAGTAGAAATTAATTACAGTCGAGCACCAGTATCTTGAAGTCAAAGGGAGATCGCCCATATAGTCGACTAGGTTCGAGATAGCGATGAAGTGACATTTTCGCGAAAAATATGAAATCATATTATCCATTACACCATGAGTAAAGAATCACCAATTAATGACCAAAGGTAGTAAGTTAATCAACATTACAAGGTGGCGTCACGACTCTCAGTGAATTGCTTAAATGACCAGTGCGATATGCTTAATGAATCGTGTCAAACACTCAAATATATCCAGGTGCACCAATGAAGCAAACAACCTGAGATGGGTGTGCATATAATTTGTTTTGTTTGACAGTAGGTTTTGAAAATTAATGTCAACCAAATCGATCTTGGCAGCCATGCGGTTAAGCGATTTATCCATGGATCTGTTGTCACAGCATGATAGCAGACATTCAGAGCAATGGGTTTGTGAAATATCAAGCATATCCACGCAAGGAAACAGACATTATAAGACACTTACCCGAGTTTCAAACATACCAAGTATGTGACATTGACACTGAACTTAGCGGGGGTGGGACGATAGTGGATTTGTCATATGGTGGTAGAAGACCATTATAGTAATGTGTGTGTGAAATATCAACCAGATCGATGCAAGGAAACAGACAATATAAGACATTTATCCGAGCGTTAAGGTTTCAAACGCACCAAGTATGTGACAACCCTGGGCTTCGAAGGGGTGGGACGATCATGGATTTTTTTACGGGCAATAGTGAACCATTAGAGCAATGCATGTGAGAAATATCAAGCATATCATTGCAAGGAAACAGAAATTATAAGACATTTACCTGAGAGTTAAGGTTTTAAATGCACCAAATATTTGACCTTGGGCTTAGCGGGGGTTGGATGATCGTGGATTTGTCACAGGGCGGTAGAGGAAATTATAAGCCATGTACCCGAGCGTTAAGGTTTCGAACGCACCAAGTATGTGACCTTTACCCTGTGCTTAGCGGGGGCGGGACAAATGTGGATTTGTCGCAGAGCGGTAGGACCATTGGAGCAATGTGTGTGTGAAATGTGAAGCAGATCCGAGCAAGGAAACATAAATTATAAGCCATTTACCGGAGCGTTAAGATTTCGGGACGGACGTACAGTACTTATCATTACATGTAACGCCCGGAGCAACGGTCCCCGCAAATCGCGGCGATTGTGCCAGGTAAGATTTGTCTGGCATCGACATTTTGTATGTTTCGTTTTATTATACATGTATACATACATGTACATTTTACAAATGTATGTCACATGTGTCTAACAATATTTATTTAACAACGTGTATAAACATATATAAACACCATTGCTAAAAAGTTTCATTAATAAATAGTCATGCTTTACAGTTGGCAACTATATTATTTACGCTATATGTTTTGTTTTTATAGTATACATGTACGTGTTCTCAAGATACATCGCATCCTTGTGCACTTCGTATTGTACAGATGTACATGCATTTTTTCTCGGAACAAAATGCGTTATTCGTGTACGTTGTATTGTCATTAAAAGTTGCTCCTATTGCGTTTCTGATCGTTGATGACCATTGCTTATAAAATCAGCATCGTCGTAAACGTGATGGGCGTGCTGCTACATGTATTTGAACACATTAAATTGATAACGAGTGATATGCATATTTTCCCATTATTGATTGTATTGACATACATGTACATGTAGTGATATATTTATGAAATTCACGGGAAATAGATTTGCGTTAATACACCTACATGTATGAAACATTGCATTATTTCAGTCGCTGACACTTTCACGGAGAAATACCATGTATAATTTAATACCATATAATTGGCGACTTGCATTGAGCTGTATTGCATGTCACACGTCAAGTTATGACACGCGGATTATCCCTAATGTCGGCGAATGTCTGGAT
>CM055279.1:42613698-42701198 GCA_029237695.1 Conchocele bisecta
ATTAAGGACAGCACTGATTGTGTGTGAGATTTATGCACACGTCTTATGATGTAAACTGTGGTAAAAATATAATGTGAGAAAAAATTCACAGTTGTGAAGGTCAAAAGGTCGAGGTCATATTAAGGACAACATGGATGTGTGGCATTTGTCCACAAATATGATGTATTGAAATTTATCCCGTCAACACAGTGCGTATGTGCCGTGAAACACGATGCCGTGAAACATTTTTGATATCCTGTCAATACGACCTAATCACTGTGTATGAATATGTGCGCTGGCTGGGATTATTCCTTTTGCATTTTAAAGCCATTATTAGGTGTTGACGGGATAAATAGAATAGAGGTTAGTTAGAGCCTCGCCCATCCCGTTTCCTAAGCCTTGCCAGACATTTTTTTCCCATTCACGGCACTAACCTACAATTCTCTATTATAGCAATCCTTCAAGGGATATAGAGGATATGACAGAATTGAGAAGCTCAGGCAAACTTCTTAATGTGTGAAAAAGTTCATCAAAGTTGTGAAGGTCAAAAGGTCAAGGTCATATTAAGGACAGCATAGATGTGTGGCATGTGTCCGTGCTGTGTTAAAATATTTAAGTTATTCTCAAGGGATATAGAAGTTATGACATAATTGAGAAACTCCGGCAAACTTAATGGCCGGACGGACACACAAACACACATTACATACACTATGTGCCTCCGGCTCTACCGAGACCAGGGTCATAAACTATATTTAATGGTGTTTAATGGCCTGTCAACAGCTAAGATAATTTTACGCCTGAATAGATAGGGGGGGGGGGGGGGGGGACCCAACATCAGAAATGAATATTTGCAAAAAAAAATAAAATGTTTTCAGCCCTAAAATTAGAATAGCATGATCCAGTGCCACATCCTCACCACACCAGAGTCACTTAGCCCCGATCCTTAAAAGTAATATAATTAGTACTAATCTTACTACTTTTATAATCAGTATAACAGGATTTAAATAAGCCCAAAATAAAATGTAACTCAGGACAAATTTGATTTGTTGTTTGTTTGTTTATTGGTGTTTAACGGCCTATCAACAGCTAAGGTCATGTAAGGCCGGAAAAATGGGGGGCGGGGGGTGGGATCCCAAAATCAGAAATTAGAATAACCTGACCTGTGCCAGGTCCATACCACAACAAAGTCATTTGGCTCTTTCCCCTAAAATAGGATTATGAATAATCGTAATACGCCTATAAGAGGTATAACCAGATCCAACTGTCTGATACAAAATGCGAGGATCAATCCAGGTCTCCATTCGGAATTCCGATAAGGATGAACCCCAATCGCTAAATTGCCCATCGCATGCTCCCACTTGAGCAGTAAATACCCAAATCAGTAGCCTATTTCACCAACATTGCAAAGTATACTTATCTAGCAAAGTATACTTTGAGGGAGAAATTTTCAATTTTAGGATAAATTTATTAATTTTTATTATACTGAATTTATTACATTATCACAGCCATTGTGGCTATAATTCTGCATATTTTTAATCATCAAATATATGCAGTCGTTAGTTTCGGCCGTAATATTAGAATAGCACGACCTGGTTTCACTAAACTTCGTACGACTAAAATGTTCATAAGTGCAAATTTAGGATCGTCTGGAAATTGCAATTGATGGATTTACATTTATTGAGCATAGGTTAAATCCAATAATTGTTTACAAGAGAACACTGTTAATGTGAAATTTACAGACTATCATAATTTTGCAATTACGAACATTTTAGTCGTACAAAGTTTAGTGAAACGGGCCCCTGGTGCCACGTCCTCACCGCACCAGACGGAGGATGTATGTATATATGACTATATGTATCTCAAAATGTTTTTATTGGTACATAAATAGGAAATCCCCAACAAATTGGCAAAATAGAAGTTTACACATATAAGTAACCCATTCAACACTACAGCCATATACAGGTGTTTGCAAACACTACACTACAATTTCACTACAATCTACAATCCCAGGTAAGCCGGCTCGTGACCGGATCTGCACCTTTTGCAAGACAATTTCAAAACACACACCCAATATTCATATATGGACTAGTCTGAAAATATATTGTGTTGAATCGATTGGTCCTTAAATTATCGTATCAGTCCATTCCAATAAATTAGAGTGGAAATGATTAAGAATTGAAAGTTGGTGTGTGTGCTTTCTTTCATGTTCATTTAGTGATAGCAAATTCCAGGAATTATGCGAGTACTTCATGAAGAATTGCCATGTAAAACTACCGTATTCTGTAATCAATGCACAGTTCGTATATTTATATTGTATTTAACATTACTGCATTTAATTGTATCCCTTTTTATGAATTTCTCAGAGCAAATTATCCTCAACAACGTCAATATATTGCATGTATATAAAACGTAAGTACATTTTGTATCTGGGGCCCGTTTTCACTAACCTTCGTACGACTAAAATGTTCGTAATTGCAGAATTATGATAGTCTGTAAATTTCAATTGATGGATTTACATTTATTGAGCATAGGCTGCATAACACTGTTTGCTTTTTGCAGCTCAACTATGTAAATTTTCAACATTATTATAGTATTTTCACTACTCGAATTGATGCATATTTTCACATTGCTGTGAGTATTTTGTGCTCCCACTTTTGATAATCAATGTGTATTCTATTAAAATAATTGTGTAAAATACGCCAATGCGCACCTGGGGCCCGTTTCACTAAACTGTGTAGACTAAAATATTCGTAAATGCAAATTTAGGATCGTCTGCAAATTTGAATTGATGGATTTACATTTATAGAGCATAGGCTGCATATGCAGCCTATGCTCAATAAATGTAAATCCAATAATTGTTTACAAGAACACATTATTAATGTGAAATTTACAGACTATCATAATTTTGCACTTACAAACATTTTAGAGGTACAAAGTTTAGTGAAACTGCCCCCTGAAATACACATGCATTTGTAAACACGCACATACCACTATTGCTTAAATCTGTCAAACATGATACATATTATGAGCAAAGACTATGTTAAAGCTATAACAAAAAAGTGCTTTGGTTCTCAAACACGGGGTTTGTGGAAAGTGACGTGGGTGGGCGGATTTTTTAAATACTTTTTTTGTATGTGATCTTGGTCTCTGATTTTGAATGCCAAATAAACATGTGGTTCACATAATGCTTACTAATGCCACTACAATCTCATTAGACATGAACAATCACTAGATTTTCGTCAGATACGATTGGATTTAATATCTTTTTGCAGGGTAGTTTGTTTGTTTGTTTGTTTGTTTGTTTATTAGTGTTTAACGGCCTATCAACAGCTAATGTCATCTAAGGCCGGGCAAACGGGTTAGATCCCATTTTCACCTGCTGCATTGGGGGGAAAATACCTAAATCAGAACGGAATATTTACATCGAGAACAAATATATTCAGCCCTGAAATTAGAATAACGTGACCTGGTGCCAGGTCCATACCACACCAAAGTCACTTGGCCCCTTCCCCTAAAATAGGATTACGAATATCGTAATACTCACATAAGGGGTATAACCAGATTCAACCGTCACATACAAAATGCCAAAGACGTATGTGAGGGCCAACCCAGGTCTCCGCCCGGTAAGGATGAACCCCGATCGTTAAATTACCCATCGCGAGCTCCCACCTGCCACCCACCTTGCAGGGTAGTGTTTTTGATCGATCATGTGATGAATGTACGATATGTTTTTTTCTTTGTCCATGACAATAAAATGCCCGGACACGCAGGGATTTTTCTGACGCGGCGATATCTGAGAAACAGTGTACTTTTTATGGTCTAGTAAACAAACATATAAACTGGTACAGTTGTCATAAAAGCCTCAAATCTCCACTGGTGACGCACTCGGCGTAATGTTTTACGTCGAAAAATGTAGCTGGTTTCTGACGAGATGCCACTAGGCTCTACTTAGAGCGATTGCATAAACACATCACTAGACGAAATGTATTTATGCAGTAGTATATCTTCTGCATGTAGCTGAATGGGAATTTTCATGAAAGTGAATCATGGACTTAACGTCCCAGCAACAGATAAGGTTATGTATAGAGACGGGACCAAAGTTTTAAAGTATCATCCAACACACCAATGTGATGGTAATACTATGTATTTTATTCACGCCTAGGATGAGGCTTGAACTCAGAACCTCCGGTATTGAAGTTCAGTGCCATATCCCCTAGGCCACAGCCCATCCCTGAATTCGTCATGAAACATTTAACCCTGGCGCGGAGTGCAGTACCAGTGAAGGCACGAGATATAAACAAGGGATGGCTGATACATGTACATGTCAGGCTGGTATACTTATACCAGTGAAGGCACAGAGATATAAACAAGGGATGGCTGATACATGTACATGTCAGGCTGGTATACTTATACCAGTGAAGGCACAGAGATATAAACAAGGGATGGCTGATACATGTACATGTCAGGCTGGTATACTTATACCAGTGAAGGCACGATATATAAACAAGGGATGGCTGATACATGTACATGTCAGGCTGGTATACTTATACCAGTGAAGGCACGAGATATAAACAAGGGCTGGCTGATACATGTACATGTCAGGCTGGTATACTTATACCAGTGAAGGCATGAGATATAAACAAGGGAGGAGGCTGATACATGTACATGTCAGGCTGGTATACTTATACCAGTGAAGGCATGAGATATAAACAAGGGCTGGCTGATACATGTACATGTATATGAGACACGCCATATGATTTTGTACCTATTAAGAACATGAGCGATTTTGTTAATGAAATATAACATTATTTACAGAAACTGTAATATTTTCTGTGAATTACGTTGAAATATGACAACATTTTCATATCAAATGCGGAATAAAAGTTTCATCATCTTTCGACGTTATTTGCGGAAAACTTTGTAAATATCTTTCACGAGATATCGCACATGTTGACAGGTACAAAATCACATGCCTGTCTCATATGTCAAGCTGCCCATATAACAGTGGACATATAAGAAACATCATTATCACAGATATTGCATAAAATGGGCTTTCCCAGTTTACTAACACAGTTTATTAAAAATCATAATACACAAGTGTAATAAATATACAAATGAGTCCGCTACGGAAAACATGTTAGATAATCAGTACAGGTTCAAACTTAGTTCTGAGTACATAACTCTAATTACATTTCATTACACTGCATTACATAAGAGTTATGACGGAGTAATATTTCCAAATGTACGTTTGAAGCATTCTTTGTTTATTTTCTACTTTGTGGAGAGTGACCTAAGAAATTTGTTAATACACACTTTATTATATAAGCTCATGGTTATAGTTTTGTCATATTGCAGAATTATCTCTCCATAACAATATAGCGAAGTATGAACGTCAACGCCCTGCAGGTATTTTCTATATTTTAGCACGCGAAGTGTAAATGGTATTAAGCACATTTTTAATACGTAGCGTGGTGTAGTGATATAGTACAACCTGTTGTCGATAAAGTGGAAACTTGCAGCTACTTCATATTATGATGATGTGGTTATGCAATATATATAATCTAAGATTTGTGTTGATTTCATATGATATTTATTAAACTATCTGACTGATTTCATAAGAAACTCGGCATAGCCTCGTTTCTTATGAAACCAGTAAACTCGTTTAATAAATATCATATTAAATCATCACTCATGCAATATCCTCTATATATATTAACATCGGGTAGTGAACAGGGGGCCGTTTCACTAAACTTTGTACGACTCAAATGTTCGTAAGTGCAAATTTAGGATCGTCTGGAAATTTCAATTGATGGATTTTCATTTATTGAGCATAGGCTGCATATGCAGCCTATGCTCAATAAATGTGAATCCAATAATTGTTTACAAGAACACATTGTTAATGTGAAATTTACAGACTATCATAATTTTGCACTTACGAACATTTTAGACGTACAAAGTTTAGTGAAACGGCCCCCTTAAATATAAATGCATTTGTAAACACGCACATACATGTACCACTATTGCTTAACTCGGTCAAACATGATACATATTTTGAGCAAAGACTATGTTAAAGGTATAACAAAAAGTACTTTGGTTCTCAAACACGGGGTTTGTAGAAAGTGACGTGGGTGGGTGGATTTTTTTAAAATATTTTTTTTGTATGTGATGCCAATTAAACATGTGGTTCACATAATGCTTAATAATGCCACTACAATCTCATTAGACATGAATACTCATGGATTTTCGTCAGATACGATTGGATTTTTTAATATCTTTTTGCAGGGTAGTTTGTTTGCTTGTTTGTTTATTAGTGTTTAACGGCCTATCAACAGCTAAGGTCAAGTAAGGCCGGGCAAACGGGTTCGATCCCATTTTAACCTGCTGCATTGGGGGGAAAATCCCAAAATCAGAACGGAATATTTACATCGAGAACAAATATATTCAGCCCTGAAATTAGAATAACCTGACCTGGTGCCAGGTCCATACCACACCAAAGTCACTTGGCCCCTTCCCCTAAAATAGGCTTACGAATATCGTAATACTCACATAAGGGGTATAACCGGATTCAACTGTCACATACAAAATGCCAAAGACGTATGTGAGGGCCAAACCAGGTCTCCAGTCGGGATTCCGGTAAGGATGAACACCGATCGTTACATTATCCATCGCGTGCTCCCACCTACCACCCTCTGCAGGGTAGTGTTTTTGATCGATCATGTGATGAATTTAAAACATGTTTTTTCTTTGTCCATGACAATAAAATGCCCGGACACAGAGGGATTTTTCTGACGCGGCGATATCTGAGAACCAATGTACTTTTTATGGTCTAGTAAACAAACATATAAACTGGTACAGTTGTCATAAAAGCCTCAAATGTCCACTGGTGACGCACTCGGCGTAATGTTTCACGTCGAAAAAAGTACCTGGTTTCTGACGAGATGCCACTTGGCTCTACTTAGAGCGATTGCATAAACATATTACTAGTCAAAAATGTATTTATGCAGTAGTCTATCTTCAGCATGTAGCTGAATTTTCATGAAAGTGAATCATGGATTTAACGTCCCAGCAACAGGTAAGGTTATATATAGAGACGGGACCACAGTTTTAAAGTAGCATCCAAAACACTAGTGGGATGGTAATACTATGCGAGTATTTATTTATGCCTATGGTGAGGCTTGAACTTACAACTTCCGGTATTGAAGTCCAGTGCCATATCCCCTCGGCCACAGCCCATCCCTGAATTCGTCATGAAACATTTAACCCTGGCGCGGAGTGCAGTACCAGTGAATGCATGAGATATAAACAAGGGATGGCTGATACATGTATATGAGACGCGCCATTTGTTAATAATTTGTTAATACACACTTTATTAGGTAAGCTTATGGTTATAGTTTTGTCATATAATTCCAGAATTATCTCTCCATAACAATATAGCGAAGTATGAACGTCAACGCCCTGCAGGTATTTTCTGTATTTTAGCACGCGAAGTGTAAATGCTATTACGCACATTTTTAATATGTATCGTGGTGTAGTGATATAGTACAACATATTGCCGATAAAGCGGAAACGTGCAGCTACTTCAAATTATGATGATGTGGTTATGCAATATATATAATCTAATATTTGTGTTGATTTCATATGATATTTATTAAACTCGCCGACTGATTTCATAAGAAACTCGGCATAGCCTCGTTTCTATGTAATCAGCAAACTAGTTTAATAAATATCATATTAAATCATCAGTCATGCAATATCCTCTATATATTAACATCAGATAGTGAACAGGGGGCCATATCAATAAACTTTGTACGACTCAAATGTTCGTAAGTGAAAATTTAGGATCGTCTGGAAATTTCAATTGATGGATTTACATTTATTGAGCATAGGCTGCGCTCAATAAATGTAAATCCAATAATTGTTTACAAGAACACATTGTTAATGTGAAATTTACAGACTATCATAATGTTGCCCTTACGAACATTTTAGTCGGATTACCTCAGGTACAATTGTGATTGATTGATTGTCTGTTCAACAGCAAGGTCAGCCACGTGATAAAAATATGTTGCCAGAAACTTGGCAAAGCCTCGTTCGAGGCTTTGCCAAGTTTCTGACAACATATTCTGACACTCGGTGTAATATCCTTGTATCCTTGTCCCACGCCAGTGCACAGGTGGAAGACTCGGACCTAGGACCCAATATATGGCTCATTTAAAAAACGTTACCACACCCATCAATTTCCGTACACTATACATTATAGCCTATTCAAGGTAGACAAGAGTTTAGAACTAGATGGCCGCGGCCTGCATGTCGCGCCTTGTGGCGAGGCATGGACACTAAACAAAAAGATATAGTATAACGAAAAACTTTAACCAAAAAACTTAACCAAAAAGTTTAACCGGACACACGTACGTACGTACCTTAGCCAAAGTACTGACTATATAGCGCTTTCCGCAAGCGGGCGCGAAAAAAACTTTAACCAAAAACTTGAAAGTAATTTGACCTTGACAATGGGCACAGGGGCCGCACGGGAGGGGGGTAGAATGAAAATATAGATGATGATAAACACCCATGTGAAGTTTCAAGGTAATGGGCAAAGCAGTTGCAGAGATATAGTATAACGAAAAAACTTTAACCAACCAAAAAAACTTTAACCAAAAAACTTAACCAAAAACTTCAAAGTAATTTGACCTTGACATTGGGCACAGGGGCCGCACGGGAGGGGGGGGTAGAATGAAAATATAGATGACGATAAACACCCATGTGAAGTTTCAAGGTAATGAGCAAAGCAGTTGCAGAGATATAGTATAACGAAAAACTTTAACCAAAAAACTGAACCAAAAAACTTAACCAAAAACTTTAACCAAAGGACTTAACCAACAACTTTAACCAAAAAACTTAGCCAAAAAGCTTAACCAAAAACTTTAACCAAAACGTTTAACCAAAAACTTCAAAGTAATTTGACCTTGACATTGGGCACAGGGGCCGCACGGGAGGGGGGGGGGGGGGGTAGAATGAAAATATAGATGATGATAAACACCCATGTGAAGTTTCAAGGTAATGGGCAAAGCAGTTGCAGAGATATAGTATAACGAAAAACTTTAACCAAAAAACTTAACCAAAAAACTTAACCAAAAACTTTAACCAAAAAACTTAACCAAACGATTTAGCCAAAAACTTTAACCAAAACGTTTAACCAAAAAACTTCAAAGTAATTTGACCTTGACATTGGGCACAGGGGCCGCACGGGAGTAGATGAATGATATAGATGATGATAAACACCCATGTGAAGTTTCAAGGTAATGGGCAAAGCAGTTGCAGAGATATAGTATAACGAAAAACTTTAACCAAAAAACTTAACCAAAAACTTAACCAAAAACTTTAACCAAAAAACTTAACCAAAAAACTTAACCAAAAACTTTAACGAAAAAACTTAACCAAAAACTTCAAAGTAATTTGACCTTGACATTGGGAACAGCGGCCGCACGGGAGGGGGGTAGAATGAAAATATAGATGATGATAAACACCCATGTGAAGTTTGAAGGTAATGGGCAAAGCAGTTGCAGAGATATAGTATAACGAAAAACTTTAACCAAAAAACTTAACAAAAAAACTTAACCAAAAATTTTAACCAAAAACTTTAACCAAAAAACTTAACCAAAAAACTTAACCAAAAACTTTAACCAAAAAACTTAACCAAAAACTTCAAAGTAATTTGACCTTGACATTGGGCACAGGGGCCGCACGGGAGGGTGGTAGAATGAAAATATAGATGATGAACACCCATGTGAAGTTTCGAGGTAATGGGCAAAGCAGTTGCAGAGATATAGTATAACGAAAAACTTTAACCAAAAAACTTTAACCAAAAAACTTAACCAAGAAACTTAACCAAAAAACTTTAACCAAAAAACTTAACCAAAAACTTTAACCAAAAAACTTAACCAAAAAACTTAACCAAAAACTTTAACAAAAAAACTTAACCAAAAACTTTAACCAAAAAACTTAACCAAACAACTGAACCAAAAACTTTAACCGGACACACGTACGTACGTATGTACGTACGTACGCCAAAGTGCCGACTATATCGCGCTGTCCGCAAGCAGCCGCGACAAAAATGCGCTAGACCGGATTAGTTTCGGGCTCACTCAAACACAACAAGTTTCGATTTTTCTGCTGCCTTACATCTCTGGCAATAGATACATGCATTCAGGCCCTAAATATATTCACTTTAAACATTTGTGTTCAGTATACAGTTACAGAGAAATTTCTCTGTTCGAAAGAATCCCACACAATCAGCTTCACACATCGCCACCTGATTGGCTGAACTAATATAGGAGTATTTATGATTCTCCAGTTCAGGTTTTCCCATGATGTAATTATTGATTATTCTGCGAATATAACAAAGGAAATCCGAAAGTAATGTTCACGGAAGGTTATGTCGAAATGTTGGGACACAAATCAAAATATAAGGACGTTTTAGATAATACAAGGTTAATAATACTTATTAGCACTTCTTTGAGTTACTGATGTTTATTTCAGTGATCCACGTCAATATGTTGAAACTAATGGGATTTCAGCATGATTTAACACATTATTTTTGCTTCCAAAGTCCACACAAATGGGTGAAATTTATTCGGACATAGCTACTTTGCCAGTAACTAACTAAATTTATAAAAGCAGATGCTTGAAGTGAATATATTGGAAATATGTGGTGTTTGAGCAGGCCCGAAAATACGGCATTTTTGCGAAGCTGATTCTCACCTTGAAAATACTTTAATGTATAATGTATGGAAATGGGGTAACATTTTTCAAATGAGCCAATTATTGGGTCCTAGGTCCGAGTCTTCCACCTGTGCACCAGTGCCCATGATGGATACTCTCACCTACTACTATCTTTTTCGAAATATTAATTTTTAAAAATTTAAGAATGAACCTTCTTTTTGTTTTGGGAAATTTGGTTCAACATTGATTTTATTGCGAAAACAATTTCCTCATGTTAAGTCCCCATATACATATCCAATTGTTTTCTTATTTTGACTCCTCCCACAGCTCCTCCACCTCCGTTTCCACCATGTTAAATTTCCCAGACAAATCAATGTTTCATAATAAAATCAAAATTTGACCCGAGATTTACACGAGACCTCGTTTATATGAAAATCTTTGTTGAAAAAATCTCATTATTTTGTTTATTTCTCCATAAAGGTATATGTTGTTACCACTCAGTTGAACCGTCTAGAACGATTCAAATGAGTGGTAACAACATATTCAAGATGAAAGAAAGAAAATAGGATTTATTTTGCCTAAAAAGTTAGAATAACCTGACCTGGTGCCACGTCCATACTACACCTAAGTCACTTGGTCCCTTCCCTGAAAAGTAATACTGGTAGGATAACTCTTATAAGGGGTATAACCAGATCCAACTCTCACAAACAAGAATGCCAAAGACAAACCTGAGGGTAAAACCAGGTCTCCGGTTGGTATTTCAGTAAGGATGAATCCCGATCGTTCAATTGCCCATCGCATGCTCCCAACCAACCACCACCACAAATGATTAAACAAAAGAATAGAATTGATCACTGAGATATAAGGCACTACAGTCTATGTCAAAGGGTTCGAGACCCTTTCTTGCACCAACCCATTTACCCGTTCAACACTACACACCTCTATTATCATAATGTTTGCAAACAGTGTAGATCCAAATGAGCCGGCTCGTAATGAGCCGTCTCAACAGGATCAGCACTTTTTGTAAGTAATTTCCATATTTTTTACAAACCAAAAACACCCCCTTTTCATAAATGGATTAGTCTGCTAATCATTTTGTGATGATTGGATTGTTCAGAAATTAACATCTAAAAATCTATTCCAGTTACTCAGGGGTGACATGGTTAAACAAAAGATACAGAATTGACCACCGAGATGAAAGGCACTATAATAAATCCATGTCAAAAGGGTCCGAGGCCCTTTCTTGCACCAACCCATACAAAAGAGTGCAACTATTTTGTCATCTGATTTTCCCCCCATTTCATTTCCTAATACCTAAGTGCTTTCATAAACAGGAATTTTCTAATTTCAGGATTTTTCTTTATCATTTTCAGAGAGTAGTTTAACTACTCTCTGAAAATGACAAAAACATTCCTTCTTTGTCTATACATGTATTAACAACAGTTGTCAGAAGACAACGAAGCTCGCCTGTTGGCAGCCTTCACTCAAACTTGGCACAGTTGCATAAAAACATGAATATTATATAACTTGACCTTGTGTTAAGGGGCGCGCGGTGGACCTTGACATTGGGGTCAGTGGTGCAAGGTGGGTCGCGGGTTCGCTATAGCATAATATAGCATATTAAGATGAATGCATGTATGAAATATCAATGCGCTCCCTGAAAACGGAAGTAAAACACAATTTAACCCAACGTTAAGTTTATGAACGCACTAAGTTGGTGATTTTCTACAGCACGATAGCTATTCACATGAGGAATGCATGTATGAATGTGCTAAGTTTGTGACCTTGACCTTGGGAAAAGGGGTGGGGGTCATGGATTTGCTGCAGCACAATAGAGAATCATCAGATGAATGCATGTATGAAATATCAAAGCGTTACCTGTAAAGAAACAGAAGTTACACAACATTTACCCCAATGTTAAGTTGATGAACATTCTAAGTTTGTGACCTTGTGGGAAGGGTTGGGTGGTGGTGGGTAGTGGATTTGCTACATCATGATAGATGGTCATCTGAGGAATGCGTGTATGAAATATCAAGGCGTTCCATGAAAGGAAACAGATGTTATAAGACATTTACCCCAACGTTAAGTTTATGAATGTGCTAAGTGTGTGACATTGACCCTGGGGTAAGGGGTGGGTGGTGGTTGGTGGGTTGTGGATTTGCTACAGCATAATAGACGGTCATCTGAGGAATGCATGTATGAAATATCAAGGCGTTCCATGAAAGGAAACAGATGTTATAAGACAAATTCCCCCATGTTAAGTTTATGAATGTGCTACATTTGAGAACTTGACCTTGGGGGAAAGGGGTGGGGGGTGGGTCATGGATTTACTATAGAATGATAGAGTATCATCAGATGAATGCATGTATGAACAAGAAACAAGGCAAAGCCACGAAGGCCAGGTTTTTTCCAAGCATAGACACTTGGATAACATAATTATACCCACTTTTTGTAGACTAGATGGCCGTGGCCTGCATGTCGCGCCTTGGGGCGAGGCATGGACACTACAAAAATAGATATAGTAGATGGAAAAACTTTAACCAAAAAACTTTAACCGGACACACGGACGAACGGACGGACGTATGCCAAAATGCCGACGATATCTCGCTTTCCGCAAGCAGGTGCGACAATGATGATAAACACCCATGTGAAGTATCATGGTATTGGGTGAAGCAGTTGCAGAGATATAGTACACGAAAAAACTTTAACAAAACAATTCAAAGTAATTTGACCTTGACATTGGACACAGGATCGCGCTTTCCGCAAGCAGGTGCGACAATGATGATAAACACCCATGTGAAGTATCAAGGTACATGTATTGGGTGAAGCAGTTGCAGAGATATAGTACACGAAAAAACTTTAACAAAAAAAATCAAAGTAATTTGACCTTGACATTGGGCACAGGGGCCGCACGGTTGGGGGGTAGAATGAAAATATGGATGATGATAAACACCCATGTGAAGTTTCAAGGTAATGGGCGAAGCAGTTGCAGAGATATAGTATAACAAAAAAGTTTTAACCAAAAAACTTTAACCAGACGTATGTTAAAAAGTTAACGTTGAAAATGGCTAAGTCAATTACGTAGAAATAATAGGTGAAGGTAAAAAAATGGTCACATGTTGGATAGTTGTATGTGGTAGGCACCCCTTGGTTATGAAGCTGTGAAAGTTTGGTGGTCATAGGTGGTACAGTACCAAAGAAATGGACTTAAACACGAAAACTTAACATTGTAAACGCGAAAAACTTAACATTGAAAATGGGTAAGTCGACTGCGCGGAAAAAATGGGTCAAGTTAAAAAAAAAGTAACATGTTGGATTGTAATATGTGGTGGGCACCCCTTGATTATGAAGCTGTGAAAGTTTGATAGTCCTAGGTGGAACAGTACCAAAGAAATGGACTTAAACACGAAAACTTAACATTGTAAACGCGAAAAGTTAACATTGAAAATGGCTAAGTCGAATGCGCGGAAAAAATGGGTCAAGTTAAAAAAAAAGTAACATGTTGGATAGTGATATGTGGTGGGCACCCCTTGATTATGAAGCTGTGAAAATTTGGTGGTCCTAGGTGGTACAGTAACAAAGAAATGGACTCAAACACGAAAACTTAACATTGATTGTGGACGCAGTCCGCCCGCCCGCCCGCCCGCCCGCCCGCCGGGCGGGCCCGCCCGCCCGCCCGCCCGGCTTTCACCAATCCAATAGCCTGGATTTTTTTTAAAACAACCTGGCTAAAAATAAAGGCGTTCCCTGTAAAGAAACAGAAGTTATACAAAGACATTTACTCCAACGTTAAGTTTATGATGTTGATTTTGGGGAAAGGGGTGGGGGAGGGGGGGGAGGTCATTGATTTGCTGTAGCACAATAGATGATCATAAGATGAATGCATGTATGACATATCAAAGCGTTCCCTGTAAAGAAACAGAAGTTACACAACATTTACCCCAACGTTAAGTTTATGAACATGCTAAGTTTGTGACCTTGACCTTGAGGTAAGGGTTGTGTGGTGGGTTGTGGATTTGCTACAGCACGATAGAGGGTCATCTGAGGAATGCATGTATGCAATATCAAGGCATTTCAAGAAAGGAAACAGATGTTATAAGATATTTACCCGAACGTTAAGCTTATGAATGTTCTATGTTTGTGACCTTGACCTTGGGGTAAGGGATGGGCGGCGGGTCATGGATTTGCTACAGCACGATAGAGTATCATCAGATGAATCCATGTATGAAATATGAAGACGTTCCCTGTAAATAAACAGAAGTTACACAACATTTACACCAACGTTAAGTTTATGAACATGCTAAGTTTGTGACCTTGACCCTGGGGTAAGGGTTGGGTGGTGGGTCATGGATTTGCTACATCATGATAGATGGTCATCTGAGGAATGCATGTATGAAATAACAAGGTGTTGCATGAAAGGAAACAGAAGTTATAAGACATTTATCCCAAAGTTAAGTTTGAGAATGCGCTAAGTTTGTGACCTTGAATCTGGGGTAAGAGTTGGGTGGTGGGTCATGGATTTGCTACAGCATGATAGAGGGTCATCTGAGGAATGCATGTATGAAATATCAAGGCGTTCCATGAAAGGAAACAGATGTTATAGGAAATTTACCCCAACGTTAAGTTTATGAATGTGCTAAGTTTGTGACCTTGACCTTGGGGTGGTGGGCTATGGATTTGCTACAGCATGATAGAGGGTCATCTGAGGAATGCATGTATGAAAGAACAAGGTGTTCAAAAGGAAACAGAAGTTATAAGACATTTACCCTAACGTTAAGTTTGTAGACGACGCCCACGCCGACGATGCCGGGGGTATGTCATAAGCTCTTCTGCACTTCGTGCAGGCGAGCTAAAAATTGACATTTTCATAAAAATCCAAAAACAATTCCTGAAATTCAATTTTAATAATATCACTGAAATGACGGGTATAAGTAGTTGGCATGAAAACAGTTTGTTTCCTGATTTTTCTTGTGTCTCTACAAAAGTATATGCCGTTATCACTCAAATTGCGACTTTGAAAATTGTCCGGTTTAGAGAGCATTCCAGTTTCCAGAGGATATCGTTTCCTGAGGTTACACTGTATCCACTCATTTGAACAGACTCAATGAGACGGTTCAAATGAGTGGTAACATCATATACAGAGTAACCTCTTGAAACCGAACCCTCTGGAAACCGGTATACTCTCTAAACCGGACAATTTGCAAAGTCTCGATACGTTTCATTCTTTAGTTAGTATACAAAAACACTCCTTATACCAGACCCCCTGTATTCATGAAACCAGACAAAAGAACAGCCCTTTTGTCCATCTTTCTACTGAATACTACCTCTCCAAACTGAACAGTCCAAAGCGGTGACATTCAACAAAAGACTCCTCTGGAGGACTCCACCGTTACCCCTTAGACCGCTATCTTATTTTTTTTGTCTGCTATTTATTTTCTATTTTCCATTTTTATCATCAAAAACATGCTTTGATAGCACTTTAGAATAATTAACAACATGCTTTGACAGCACTTCAGAATCGCTTTTATTGAGAAATAAGGCAAGATATAAAAGCAACAGCAGATGACAATTGTTATGTGTAGCGGTCTAAGGGTTAACCCTTACAACGCGGGAGTGAGTGAGTGAGTGAATAGGGTTTAACGTCCGCTTTTCTGACATAGAGGTACAAGCCTCAGGGAGTCTACACGCAGACGGGTCAACGGGGTCGTGTCCCGTATCCCCTGGTCCGGGTGGGGGGGGGGAGGGGTAAATCCCAACTTCAGAACTCAATATTTACAATCAAAATATATATTCAGTCCTGAAATTAGAACAACCTGATATGGTGCTAGGCCCTCGCCACACCAACATCATTTATCCCATCCCCTAAAAGTAATAGGATTAGCGCTAATCTTACTTTTATATATGGGGCATAGCCTGACTCAACTCTCACATACAAGAAAGCCAAAAATGTACATGAGGGCCAAATCCGGTATAGTGGGTTCCGGAAAGTATGAACCCAATCGTTAAGCCAGTTTAGTCGCCTTTTACGACAAGCAATGGCTACTGCAGCACTATTCTCAGGATCAGTTGATCCCGCCCCGGTGCCTGCACAGGGCTACAACGCGGGAAACGTAAATTATCGTCTGAAAAAGAAAAAGAACAAAAAATTGGGCAATTAGAAAAAGATTTAATAAACAACATACATTATCAAACTATATTAGATGAACTTAATATCGAACGAAATAAACTTAGCGAAATAATTAATGAAAAAACAAAAGGCAATATTTTAAGATCGAAAGCTGAATGGGTAGAAGGTACTGAAAAGAATACAAAATATTTTTCTAACTTAGAAAAAAAAAGATCAGAAGAAAAATCAATTAAGCAAATAAACATAAATGGCAATCTAGAAAACAACCAAAGGGATATTCTTGAACATGCAAAACATTATTATGCACACATCTATAGTAGAAATAATAATATAGAAACAGAAAATAACCACTTTTTCGACGAAAACGATAAAAAACTAAATGATGATGAAAAACAGACATGTGAAGGTATAATAAATGAAAATGAATGCCAATCGGCACTAAGAGATATGAAGAATATGAAAAGTCCAGGATCAGATGGAATTACAGCTGAGTTTTATAAATTATATTGGAACGATATCAAGGAACATTATATCAATCGATTAACTATTTCATATCAAAAACGGATCTTTAACAGAGTTACAAAAACAAGGAATTATTACACTATTACCGAAAAAAGATAAAGATACACTTTCACTGGACAATTGGAGACCGATATCACTTTTGAATGTAGATTATAAAATTGCAACCAAAGTAGTGAGCAATAGAATTAAAAAAGTACTTGATTCCATAATTAATGTTAATCAAACTGGATTCATAAAGGGCCGTTACATAGGAGAAAATGTTCGTACACTCATGGAAATAATAGAAGAAACCAACGATACCAATATACCTGGTCCAGTTTTCTTTGCTGATTTTCAAAAAGCCTTTGACAGCTTAGATCATAAATTCATAATCACGTGCTTAAAAAGATTAAACTTTGGAGAATCTCTCATACAATGGATAGAACTATTTTATAAAGCCGCAAAAAGTTGTATTTCAAATAATGGATATCTATCAGATTTTTTTAATGTGAAGAAAGGTGTAAGACAAGGCTGTCCATTGTCAGCTAATATTTTCATTATATGCATAGAAATATTATCAAGACAAATAAATAACAACGACAACATAAAAGGTCTAATACTAGGTGGAAATGAAATAAAACAAACCCTGTTTGCTGACGATGCAAGTTTTACTCTAGATGGTTCAGAACGTTCATTTAATGAACTTATAAAAACGTTAGATACTTTTGCGAAAATATCTGGTCTCAAATTAAATAAATCAAAATCTACGGCCTTAAGGATAGGAAGGTTAAAAAACGACCCAAGCAAATGGTGTAACAGTAATACATACACTTGGTCAAATGACCGTGCCTCAACATTAGGAATAATATTCACAAACAACAAAACTAAAATTCATGAATTAAATTTATCCCTAAAATTAATGTCATTCCAACATTGTCTAAATAATTGGCAAAAACGGAACTTAACATTAATTGGCAAAATAACTGTGTTGAAGACTTTTGCGTTACCTAAACTAATATACCCATTAACTGTGCTCGAAAATCCGGAAGACCGGACAATCGAACAAATTAATTCTATAATGTATACATTTCTTTGGGATGGTAAACCGGACAAAATATCACGAAATACTATAATTCAAAAGTATGAAAACTACGGTCTCAAAATGGTAAATATTCATGCATTCATAAATTCCCTAAAATGTTCATGGATCAAACGTCTAAAAGGTACACAAAACCACTTGAAAAACGCATACAATAAAGAACTAAATAAATATGGAGGAGATATATTGTTTAAAAGTAATCTGGATCATAACGATGCCAACAAAATAATTAAAAAATATACATTCTTGAAACAAATATTAATTTCATGGTGTAAAATAAACTATAACAATAAAAATTCTAATATATCGCACGAAATTATATGGCATAACAGCAATATCAAAAACGAAAGCAAAAATACATTTTTCTACACAGAATGGCATAATAAAGGTATTATGTATGTGAAGCATATATATGACTATAGGATAAAATAATTATATAACTTTGATACTCTAAAAGAAATATAAAACATAAACAATGGAGACTTCTTAAAATATTATATCCTGCTAGGCAATATTAAAGCAGAATGGAAACAGACAATGATATTAGAACAAATAGATAATGACATTCCAAAGTATTTAATATCTACTATATTATCGTCAAATAATGTGAATAAAATATTATACAACAAGGAAATTGACAATATGAGGTTGCCACAACAAAAACATATACTGAAATGGGAAAACGAATAAAACAAGAAATGCGTCTGTAGAACGAGGATGCCACCTGTAGCATATTTGAGAAACTGTGACAAAGTGGTTAACCGAAAAGTGTGACGGACGTGGGACGGACGGACGGACGGACGGACGGTCCAAACACTATATGCCACCCGTTTCTTCGAAACCCGGTGGCATAACAATCAAAACATCGAATGGAATTATATTTTCTCATAGCCATACAAAAATACAATAAGTACAAAACTTAGAGCTTTTCAATACAAATATCTAATGTGAATAATTCCGAATAACTCATTTCTGTTCAAATGTAAAATAAAGCCATCAAATCTATGTGATTTTTGTCACATGGCCGTAGATTCAAACAAACACATGTTTTGGGAATGTACTAACATACAACCTTTTTGGTCAGACGTAAACGAACTATTACATACAAGTAGATTAGACTTCACTATGCACTTAACTTATGAATGTATATCATTATGTAACGCAAAAGTTCCATGTAAAAATAAAACAAGAAACGAGGCAAAGCCACGAAGGCCAGGTTTTTTCCAAGCATAGACACTTCGATAACATAATTGTACCCACTTTTTGTAGACTAGATGGCCGTGGCCTGCATGTCGCACCTTGGGGCGAGGCATGGACACTAAAAATATAGATATAGTAGATGGAAAAACTTTAACCAAAAAACTTTAACCGGACACACGGACGAACGGACGGACGTATGCCAAAATGCCGACGATATCGCGCTTTCCGCAAGCAGATGTGACAATGATGATAAACACCCATGTGAAGTATCAAGGTATTGGGTGAAGCAGTTGCAGAGATATAGTACACAAAAAAACTTTAACAAAAAAATTAAAAGTAATTTGAACTTGACATAGGGCACAGGATCGCGCTTTCCGCAAGCAGGTGCGACAATGATGATAAACACGCATGTGAAGTATCAAGGTATTGGGTGAAGCAGTTGCAGAGATATAATACACGAAAAAAAATTAACAAAAAAATTCAAAGTAATTTGACCTTGACATTGGGCACAGGATCGCGCTTTCCGCAAGCAGGTGCAACAATGATGATAAAGACCCATGTGAAGTATCAAGGTATTGGGTGAAGCAGTTGCAGAGATATAGTACACGAAAAAACTTTAACAAAAAAATTCAAAGTAATTTGACCTTGACATTGGGCACAGGATCGCGCTTTCCGCAAGCAGGTGCGACAATGATGATAAACACCCATGTGAAGTATCAAGGTATTGGGTGAAGCAGTTGCAGAGATATAGTACACGAAAAAACTTTAACAAAAAAAATTCAAAGTAATTTGACCTTGACATTGGGCACAGGATCACGCTTTCCGCAAGCAGGTGCGACAATGATGATAAACACCCATGTGAAGTATCAAGGTATTGGGTGAAGCAGTTGCAGAGATATAGTACACTAAAAAACTTTAACAAAAAAATTCAAAGTAATTTGACCTTGACATTGGGCACAGGGGCCGCACGGTTGGGGGTTAGAATGAAATTATGGATGATGATAAACACCCATGTGAAGTTTCAAGGTAATGGGCGAAGCAGTTGCAGAGATATAGTATAACAAAACAGTTTTAACCAAAAAACTCTAACCAGACGTATGTTAAAAAGTTAACGTTGAAAATGGCTAAGTCAATTACGTAGAAATAATAGGTGAAGGTAAAAAAATGGTCACATGTTGGATAGTTGTATGTGGTAAGCACCCCTTGGTTATGAAGCTGTGAAAGTTTGGTGGTCCTAGGTGGTACAGTACCAAAGAAATGGACTTAAACACGAAAACTTAACATTGTAAACGCGAAAACTTAACATTGAAAATGGCTAAGTCGACTGCGTGGAAAAAATGGGTGAAGTTAAAAAAAAAGGAACATGTTGGATAGTGATATGTGGTGGGTACCCCTTGATTATGAAGCTGTGAAAGTTTGGTGGTCCTAGGTGGTACAGTACCAAAGAAATGGACTTAAACACGAAAACTTAACATTGTAAACGCGAAAACTTAACATTGAAAATGGCTAAGTCGACTACGCGGAAAAAATGGGTGAAGTTAAAAAAAAAGTAACATGTTGGATAGTGATATGTGGTGGGCACCCTTTGATTATGAAGCTGTGAAAGTTTGGTGGTCCTAGGTGGTACAGTAACAAAGAAATGGACTCAAACACGAAAACTTAACATTGATTGTGGACGCCGCCCGCCGCCCGCCCGCCGCCCGCCCGCCGCCCGCCCGCCCGGCTTTCGCCAATCCAATAGCCTGGATTTTTTTTCAAAAAACCTGGCTAACAATATTTATTAGCTTTATCATTCTACTTGCAAAATATTTCATTTTTAAATGCAAGTATGAGTCAACACATCCAACAATAGAACACGTTAATGCTTATCTTAAACAGACTATTAACATCGAAAAAACAATTGCCAGTATGAGAGACAAACTTGACAAGTTTCACTCGAAATGGAATGACTTTATACAGTAAAGCAGACATTAAAATAAATCGACCACTCCTATAAACTCATCCTTAGGTTAAAGTATTCCCCACCCCCCATTTTCCAATAACACCTTTGTTATTACTTCTTTTAGGAAAACATGTATTTTTAACCTTGTAAAACCACCCTCATTTCATATACCCATATCGACCTATACAACTCCAATAAAAACAAGAAATGCGTCTGTCGAACGCGGATGCCACCTGCAGCATATTTGAGAAACTGTGACAAAGTGGTTAACCGAAAAGTGTGACGGAAGGACGGAGAGACGGACGGACGGGCGGAGGACGGTCCAAACACGACGGACGGACGGACGACGGACGGACGGACGGACGGAGGACGGACGGACGGACGGACGGAGGACTGTCCAAACACTATATGCCACCCGTTTCTTCGAAACCCGGTGGCATAACAATCAAAACATCGAATGGAATTATATTTTCTCATTGCCATACAAAAATACAATAAGTACAAAACTTAGAGCTTTTCAATACAAATATCTAATGTGAATAATTCCGAATAACTCATTTCTGTTCAAATGCAAAATAAAGCCATCAAATCTATGTGATTTTTGTCACATGGCCGTAGATTCAAACAAACACATGTTTTGGGAATGTACTAACATACAACCTTTTTGGTCAGACGTAAACGAACTATTACATACAAGTAGATTAAACTTCACTATGCACTTAACTTATGAATGTATATCATTCTGTAACGCAAAAGTTCCATGTAAAAATAAAACAATATTTATTAGCTTTATCATTCTACTTGCAAAATATTTCATTTTTAAATGCAAGTATGAGTCAACACATCCAACAATAGAACACTTTAATGCTTATCTTAAACAGACTATTAACATCGAAAAAACAATTGCCAGTATGAGAGACAAACTTGACAAGTTTCACTCGAAATGGAATGACTTTATACAGTAAAGCAGACATTAAAATAAATCGACCACTCCTATAAA
Organism: Conchocele bisecta; assembly: GCA_029237695.1. Lineage (NCBI taxonomy): Eukaryota > Metazoa > Mollusca > Bivalvia > Lucinida > Thyasiridae > Conchocele > Conchocele bisecta. The sequence goes on from CM055279.1 coordinate 42,636,266, forward strand.
CTCATCCTTAGGTTAAAGTATTCCCCACCCCCCATTTTCCAATAACACCTTTGTTATTACTTCTTTTAGGAAAACATGTATTTTTAACCTTGTAAAACCACCCTCATTTCATATACCCATATCGACCTATACAACTCCAATAAAAACAAGAAATGCGTCTGTCGAACGCGGATGCCACCTGCAGCATATTTGAGAAACTGTGACAAAGTGGTTAACCGAAAAGTGTGACGGAAGGACGGACAGACGGACGGACGGACGGACGGACGGACCAAACACTATATGCCACCCGTTTCTTCGAAACCCGGTGGCATAAAAATGAAAAACTCTCTGTTGCAGGTATATCGCTAGTAATAGATACATTTGTTTAATTCTCTGATGGATAAAAAAAAACTTCTGTCAAAATAGTTTTTACATGTTATTTTTGAAATTACATGTACAAATACTTTCGACAGTGCTAGTTTATGTATATATGTATGTATGTATTTATGTATGGATGTATACATGTAACCTAGATGAATAAAAAAATAAAATGAAAAAAAAAAAAAATTATCGTCTGCTGTTGTTTTATATTTTGTCTTTTTTTTCTCTGTAAAACCATGATTTGACAGCACTTTAGAATCATTTACAATGGAAATTATTATAACGTGTTGTCAAACCATGTTTTTCAAGAGAAAAAATGAAATGCGTCTGTCGAACATGGATGCCACCTGCAGCATATTTGAGAAACTGTGACAAAGTGGTTAACCGAAAAGTGTGACGGACGGACGGACGGACAGACGGACGGTCCAAACACTATATGCCACCCGTTTCTTCGAAACCCGGTGGCATCAAAAATCAACATCGGACGACAAAATTTAATTCAGCATTGTAAGGGTTAATAACAAGAAAATGTAGCCTCTATGCCCGGTGGCAGATTCAGGAAACTGTGGAACTTAATTAACCAAAAGTGATAAGTATATTCATAAGCACAGTTGTGAAGGTCAAAAGGTCATATCAACGGCAGCAGGGATGTGTGACAATTGTGCACACATCTTATGTTATGACATTAAAGCATACCTAGAGTTATATAGAAGTTATGACAGAATATGAAAACTCTGGCAAACTTCTCAATCAAAATTTCTAAGTGTTTAAGTTTTTCTTTTGTTTGTTGGGGTTTAACGGTCTATCAACAGCTAAGGTCGTTTAAGGCCGGGTCAATGGGTTTAGTACTAAATCCCATATATTACCTGTACAAGTACATGTACATGTTCAAGTACATGTACAAATGGGGGGAAAATCCCAAAATCAGAACTGAATATTTACAATAACAAAACTATATATTCAGCACTGAAATCAGAATAATCCTGATCTGATGACAGGTCCTCGCCACACCAGAATCACTTGGCCCCTCCCAAAAGCAGTAGGATCAGTAATAATCTTACTACGTTTATAATGGGCAATAACCCTATTCAACTCCCAGGTAACTAAAGAGCCAAAGATAAAAACGTACCTGAGGGCCAAACCATGCAAATCGTGATTCCTATAAGGAGGAAACCATACCGTTAATTTACGCCGTCTCATTCGCCTGACCACCACCCACAGGAGACGACAATTGTTGTGTGTAGCGGTCTGAGGGTTAACCCTTACAACGCGGGAAACGTAAATTATCGTCTGCTGTTGTCCTATAGGTTGTTTTTTTTCTCTGTAAAACCATGATTTGAGAGCACTTTAGAATCATTTACAATGGAAATGATTAAACGAGATGGCAGCGGCCCGCATGTCGAGCCCGCCGAGGCATTTGATGGTATCAGAGCGTATTTATTTGAAGTTTTATGCCCAATAAGCATACAAAGTTTCAAGCAAATCTGACTTACGGTTACAGACATAGTAGGTATGTGAAAACTTTAACGCAAATTTTGACAGAAATTTTAACGCAAATTTTGACAGAAACTTTAACGCAAACTTCTAAGTCATTTGACCTTGACATAGGGGCACAGGGGCCGCATGAGTGGGACACAGAATGAATATATGGATGATGACTAATAAGCATATGAAGTTTCAAGTCAATGTGACTTAGGAATGCAGAGATATAAGGTATTTAAAAACTTTAACGCAGATTTCGGAACGCAAACTGCTAAGTCATTTCACCTTGACCTTGGGCACAGGGGCCGCATGAGTGGGATACAGCATGAATATATGGATCATGACTAATAAGCAAATGAAGTTTCAAGTCAATGTGACTTCGGATTGCAGAGATAGAAGGTATTTAATAACTTTAACGCAGATTTCAGAACACAAACTTCTAAGTCATTTGACCTTGACCTTGGGCACAGGAGCCGCATGAGTTGGATACAGCATGAATATATGGATCATGACTAATAAGCATATGAAGTTTCAAGTCAATGTGACTTAGGACTGCAGAGATATAAGGTATTTAAAAACTTTAACGCAGATTTCGGATGGACGGACGCACGCACGCACGCACGGACACCCGGACGTCATTGTGATCACTATGTCTCGCTTTCCGCAAGCGGACTCGACAAAAAAAGTATTGTAAAACCATGTTTTTGAAGAGAAAATTGGAAAATAAAAAGAGTTGATAACAAGACAACGGCAGCAGGGATGTGTGACATTTGTGCACACAACTTATGTACTCAAATTAAAGCATATATAGCAGGTATATGTATATAGAAGTTATGACAGAATATGAAAACTCTGGCAAACTTCTTGATCAAATTGTTTAAGCAAAGTTGTGAGGTCAAAAGGTGAAGGTCATATTAATGGCAGCATGGATGTGTGGTATTTGTGCACAAGTATAATGTATTAAATATTCACATAATCCTTCAAGGGATATAGAAGTTATTACAGAATTGAGAAACTCCTGCACACTTCTTAATGTTTGAAAAAGTTCAAAGTTGTGAAGGTCAAAAGGTCAAGGTCATATTAAGGGATTTGTCACAACATGAAAGCAGACCATCAGAGCAATGAGTGTGTGAAATATCAAGCTGATCCATGCAAGGAAACAGACATTTATCCGAGCTTTACGGTTTTGAACGCACCAACTATGTGACCTTGACCCTGGGCTTAGCGGCTGTGGGACGATCGTGGATTTTCCACAGGGCAGCAATGCGTGTGTGAAATATCAAGCAGATCCAATTAAGGAAACATACATTACAAGACATTTATCCAAGCTTAAAGTTTTGAACGCACCAAGTATGTGACCTTGACCCTGGGCTTAGCGGGGGTAGGACAATCGTGGATTTTTCACAGGGCAGTAGAGGACCATTGCATCAGTGTAAGACATTTACCCCAGCATTAAGGTTTCAAATGCACCTGTCTGTGACTTTGACCCTGGGCTTAGCAGGGGTGGAACGATTGGGGATTTGTCGCAGGGTGGTAGAGGACCATTAGAGCAACGCCTGTGAGAAATATCAAGCAGATCCGTGCAAGAAAACAGAAAAATAAGACATGTACCATGTTAAGGTTTCAAATGCACCAAGTATGTGACCTTGACCCTGGGTTTAGCAGGGGCAGGACAATCGTGGATTTGTCGCAGGGCAGTAGAGCAATACATGTGTAAAATATCAAGCAGATCTGTGTAAGGAAACAGAAATTACAAGACAATTGCCTTAGCAATAAGGTTGTGGGACGTATGTACGTACATAAAGATGGGACGCATTGACGCCAGTAACACTATATGCCCCCCTCACCATTCGGTGGCGGGGGCATAAAAACAAGGAATTGCAACAAATGAATTAACCCTTTCAACACCACAGGCCTGTATAGTGGTATTGGAAAACAAGTGTAGATCCAGATGAGCCGGCTCGTGGTGAGCCGTCTCATCAGGATCTGCACTATTTGCAATATGTTTGAGAACAAAAACACCCCCTTTTCATAAATGGACTGGTCTGAAAATCATTTTATGACGATTGCATTGGTTGCAAAATGAACATATCAATATCCATTCCAGTTACTTAGGGGTGAAAGGGTTAATACCTAGCATGAAATAAGCAAACGAAGTAACAAATGGGTGAAATGAGCAAATCAATAAATTCACTTTTCTGGCTTCTGAATAATACCGGGGAAGAAATAGAACTTTTTCAAGAGCGACACTCTAAAGTAGGCAGCTTGCATGAAGTCTTGTTTGACGTCAGTGTCGGAATGTCTTCCTTTAGCTACGAGATTGTTCACCTAAATACAAAACAAATATATATATTGCTTTACCGTATCTCCGTGTTTTGTCAACATTGCTGAGAAGTGAATGGGTTTAACCAGAGCTCCAGATAAGTTTTGTATCTAAAGAGCATTATACCCCCTGGCCCAGGTTTCAAATTAAATGCGTATTTTACACCTTTATTACTGCTTTTCTTCCTTATTAGATAGGGAACGAATGATAAAAATTAAAACAAATTTAAAAATTCACTTAGCAGCTCATCTAAGTAAATTTTCAACTTTATTACAGTATTTTCACTACTCAATTTTAAAATCACTGTGTATTTTCACACTGCTGCGAGTATTTTGTATCCACACTTTTGATAATCAATGCGTATTCTGCAAAATAAGTGAGTAAAATACGACAATACGCACCTTATCTGGAGCTCTGGGTTTAACATCCCAGCAATAGCTAAGGTCACATAGAGATGGGCAACATTGCTTAAAGTCCCATGCGATTCTGAAAGACCAGTGGGCTAGAAATACTTGGAAGTACTTTTCATACCTGGGGCGTGAATTGACATCACAACCTCTGGTATTGAAGTCCAGTGCTCTAACCTCTAGGCCACAGGCAATCCCTCAATATTGTTTTAAAACTATATACAGTCTACACTCGATTACTCGAAGTCCACGGGACGGAAAAAAAAATACTTTGAGTGAACGAAAATTTGAGTTAACGAGAGTATATAGGAAAACATGTACTTGGGACCAAGATATTACTTACAGTTAACAGTAGTTTGACTCAACAGATTTTGAGTTAGCGAGTGTAAACTGTATTTGAAAAAATATGTGACTGGAGGAATGGAGCTTATGGACAGCATCTGCACAGTCTGATCAGGATCTGCTATTGTTCGCTATTCCATCCATGATACACCCGTCACGCTTCTAACCAGCAATATAGATCACTATCAGGCGACAGGAGTGTGCTATTTGATCAGGAGCTACACTGATCAGTCTCAAGTGTGGATCAACCGGTTCATTTGCTTAGCGTAAGGACCAACTCACTTGTGCATTATTTCACAATAATTTTGGTAGACGGGAATCTCTGACAGACAGACAAACAGATGTCAGGGTGGGGACTGTATATGGCTGTCACTTGATAAATGGGGCTTATGCGATTTCTGACCAATGTAGGTCCAGTAGGATTATTTCATATAGAACTAACGACTGCATATATTTGATGATTGAGGTATTAGGTGATAGATAGATACAATTGACTTCAATGATAATTGCTTCATAAGAGTGATGTTATATATGAATATAACATATGTGAATATTGTTTTGTTACTGGATACTATATGGAGCATTGTGTTGCCATCTCTGCCACACGTGTAAGTACAAGCCATCGTACAATTTCACCACTTCGTGCGTTTGACACATACAGCAAATAATATGACAGTAAACCAAACAATATTTGATGCAATACATACTAGACAGATATAACAACAGCAAACTATAAATATTATGCCAGCAAATTATACAAAAGACGAGATATCCGAGCATTTCTCACATCAATCTCAAAATACATTTTGATGTGTAAACTTTTCAATCTGACGCACAGCCTATGTTAGTGTACAGGTGAGTAGACACCAGGGCCAATACACTCAGGTAACTGCTTACATGTCATTGAATGTATAGCTAATAACAGAGTACAATATTGGGTATACATGTATATGGTATGTGTTGTGTGGATGGCCAGGTAAAAGTGATACACTGTGCGATATTCTGTGTATGAGGGTAATTATAATGGTGGTTCATGTTGTTAAAAACACAGGCACAAACCTGTCCAGAAAACGGACATATTTTACAGTTTGGTGTAATATAATTGATAGGATTCCGTTCTCCTGGCATTTCTACATGTGATGAGCTACATTATATCATATGTTCTACTTCACAGTTTAGTTCTTTGTCAAATGGCATAACAGGTGAAACTGGCTGATGGCTGGAACACACAAAGATGGCTGACTTGGCCACTCCATGTGCCGTATAGGATACAGTAATGGGGCAGTGTTCACATATATGTTATACATATATTCCATCACGTTTACGAAGCAATTATCTTTTAATCGAACGATGATCAGGTATAGAACGGGTCCTTATAAGTATGCAGAATTAGTTTCCTGAATTTATTACATTATCACAGCCAAAATGACTGTGATAATGTAATACATTCAGTATAATAAACAAGAGCTGTAGGAGAACAGCATAGCTCGACTACGAGTGTTGTCGATGTACACATAGCTTGACAAGCAAGGTGGCCGCGGCCTGCATAAAAACCTTAACCAAGGTTGACTAAAAACCTTAACCATGGGAAATTAAGTAAGTAATTCAAGGTTAAATGTAGGTCAATGTCAGATATAGGTCAGGGGTTATTGATGTACATCACTAGGAGATTAAGTTTTCCAAGTATGGTTGCTGTAGGCCCAGGAGTATTCCATATACAAGTTTGACTAAAACCCTTAACCAAGGGGAATTAAGTAAGTAATCCAAGGGTAAAAGTAATGTAGGTCAAGGTCAAATATAGGTCAGGGCTAATTGATGTACATCACTAGCAGATGAAGTTGTCCAAGTATGGTTGCTGTAGGCCCAGGAGTATTCCATATACAAGCTTGGCTATAAACCTTAACCAAGATGAGTACAAACCTTAACCAAGGGGAAATAAGCAAGTAATTCAAGGTTAAATGTAGGTGAAGGTAAAATATAGGTCAGGGGTTATTGATGTGCATCCCTATGAGAAAAAGTATGGTGTCTGTATGCACAATAGTATTCCATCTACAAGCTTGACTAAAAACCTTAACCAAGGTTGAATAAAAACCTTAACCAAGGGGAATTAGCTAAGTAATACAAGAGGAAATGTAGGTCAAGGTCAAATATAGATCAGGGGTTATTGATCTACATCCCTATGAGAAAAGGTTGTCCAAGTATGGTGTCTGTATGCACAATATTATTCCATGTACAAGCTTGACTAAAAACCTTAACCAAGGTTGAGTAAAAAACTTAACCAAGGGGAATTAAGTAAGTAATTCAAGGTTAAATGTAGGTCACTGTCAAATATAGGTCAGGGGTTGTTAATGTACATCACTAGGAGATGAAGTTGTCCAAGTATGATTGGTGTAGGGCCAGGAGTATTCCATCTACAAGCTTGACTAAAAACCTTAACCAAGGGGAATTAACTAAGTAATTCAAGAGGAAATGTAGGTCAAGGTCAAATATAGATCAGGGGTTATTGATGTACATCCCTATTAGAAAAGGTTGTCCAAGTATGGTGTCTGCATGAACAATAGTATTCCATGTACAAGCTTGACTAAAAACCTTAACCGAGGTTTGAGTAAAAACCTTAACCAAGGGGAATTCACTAAGTAATTCAAGGTTAAATGCAGGTCAAGGTCAAATATAGGTCATTGATGTACATCACTAGGAGATGAAGTTGTCCAAGTATGATTGTTGTAGGGCCAGGAGTATTCCATCTACCAGCTTGACTAAAAACCTTAACCAAGGGTAATTAGCTACGTAATACAAGAGGAAATGTAGGTCAATGTCAAATATAGATCAGGGGTTATTGATCTACATCCCTATGAGAAAAGGTTGTCCAAGTATGGTGTCTGTATGCACAATATTATTCCATGTACAAGCTTGACTAAAAACCTTAACCAAGGTTGAGTAAAAACCTTAACCAAGGGGAATTAAGTAAGTAATTCAAGGTTAAATGTAGGTCACTGTCAAATATAGGTCAGGGGTTGTTAATGTACATCACTAGGAGATGAAGTTGTCCAAGTATGATTGGTGTAGGGCCAGGAGTATTCCATCTACAAGCTTGACTAAAAACCTTAACAAGGGGAATTAACTGAGTAATTCAAGAGGAAATGTAGGTCAAGGTCAAATATAGATCAGGGGTTATTGATGTACATCCCTATTAGAAAAGGTTGTCCAAGTATGGTGCCTGCATGAACAATAGTATTCCATGTACAAGCTTGACTAAAAACCTTAACCGAGGTTTGAGTAAAAACCTTAACCAAGGGAATTCACTAAGTAATTCAAGGTTAAATGTAGGTCAAGGTCAAATATAGGTCATTGATGTACATCACTAGGAGATGAAGTTGTCCAAGTATGATTGGTGTAGGGCCAGGAGTATTCCATCTACAAGCTTGACTAAAAACCTTAACCAAGGGGAATTAACTAAGTAATTCAAGAGGCAATGTAGGTCAAGGTCAAATATAGATCAGGGGTTATTGATGTACATCCCTATTAGAAAAGGTTGTCCAAGTATGGTGTCTGCATGAACAATAGTATTCCATGTGCAAGCTTGACTAAAAACCTTAACCGAGGTTTGAGTAAAAACCTTAACCAAGGGGAATTCACTAAGTAAGTCAAGGTTAAATGTAGGTCAAGGTCAAATATAGGTCATGGGTTGTGGATGTACATCACTAGGAGATGAAGTTGTCCAAGTATGATTGGTGTAGGGCCAGGAGTATTCCATCTACCAGCTTGACTAAAAACCTTAACCAATGGGAATTAACTAAGTAATTCAAGAGGAAATGTAGGTCAAGGTCAAATATAGATCAGGGGTTATTGATGTACATCCCTATGAGAAAAGGTTGTCCAAGTATGGTGTATGTATGAACAATAATATTCCATGTGCAAGCTTGATTAAAAACCTTAACCAAGGTTGAGTAAAAATCTTAACCAATGGGAATTAACTAAGTAATTCAAGGTTAAATGTAGGTCAAGGTCAAATCTTAACAAAGGGGAATTAACTAAGTAATTCAAGAGGAAATGTAGGTCAAGGTCAAATATAGATCATGGGTTATTGATGTAAATCCCTATGAGAAAAGGTTGTCCAAGTATGGTGTCTGTATGCACAATAGTATTCCATGTACAAGCTTGACTAAAAACCTTAACCACGATGACCACGATAAGTTCTGCTTTTGGTCAAATCCCATAAGTTACCATGTATCATTTATCACTTGTATTGAATGAATAAAATATTGTTTAAAGTAAAAACCTTAACCAAGGTTGACTAAAAACTTAACCAATGGGAATAAACAAAGTAATTCAAGGTTAAATGTAGGTCAAGGTCAAATATAGGTCAGGGGTTGTTGATGTACATCACTAGGAGATGAAGTTGTCCAAGTATGGTGGGTGTAGGGCCAGGAGTATTCCATATAGAAGCTTGACTAAAACCTTAACCAAGGCGTGACGGTGACGGTGACGCCGACGCCGACGCCGGGGTGACTACATAAGCTCTAACTATTCTTCGAATAGTCGAGCTAAAAACTAGAAAATGTGGTCTGTCAACGCACTTAGCACCCCTATTTCAGAAACAATATTGTTACTAAGTAATGCATGTGTGCAATATGAAGATATTAATAATTAGCTGAAGGCAAACAGAAATTATAGGTGATTTGAGACACTGTTACAAAAACTTTCAAATAAATAAACAAACAAAAACTTTCAAATAAATAAACGTACGATCAGTAGCGAGGGTAATTGTAGTAATGTGGAATGTATAGTTACTAAGGTAGTAAATATAGTAGTATATAGAATTTGAAGAAAATGGTATTTGAACCTCTTAACTGTGTACATGTAATTAAACAGCATGTATGTCAATATTTTAGACGAATAGCAAAGTATACTGTTTAAATTCACTTAAAATATCATTTATGAACTTGGATGTGCATAAATTCTGAGAATTTTCGGAGGGAATGAATTCTACCGGGTTCATGATCAATCGCTGATATATCTATTGCCGACATCTTTCGCGACAGGAACCGATCAATCATGATCATGCCACTAAGTGCCTTTCTTACCAGCGATTCGCTGTATAAATAATTTTGCCATGTGAATAACATGTGTTTTGAACCGTGTTTCCGTGATATCGGCTTTTTCCGTAATCTCTCGGAAATCTACAGGTGTCACGTGATGTACGTATTTTTATCGATATGTAAATCGATAATCCATGTACATGTAGTGTGGCGATTCCACCATTGACCACTGTGATATTATTTCTAACCATATCAAATAAAGATGAAATTATATTAAGTATTGCAAGTTGCAATTATGTCAAAGATAATCAAATAAGACAAAGTTTATGCTGAAATTACAAATTCTGTTTAGTTTGCAGAAAATAATTCTATCCTGGTTGTACAAATAAAGTTCAAGGAAGCTTAGTTTGCAGTAATAATCGTTAAATCGCGTAACTAATTACAGATGACCGATGTACTCGTTATATATATTCTCAGACTGGCGAACTTTTTTTAACTTAATATTTCGGGCAATATACATGTAGCCTAATGCAAAACAGCGATTGAAACCAGTGTATACCCAGATCAAGCTGCGCATCCGCACATTCTGAACGGGGTCTACCTTGATTGTACAAATATAATTCAATGAGGTAAAGTTTAGTTTGCAATAAATAATTCGCGATGATTCTGCTTAATTCCCTGGAAATAAAAACAACACATTTCCATTTATTGACAATTTTATAATTTGTGACACTTTCGCCAATACTAGTTTCGATAATGGGTGGAAATCTCGTTAATATTGCCGTGAAATCAAGAGAAAACATGCAACGACACAAATAGTTAAAACCAGCGTAAGTAATCATAGTTTGTAAACTAACGTAGTCTGATCCAAGATTTATAATTCCCGTGTATATAAAAAGGGAATTACGTTAATTATGTCTAACCATATCAAATAAAGATGAAATTATATTAAGTATTGCAAGTTGCAATTGTGTCAAAGATAATCAAATGAGACAAAGTCTATGCTGAAATTACAAATCAGTAAAATATGTTTGCCGTACTCCAAATTTAAGAGAAACACTTTGTATTAGGGTCTCATAATTTAACGCACAAATCTGGTAATAAAACAGAGCAATATAGGCCAGCTCAGCTTTATCAACCAGCGTTGGTACATTTGTAAACTAACGTAGTCTGACCAAGATTTATAATTCCCGTGGACATAAAAAGGGAATTACGTTAATTATCAAATAAAGATGAACTTCTATTAAGTACAGTAGAAAATTGATCTCTCGAACAGGTCTCAAACCTCGACTGAGAATATATATTTGTATTTTAATTTTGCTCTCACAATTTTATATTTTTTATCAAAATAGCTATCAACTGATAGGACACTTTATACCAACAATAAAACTGTGCGTATTTTTTATAATACATGTATATACTGGAGAAACGGGACTTCTAACAAGCGTTATTAGACTACAGGATCGTGCTATTTGATCAGGATCTACAATGGTCACAAATAACATAAGCCCCATTTTCCCAGTAACATGACACATAAGTATACCAAGCAAGTCAAGTTGACTTCCAAAAGTTGTAAGTTCCTTTTGTTTACCAGTGTCCAACATAGCCAGTCAAAACAACAAGTAGCGCATGCACATGAAAACAAACATGGTTGGCATGTTGACTTCCTCACCCATCAGTTAACTAATACTGGTCGGTGTTTGAAATGTTTCAATTTCATCAACATATATATGGATAAATGACTAACATCATCGATGGTATCCCAAGGATTTTAATTTTAACGTTGAAATAAAACATTATTAGATAAACATATTTTATGTGGGATTTGCAAACAGGGCACGTTTTCTCGTGCAACTGTCCCCATTTGGAGAAGCGTAATATTGATTTTTTTTTAGCTGACAATATACAAGGCTGTACACAGGCCAAACATTGGACGCTGATGTGTAAGTGTGATTTACCTCAAGATAAACTGGATTAGATTTTACTGATATTCATGCGCAATCGAGAGATTGTTCTCTCGATTGCGCATGAATATCGGCAAAAACTAATCCAGTTTATCTTGAGGTTTATCTTGAGGTATAACATTTAAAATATTATTTAAAGGAGTACCGATATGATATATTTAAATCCCGTTAATATTGCCCTGAATTTAACGTAATAAAACAATATAGGATAGTTTATCAAGAGAAACGAGCGATATACAGATTTTCAACCAGCATAGATATTTTCATACTGCATAGTTGACCAACATTCATAAAGTAGACAAAAAAAGTAAATTATAATTACCATGTTACCGATAATTATTTATAGTTGTATACTGAACACAGAATAACAAGTGAAAATTATATAAATTACTTCTAGCTGCAATATTGACAATTACATAATTGCGAAAAGTAGTTTATTATGCTCCATAAAGGTACACAATGAGCTGTAATAAATCAACAAAAAATGTATGCTGTTTTGTAATCACTGTAATGTACATGAACACGAGTCTGATCAGGGTTTGCACTGTTCGCTGTGAAGTCTTGACTACTTACACAGCCGCGAGTGGGGCGGTAGCAGAATCCTGGGACAAATTATACAATACTATGTCCAAGTACAATCTGATCAGGGCTTGTACTGTACGTTATTTAGTCTGTACTGGGACTCAATATTCTATAATTTGTCACAGTCTGTACTACTAGTGTGCATATTAAAGTATGATCAGACCGGATGAATGTCAACCACAACATAATCTCCTTCATTTAGAATTTTGTAGCTAACATTAGAACGTGGTCTGAGAGATGAAGCCATGCCTGCTACCATAGAAATCGTATGTCTGTATGAAGATACAGACGTGTGCATAATTGTCTCTTAATTGAGTAGTCTTGTCGGCATCTAAAAAAAACACAAATCGCAGTTTGCACGGCAGTTACTAATTAGCTGCTTTTAATTGGCAACCATGACGTTAGTTTCGATTAACGGTGTAATTTGTTAGATAATCAGCAGTGTTTAAAATGAGCGAGAAATATTTCGGTGACAAACACACTCGTCTCCAATTATTACCTTCAAAGTACGTGAAAATCAAAGTCTAATTTGGTTACTTTGTTCACAAATACTTTTACCGACAACACGGTCATGCTTCGAGTAACATACAAGGTTAGAAGACACCAAATGGTGCGAAATCGGCCAGGGTGTATGCAAAAGTAGTCCGGTATAAAAAAATAGTGCGGGTGGGTGTTTTGAGGTCACAGACACCGTTTGCTTGCAAATCTTGATCCATTACTACCCAGTTTCACTTGAGGAGCATTTTGGGGTGCTTTTAACACCAGTTTTCAGCATATTTGTAGCATGTAAAAGAAAACACTGAACCTGTTGGTCACGTGTTGTAAACAGTTTCCGTGGCCAAAAAATGTAAACAATATTGGGGGATATGACAAGGTTGGATTTTTCTTTCTTAGGAGTAAGTGAACCTATTGTTTAGTTCATACAGAACCAGTACAGACTGGCTGCAGGTCATGTACAAGTGGGTCCACAGCATCCATACGAATAGTGAAAGTAGAAGAGACTGGCCTTATTGGATGGCATTCGGTTAAATTAATATAGTAAAAAACTATTTGGTGGTGTCTAAACCTACAATCGTCCCACCGCCCCTAAGCACCGTAAGCAGGTGCCCGTTTCAACGAATATCACGGAAATTGCCGAAGATTTCCGTGATACGTTAACTGGAAAATGAAAACAGATGGTGTCATTATTATTATCTAAAAAGGACCAAAATAATATTAACTTAGAAACATTATTTTTATATCAATAGATAGAAAAATGAATGAGCTAATTGAAAATACCGACTATGTTTAAAGCCAAAAAAGGACCTATATTTTTATTTTAAAAACACGATCGAAACATCATCATAAAGTACAATAATTGAAGTTTAAAATGTGACTTGTGCATTTTTAATCGATTGTGTAGTTTAAAAGTTACGTAAGAAATGGTAATAGTCTCCTATATAATTCCATATAAAAACTCGCCGCTACTGATGCGACTTTCTACAGTAAGGTGGCCGCGAAAGTTGGATATGTGACAATATTAGTAGCCAGAATCAATGATTTGCTAGGGATTATTGAAACTATCGACCCGTGACTTATTGTCACAGCGGGTAGGCGTGATTTTAGTGAATCGAGTAATGATGTGATGAAAACTTGGTCAAAAAATCTGGGTGTCATAAAACAAATGGTATTGTAAACAGTTTGGCAGGCCTGCAATTAGGGCTATTCCATTTAAACATGGGTGGGGGGGGGGGCACTTTTAAATTCGACCGTCCCCCTATAGAAGCGATTTCTGTCATATCCATCCCCCTATAGAAGCAACTTTCGATGAATAGGTACCTCACATAGAAGTGATCTATTTAATATACCCCAGAAGCATAGTAATTTCAAGAAATAGACCGATGAACCCAGTTACACTGTATTATAAGCATACTCCAGACCAGATAGCCCAATGATTAGAATATAATACTATATGTAATATATGTAATTTATTTCGTCTTTACAATTTCGGCAAATATGGCCAGCGTAGGCCCAAATCCGATCGCAACATGGTTAGAATATGTATGCAATTTATTTTGTCTTTACAATTTCGGCAAACAAGATCAGCGTAGCCCCATATCTGATTGCCGCTTGTGTCTGTGGCCTCAACTATACCAAACTACTTTTGAATACCCCCTTGGCTATATTATCATAAACTCGCCTAATACATTTGTATTAGTACATTTCTAGAGCATTTTTCCAGGAAACCGAAACAAAACAATGCGTCAAACGCAACTTTGGAAATACTACTGCATCATAACTGTTATGTTTTGTGGCACTTTGGTTTCTATATTTACCATGAATCATGGCAATTGCACTTCACAGGCATTATTTTTTGTAATTTCTACCTCAAAGACAATCACATGTATGCCTAATACACAAGCATGCTTTTCAAACTGATTAGATAAATTTACCATGATTTTGTTTACATGACACTGTCAGTGATGATGAAACTGGCCTCTGGTTCCCGATCACACACTAGATTGGTCATAGTGAATAGCTGATATCTGGGTACCAGTCAGCAGACGCTTGACGTTACCTTGTTTTATCAATAAGCAGTTGATGATATTGATCATATGGTCACTGAACAGGTGCTTGTCTTTACCATATTGAATCAATAAGCGCTTAATGATACTGATCAGCAGAATCGAAAGTAACTTCTTGTAGTCTAGGTGAGTAGTATATAGGGAGTCAAAATGATACCACCTAACGGTGGTATCATTTTCCCACCCTATATACTACTCCACCGCCCCCCACCCCCCCCCGAAAAACACCGTTTTCGTCCATAGCACAAACTGGTCACCAACACAAAAACGTGACAATTGGTGTCATAAATACATCATGTTTATCCAATTGAACAGATAAATCTCATAGGTGATAACAAAAAAAAAAATATTATAACAAAATGGATAATATAATACGCAACCATATGGAATCTTATAACGCTGTTAAAGAATATTACGGTGTTTCTACAACATTAAAACACTTTAAAATAAAAAAGAGAATAATATGCAATATAGAATACATGAAATATCAACGTAATTTATTACGCTCCGATAAAAACGTTGCATTTACAATATTATACCGGCAGTTGTGTCGCTGGTACAAGGATCAAATTCGCGAAATGAAGCGACTAAATAGGATCGGAGAAACACTACCGAAACATTATCAAAATGATATTATTATAAAACCGTTTAAAATCAACGATTCGTTTACGGTTCGATATTGCTTTTAACGAAGAAATTATTAGAAGAAATCATTAATGCAATTTCAATGCGTCCGTGTGCGATAGTTTATTTTCCAACACGGCATTTTCCTCCTCCACTATAGCTAATTTATTCCGTAGATCAGCAACTAATTCTACCAGCTCGAGTCTACCGCGTTCACCTTTAGCCACAGGGCAGCGTAGTTGCTTATGTCTACAAAGAGTTTGGGCACTAACGAATTTACAAGGGCATCTGGGGCATTGAAACTGTGGGGCGACACAAGGAAATTTTCTACGTCTCGATAGATGCCTTCGTAGATAGTCTTTACACGCAAAAGTCTTACAACAAGTCGCACACTCCATTATGTATATATATATATATATGTATTTTTTATATACAGATTTTCAACCAGCATAGATATTTTCATACTGCATAGTTGACCAACATTCATAAAGTAGACAAAAAAAGTAAATTATAATTACCATGTTACCGGAACAAACATGAATAACAAGTGAAAATTATATAAATTACTTCTAGCTGCAATATTGACAATTACATAATTGCGAAAAGTAGTTTATTATGCTCCATAAAGGTACACAATGAGCTGTAATAAATCAACAAAAAATGTATGCTGTTTTGTAATCACTGTAATGTACATGAACACGGGTCTGATCAGGGTTTGCACTGTTCGCTGTGAAGTCTTGACTACTTACACAGCCGCGAGTGGGGTGGTAGCAGAATCCTGGGACAAATTATACAATACTATGTCCAAGTACAATCTGATCAGGGCTTGTACTGTACGTTATTTAGTCTGTACTGGGACTCAATATTCTATAATTTGTCACAGTCTGTACTACTAGTGTGCATATTAAAGTATGATCAGACCGGATGAATGTCAACCACAACATAATCTCCTTCATTTAGAATTTTGTAGCTAACATTAGAACGTGGTCTGAGAGATGAAGCCATGCCTGCTACCATAGATCGTATGTCTGTATGAAGATACAGACGTGTGCATATTGTCTCTTAATTGAGTAGTCTTGTCGGCATCTAGAAAAAACACAAATCGCAGTTTGCACGGCAGTTACTAATTAGCTGCTTTTAATTGGCAACCATGACGTTAGTTTCGGATTAACGGTGTAATTTGTTAGATAATCAGCAGTGTTTAAAATGAGCGAGAAATATTTCGGTGACAAACACACTCGTCTCCAATTATTACCTTCAAAGTACGTGAAAATCAAAGTCTAATTTGGTTACTTTGTTCACAAATACTTTTACCGACAACACGGTCATGCTTCGAGTAACATACAAGGTTAGAAGACACCAAATGGTGCGAAATCGCCCAGGGTGTATGCAAAAGTAGTCCGGTATAAAAAAAATAGTGCGGGTGGGTGTTTTGAGGTCACAGACACCGTTTGCTTGCAAATCTTGATCCATTACTACCCAGTTTTCACTTGAGGAGCATTTTGGGGTGCTTTTAACACCAGTTTTCAGCATATTTGTAGCATGTAAAAGAAAACACTGAACCTGTTGGTCATGTGTTGTAAACAGTTTCCGTGGCCAAAAAATGTAAACAATATTGGGGGATATGACAAGGTTGGATTTTTCTTTCTTAGGAGTAAGTGAACCTATTGTTTAGTTCATACAGAACCAGTACAGACTCGCTGCAGGTCATGTACAAGTGGGTCCCACAGCATCCATACGAATAGTGAAAGTAGAAGAGACTGGCCTTATTGGATGGCATTCGGTTAAATTATATAGTAAAACTATTTGGTGGTGTCTAACCTACAATCGTCCCACCGCCCCTAAGCACCGTAAGCAGGTGCCCGTTTCAACGAATATCACGGAAATTGCCGAAGATTTCCGTGATACGTTAACTGGAAAATGAAAACAGATGGTGTCATTATTATTATCTAAAAAGGACCAAAATAATATTAACTTAGAAACATTATTTTTATATCAATAGATAGAAAAATGAATGAGCTAATTGAAAATACCGACTATGTTTAAAGCCAAAAAAGGACCAAAAATATTATTTTTATTTTAAAAACACGATCGAAACATCATCATAAAGTACAATTAATTGAAGTTTAAAATGTGACTTGTGCATTTTTAATCGATTGTGTAGTTTAAAAGTTACGTAAGAAATGGTAATAGTCTCCTATATAATTCCATATACAACTCGCCGCTACTGATGCAGACTTTCTACAGGTAAGGTGGCCGCGAAAGTTGGATATGTGACAAGTATAGTAGCCAGAATCAATGTTTGGCTAGGGGATTATTGAAACTATCGACCCGTGACTTATTGTCACAGCGGGTAGGCGTGATTTTAGTGAATCGAGTAATGATGTGATGAAAACTTGGTCAAAAAATCTGGGTGTCATAAAACAAATGGTATTGTAAACAGTTTGGCAGGCCTGCAATTAGGGCTATTCCATTTAAACATGGGTGGGGGGGGGGGGCACTTTTAAATTCGAAACACGTCCCCCTATAGAAGCGATTTCTGTCATATCCATCCCCCTATAGAAGCAACTTTCGATGAAATAGGTACCCTCCACAATAGAAGTGATCTATTTAAAATACACCCAGAAGCATAGTAAATTTCAAGAAATAGGACCGATGACCCAGTTACACAGTATTATAAGCATACTCAGACCGAATAGCCCAATGATTAAGAATATAATACTAATATGTAAAACTATATGTAATTTATTTCGTCTTTACAATTTTCGGCAAATATGGCCAGTAGGCCCAAACCGATCGCAGAACATGGTTAGAAATATGTATGCAATTTATTTTGTCTTTACAATTTCGGCAAACAAGTCAGCGTAGCCCCATATCTGATTGCCGCTTGTGTCTGTGGCCTCAACTATACCAAACTACTTTGAATACCCCCTTGGCATATTATCATAAACTCGCCTAATACATTTGTATTAGCACATTTCTAGAGCACTTTTCTTTTCCAGGAAACCGAAACAAAACAATGCTCAAAAACGCAACTTTGGAAATACTACTGCATCATAACTGTTATTGTTTTGTTTTTTGGCACTTTGTTTTTCTATATTTTACCATGAATCATGGCAATTGCACTTCACAGGCATTATTTTTTTGTAATTTCTACCTCAAAGACAATCACATGTATGCCTAATACACAAGCATGCTTTTCAAACTGATTAGATAAATTTACCAATTTGATTTTGTTTACATGACACTGTCAGTTGATGATGAAACTGGCCTCTGGTTCCCGATCACACCCACTAGATTGTCATAGTGAATAGCTGATATCTGGGTACCAGTCAGCAGACGCTTGACGTTAACCTTTGTTTTATCAATAAAGCAGTTTATGATATTGATCATATGGTCACTGAACAGGTGCTTTTACTTTACCATATTGAATCAATAAGCTCTTAAATGATACTGATCAGCAGAATCGAAAGTAACTTCTTGTAGTCTAGGTGAGTAGTATCTATAGGAGTCAAATGATACCACCTAACGGTGGTATCATTTTCCCACCCTATACTACTCCACCGCCCCCCGAAAAACACCGTTTTCGTCCAATAGCACAAACTGGTCACACAACAAAAACGTGACAATTGGTGTCATAAATACATCATGTTTATCCAATTGAACAGATAAATCTCATAGGTGAATAACAAAAAAAAAACAAAAAAAAAAAAATATTATAACAAAAGGATAATATAATACGCAACCATAATGAATCTATAACGCTGTTAAAGAATATTACGGTGTTTCTACAACATTAAAACACTTTAAAAATGAGAATAATATGCATATAGAATACATGAATATCAACGTAATTTATTAACGCTCCGATAAAAACGTTTTGCATTACAATATATATACCGGCAGTTGTGTCGCTGGTACAAGGATCAAATTCGCGAAATGAAGCGACTAAATAGGATCGGAGAAACACTACCGAAACATTATCAAAATGATATTATATAAAAACCGTTTAAAATCAAACGATTCGTTTACGGTTCGATATTGCTTTTAACGAAGAAATTATTAGAAGAAATCATTAATGCAATTTCAATGCGTCCGCGTGCGATAGTTTTATTATTTTCCAACAAGGCATTTTCCTCCTCCACTATAGCTAATTTATTCCGTAGTCAGCAACTAATTCTACCAGCTCGAGTCTACCGCGTTCACCTTTAGCCACAGGGCAGCGTAGTTGCTTATGTTCTACAAAGAGTTTGGGCACAACGAATTACAAGGGCATCTGGGCATTGAAACTGTGGGGGCGACACAAGGAAATTTTCTACGTCTCGATAGATGCCTTCGTAGATAGTCTTTACACGCAAAAGTCTTACAACAAGTCGCACACTCCATTATGTATATATATATGTATTTTTTATATACAGATTTTCAACCAGCATAGATATTTTCATACTGCATAGTTGACCAACATTCATAAAGTAGACAAAAAAAGTAAATTATAATTACCATGTTACCGGAATAAACATGAATAACAAGTGAAAATTATATAAATTACTTCTAGCTGCAATATTGACAATTACATAATTGCGAAAAGTAGTTTATTATGCTCCATAAAGGTACACAATGAGCTGTAATAAATCAACAAAAAATGTATGCTGTTTTGTAATCACTGTAATGTACATGAACACGAGTCTGATCAGGGTTTGCACTGTTCGCTGTGAAGTCTTGACTACTTACACAGCCGCGAGTGGGGCGGTAGCAGAATCCTGGGACAAATTATACAATACTATGTCCAAGTACAATCTGATCAGGGCTTGTACTGTACGTTATTTAGTCTGTACTGGGACTCAATATTCTATAATTTGTCACAGTCTGTACTACTAGTGTGCATATTAAAGTATGATCAGACCGGATGAATGTCAACCACAACATAATCTCCTTCATTTAGAATTTTGTAGCTAACATTAGAACGTGGTCTGAGAGATGAAGCCATGCCTGCTACCATAGATCGTATGTCTGTATGAAGATACAGACGTGTGCATAATTGTCTCTTAATTGAGTAGTCTTGTCGGCATCTAAAAAAACACAAATCGCAGTTTGCACGGCAGTTACTAATTAGCTGCTTTTAATTGGCAACCATGACGTTAGTTTCGGATTAACGGTGTAATTTGTTAGATAATCAGCAGTGTTTAAAATGAGCGAGAAATATTTCGGTGACAAACACACTCGTCTCCAATTATTACCTTCAAAGTACGTGAAAATCAAAGTCTAATTTGGTTACTTTGTTCACAAATACTTTTACCGACAACACGGTCATGCTTCGAGTAACATACAAGGTTAGAAGACACCAAATGGTGCGAAATCGGCCAGGGTGTATGCAAAAGTAGTCCGGTATAAAAAAATAGTGCGGGTGTTTTGAGGTCACAGACACCGTTTGCTTGCAAATCTTGATCCATTACTACCCAGTTTCACTTGAGGAGCATTTTGGGGTGCTTTTAACACCAGTTTTCAGCATATTTGTAGCATGTAAAAGAAAACACTGAACCTGTTGGTCACGTGTTGTAAACAGTTTCCGTGGCCAAAAAATGTAACAATATTGGGGGATATGACAAGGTTGGATTTTTCTTCTTAGGAGTAAGTGAACCTATTGTTTAGTTCATACAGAACCAGTACAGACTGGCTGCAGGTCATGTACAAGTGGGTCCCAACAGCATCCATACGAATAGTGAAAGTAGAAGAGACTGGCCTTATTGGATGGCATTCGGTTAAATTATATAGTAAAACTATTGGTGGTGTCTAACCTACAATCGTCCCACTGCCCCGAAGCACCGTAAGCAGGTGCCCGTTTCAACGAATATCACGGAAATTGCCGAAGATTTCCGTGATACGTTAACTGGAAAATGAAAACAGATGGTGTCATTATTATTATCTAAAAAGGACCAAAATAATATTAACTTAGAAACATTATTTTTATATCAATAGATAGAAAAATGAATGAGCTAATTGAAAATACCGACTATGTTTAAAGCCAAAAAAGGAAAAAAGACCAAAATATTTTTATTTTAAAAACACGATCGAAACATCATCATAAAGTACAATAATTGAAGTTTAAAATGTGACTTGTGCATTTTTAATCGATTGTGTAGTTTAAAAGTTACGTAAGAAATGGTAATAGTCTCCTATATAATTCCATATAAAACTCGCCGCTACTGATGCAGACTTTCTACAGGTAAGGTGGCCGCGAAAGTTGGATATGTGACAAGTATAGTAGCCAGAATCAATGTTTGGCTAGGGATTATTGAAACTATCGACCCGTGACTTATTGTCACAGCGGGTAGGCGTGATTTTAGTGAAATCGAGTAATGATGTGATGAAAACTTGGTCAAAAAATCTGGGTGTCATAAAACAAATGGTATTGTAAACAGTTTGGCAGGCCTGCAATTAGGGCTATTCCATTTAAACATGGGTGGGTGGGGGGGGGGGGCACTTTTAAATTCGACCGTCCCCCTATAGAAGCGATTTTCTGTCATTATCCATCCCCCCTATAGAAGCAACTTTCGATGAATAGGTACCTCACATAGAAGTGATCTATTTAATATACCCCAGAAGCATAGTAATTTCAAGAAATAGACCGATGAACCCAGTTACACTGTATTATAAGCATACTCCAGACCAGATAGCCCAATGATTAGAATATAATACTATATGTAATATATGTAATTTATTTCGTCTTTACAATTTCGGCAAATATGGCCAGCGTAGGCCCAAATCCGATCGCAACATGGTTAGAATATGTATGCAATTTATTTTGTCTTTACAATTTCGGCAAACAAGATCAGCGTAGCCCCATATCTGATTGCCGCTTGTGTCTGTGGCCTCAACTATACCAAACTACTTTTGAATACCCCCTTGGCTATATTATCATAAACTCGCCTAATACATTTGTATTAGCACATTTCTAGAGCACTTTTCCAGGAAACCGAAACAAAACAATGCGTCAAACGCAACTTTGGAAATACTACTGCATCATAACTGTTATGTTTTGTGGCACATGGTTTCTATATTTACCATGAATCATGGCAATTGCACTTCACAGCATTATTTTTTTGTAATTTAACTTTCTACCTCAAAGACAATCACATGTATGCCTAATAAACACAAGCATGCTTTCAAACTGATTAGATAAATTTACCATGATTTTGTTTACATGACACTGTCAGTGATGATGAAACTGGCCTCTGGTTTCCCGATCACACACTAGATTGGTCATAGTGAATAGCTGATATCTGGGTACCAGTCAGCAGACGCTTGACGTTACCTTGTTTTATCAATAAGCAGTTGATGATATTGATCATATGGTCACTGAACAGGTGCTTGTCTTTACCATATTGAATCAATAAGCTTAATGATACTGATCAGCAAATCGAAAGTAACTTCATTGTAGTCTAGGTGAGAGTATATAGGGAGTCAAAATGATACCACCTAACGGTGGTATCATTTTCCCACCCTATATACTACTCCACCGCCCCCCGAAAAACACCGTTTTCGTCCAATAGCACAAACTGGTCACCAACACAAAAACGTGACAATTGGTGTCATAAATACATCATGTTTATCCAATTGAACAGATAAATCTCATAGGTGATAACAAAAAAAAAAATATTATAACAAAATGGATAATATAATACGCAACCATATGGAATCTTATAACGCTGTTAAAGAATATTACGGTGTTTCTACAACATTAAAACACTTTAAAATGAGAATAATATGCAATATAGAATACATGAAATATCAACGTAATTTATTACGCTCCGATAAAAACGTTGCATTTACAATATTATACCGGCAGTTGTGTCGCTGGTACAAGGATCAAATTCGCGAAATGAAGCGACTAAATAGGATCGGAGAAACACTACCGAAACATTATCAAAATGATATTATTATAAAACCTTTAAAATCAACGATTCGTTTACGGTTTCGATATTGCTTTTAACGAAGAAATTATTAGAAGAAATCATTAATGCATTTCAATGCGTCCGTGTGCGATAGTTTATTTTCCAACACGGCATTTTTCCTCCTCCACTATAGCTAATTTATTCCGTAGATCAGCAACTAATTCTACCAGCTCGAGTCTACCGCGTTCACCTTTAGCCACAGGGCAGCGTAGATGCTTTATGTCTAACAAAAAGAGTTTTGGGCACTAACGAATTTACAAGGGCATCTGGGGCATTGAAACTGTGGGGCGACACAAGGAAATTTTCTACGTCTCGATAGATGCCTTCGTAGATAGTCTTTACACGCAAAAGTCTTACAACTAAGTCGCACACTCCATTATGTATATATATATATATATGTTTTATTTTTTTATATACAGATTTTCAACCAGCATAGATATTTTCATACTGCATAGTTTTGACCAACATTCATAAAGTAGACAAAAAAAGTAAATTATAATTACCATGTTACCGGAACAAACATGAATAACAAGTGAAAATTATATAAATTACTTCTAGCTGCAATATGACAATTACATAATTGCGAAAAAGTAGTTTATTATGCGACCATAAAAAGGAACAACAAGAGCTGTAATAAAATCAACCAAAATACAACAAATCATGTTCAGTTTATTTTGCTAATCACTGTAATGTTACAATGAACAAACGGGTTGATCAGGGTAACCGGTTTGCACTGTTTACGCTGTTGAATGTTCATGACTACTTACACAGCCGCGGAAGTGGGGGTTGGGTTAAGCAGAATAATGGGTAACAAATTAAATTTTACGAATACTATGTCCAAGTACAATCTGAATCAGGCGGCCGGCTTGTAACTGTACGTTAATGTTTAAGTTCTGTATCTTGGGACTCAATAATATTCTATAATTTTGTCCACAGTCAGTACTACTTAGTGTGTCATATTAAAGTATATCAGACCGGAATTGAATGTCAACCAACCAAACATAATTCACCTCATTTAGAATTTTGTTAGCTAACATTTAGAACGTGGTCTGAGAGAATGAAGCCATTGCCTGCTTACCATAGATCGTATGTCTGTTATGAAGATACAAAGACTTGGTCATTATTGCTTCTTAATTGAGTAGTCTTGTCGGCATCTAGAAAAAACACAAATCGGCAGTTTAGCAACGGCAGTTTACGAAAGTTAGCTTGCTTTTAATTGGCAAACCATGACGTTAGTTTCGGGATTAAACGGTGTTAATTTGTTAGTTAAAATCAGCCAGTGTTTTAAAAATTGCGAGAAAAATATTTTCGGTGACAAACACACATCGTCACCAATTATACCCTTCAAAGTACGTGAAAAATCTAAAGTCTAATTTGGTTACGTTTGTTTCACAAATACTTTTAACCGACAACACGGTCATGCTTCGAGTAACATACAAGGATTAAGAAACACCACCCCCAAATGGTGCGAAACTCGCCCAGGGTGGTATGCCCTAAAAGTTAGTCCGGTAATAAAAAAAAATAGTGCGGGTGTTTTGAGGTCCACATACACCCGTTTGCTTGCAAATCTTGATCCATTTACTAAACTCCCAGTTTCACTTGAGGAGCAGTTTTGGGGGTGCTTTTAACACCAGTATTTTTACAGCATATGTGGAGCATGTTAAAAGAAAACACTGAACCTGTTTTGGGTCATGTGTTGTTTAAACAGTTTTCCGTGGGGCCAAAAAATGTTAAACAATATTGGGGGATATGACAAGGTTTGGATTTTTTTCTTTCTTAGGAGTAAGTGAACCCTAATTTGTTTTAAGTTCATACAGAACCAGTACAGAACTCGCAGCAGGTTCCATGTTTTTACAAGTGGGTCCCACAAGCATCCATACGAATAGTGAAAGTAAGAAGAGACTGGCCTTATTGGATGGCATTCGGGTTTTAATTAAATTAATAGTAAAACTATTTGGTGGTGTCTAACCTACAATCGTCCCACCCCACCGCCCCTAAGCACCGTACAAGCCAGGTGCCCGTATTTTCAACGAATATCACGGAAAATTGCCGAAAGAAATTTCCGTGATACGTTAACTGGAAAATGAAAACGAATGTCGTCACCAATTATTTAATTATCTAAAAAGGACCAAAATAATATTAACTTACGAGAAACATTAATTTTTATATCAATAGATAGAAAAATGAATTGACTAATTGAAAATACCGACTATGTTTGAAAGCCAATAAAAAAGGACCAAAAATAATTTTTATTTTAAAAACAACCGATCCGAAACATCCATCATAAACAAGTACAATAATTGAAGTTTAAAATGTGACTTGTTGGCATTTTTAATTCGATTAGTGTAGTTTAAAAAGTTACGTAAGAAATGGTAATAGTCTCCCTATATAATTCCCTATAACAACTCCGCCGCTACTGAATGCAGAACTTTCTACAGGTAAGGTGGCCGCGAAGAAAGTTGGATAAGTTGACAAGTATCAGTAGCCCCCAGAAATCAACTTGTTTGGCTAGGGGATTATTGAAACTAATCGACCCTGAAACCCACCCCCCCCACCCCCCCTTTGTATGTTCTTATTTGGTCACAACAGGCGGGTTATGGCGTGAGTTTAGTGAATCGAGTAATGATGTGATGATAAAACTTGGTCAAAACAAAAAATCCTGGTGTCATAAAACAAAACAAATGGTATTGTAAACAGTTTGGCAGGCCATGCAATTAGGGCTATTCCATTTAAACATGGGTGGGGGGGGGGGGGCACGGGGCAAATAAAATTTTAAATTCGACTCGACCGCCCCCTAATAGAACGCGATTTTCTGTCATAATTCCATCCCCCTATAGAAAGCAACTTTCGATGAATAGGTAC
The DNA here is from genome assembly GCA_029237695.1 of Conchocele bisecta. Lineage (NCBI taxonomy): Eukaryota > Metazoa > Mollusca > Bivalvia > Lucinida > Thyasiridae > Conchocele > Conchocele bisecta. Next base: position 42,662,767 of record CM055279.1, read on the forward strand.
CTCCCACATAGAAGTGATCTAATTTAATATCCCCACCCCAAAGCATAGTAATTTCAAGAAAATAGACCGATGAACCCAGTTAACCCCAGCATTAAATTTTTAAGCCATAACTCCAGAACCAAATAGCCCCAATGATTTAGAAAATAATAGACGATATCTTATGATATTGTAAATTTAATTTCGTCCTTTACAATTTTCGAAGCAAATATGGCCAGCGTAGGCCCAAATCCGATCGCAACTATGGTTAGAAATAGTGAATGCAATTTTATTTTGTATTTACAATTTCTGGCAAACAAGAAATCAGCGTAAGCCCCCATATCTGATTGCCGCTATTGTGTCTGTGGCCTCAACTATACCAAACTACTTTTGAATACCCCCTTGGCCCTTGGATAATTAGCATAAACTCGCCTAATACAATTTGTAATTAGCACATTTCTAGAGCAACTTTTCCCAGGAAACCCGAAACAAAACAATGCCCGTCAAACGCAACTTTTGGAAATAAAAACTAACGACGTGCAGCATAACATGTTATGTTTTGTGGCACGCTTGGTTTGGTTTCTATATTTACCAATTGAATCCATGGCAATTTGCAACGCACATGGCAATGATTTTTTGTAATTTCCTAACGCCTCAAAGACAATCACATGTATGCCTAAAATTACACAAGCAATTTGCTTTTCCAAACTGAATTAGATAAATTTACCATGAAAAAAAAAAAATTTTTTTTTTTTTTTGGGGGGGGGGGGGGGGGGGGGGTTTATTTTTTTTTTAAAAAACATGACACTGTCAGTGATGAATGAAACTGGCCGCTGGATTCCCGATCACACCATTCTAGATTGGTCAAGTAAGTGAATGCTGATATCTGGGTACCAGTCAGCAGACGCGTTGAACGTTTACCCTTGTTTTTATCAATCAGCAAGTTGATGGATCAATTGATCATATGGTCACTGAACAGGATGCTTGTCTTTTACCATATTGGAATCAATAAGCACTTTAATGAAACTACGATCAGCAGAATCGACGAAAGTAAACTTCTTGTAGTCTAGGTGGGAGTAGTATAAAATAGGGAGTCAAAATGATAAACCACCTAACGGTGGTATACAGTTTTTCCCACCCTAATAGACTACACCACCGCCCCCCGAAAAACACCGATTATTTTTCCGTCCAATAGCACCAAACTGGGTCCACCAAACGCAAACAAAAACGTGACAATTGGTGTCATAAATACATCATCGTTTATCCAATTGGAACAAGATAAATCGCCATAGGTGAGAACAAAAAAAAAAACAAAATATTTAATAACAAAATGGATAATATAATAACCACAACCATATGGAATCTTATAACGCCTGTTAAAGAAATATTAAACGGTGTTTCTAACAACATTTAAAACACTTAAAATGAGAATAATAATACAATAATAATAGAAATAAACATCGAAATATCAACGTAATTTGAATTACGCTCCGATAAAAACGTTTGGCATTTTACAATATTAGACCGGCAATTGTTGTCCGCAGGTAACAAATGGATCAAATTCGCGAAATTGAACGCGACTAAATAGGACAATCGGAGAAACACTACCGAAACATTAATCAAAATGATATTATTATAAAACCGTTTGAAAAAGCAACGATTCGTTTATCGGTTCGATATTGCTTTTAAAATCGTGTAAGAAATTATTAGTAAGAAATCATTAATGCAATTTCAAATGCGTCCGCGTGCGATAGATTTATTTTCCAACACGGCATTTCTTTTCCCCTCCTCCACTATAGCTAATTTATTCCGTAGAATCAGCCAACTAAATTTCTCAAGCCAGCGTCGAGTCTTACCGCGTTTCACCTTTAGCCACAGGGCAGCGTAGTTGCTTATTCGTCACAAAGAAGTTTGGGCACTAATAACGAACTTTAACGAATTACAAGGGCATCAGGGCAATTGAAACTGAGGGGCGACCACTAAAAAGGAAATTTTTCTACGCTCACCGTATTAGAGTGCCGTTCGTTAGATAGTACCGTTTACAAACGCCAAAAGTCTTTACAACAATCGCACACTCCCATTATGTATAATCATATATATATTAATTTTTATATTTTTTTTACATACAGATTTCAACCAGCATAGATATTTTTCATACTGCAATAGTTGACCAACTTCAATCACAAAGTAACACAAAAAAAGTAAATTTCATAATTATCCAAGTATTTACCGGAATAAAACATGAACTAAACAAGTGAAAATTAATATAAATTCACTTCTAGCTGCAAAATTTGAACAATTAACATAAATTGCGAAAAGTAGTTTTTATTAATGCACCATAAAGGGTAACAACAATAGAGCTGTAAATAAAATTCAACAAAAAATGTTATGGCTGTTTTGTTAATCACTGTAATAAGTACAGTGACACACGAGTCTGAATCAGGGTTTGCACTGTTTCGCTGTGAAGTCTTGACTACATTACACCAGCCGCGAGTGGGGCGGTAGCGAATCCTGGGACAAATTTATACAATACTAGTCCAAGTACAATCTGATCAGGGCTTGTACTGTACGTTATTTAGTCTTAACTGGGACTCAATATTCTATAATTGTCACAGTCTGTACTACTAGTGTGCATATTAAAGTATGATCAGACCGGATGAATGTCAACAACACAACATAATCCTCATTTAGAATTTTGTAGCTAACATTAGAACGTGGTCTGAGAGATGAAGCCATGCCTGCTACCATAGATCGTATGTCTGTATGAAGTACAGACGTGTGCATAATTGTCTCTTAATTGTGATAGTCTTGTCGGCATCTAAAAAAAAACACAAATCGCAGTTTGCACGGCAGTTACTAATTAGCTGCTTTTAATTGGCAACCATGACGTTAGTTTCGGATTAACGGTGTAATTTGTTAGATAATCAGCAGTGTTTTAAAATGCAGAGAAATATTTCGGTGACAAACACACTCGTCTCCAATTATTACCTTCAAAGTACGTGAAAAATCAAAGTCTATTTGGTTACTTTGTTCACAAATACTTTTACCGACAACACTGTCATGCTTCGAGTAACATACAAGGTTAGAAGACACCAAATGGTGCGAAATCGCCCAGGGTGTATGCAAAAGTAGTCCGGTATAAAAAAATAGTGCGGGTGTTTTGAGGTCACAGACACCGTTTGCTTGCAAATCTTGATCCATTACTACCCAGTTTCACTTGATGGAGCATTTTGGGGTGCTTTTAACACCAGTTTTCAGCATATTTGTAGCATGTAAAAGAAAACACTGAACTCCGTTGGTCACGTGTTGTATACAGTTTCCGTGGCCAAAAAATGTAAACAATATTTTGGTTGATATACAAGGTTGGATTTTTCTTTCTTAGGAGTAAGTGAACCTATTGTTTAGTTCATACAGAACCAGTACAGACTCGCTGCAGGTCATGTACAAGTGGGTCCCACAGCATCCATACGAATAGTGAAAGTAGAAGAGACTGGCCTTATTGGATGGCATTCGGTTAAATTATATAGTAAAACTATTTGGTGGTGTCTAACCTACAATCGTCCCACCGCCCCTAAGCACCGTAAGCAGGTGCCCGTTTCAACGAATATCACGGAAATTGCCGAAGATTTCCGTGATACGTTAACTGGAAAATGAAAACAGATGGTGTCATTATTATTATCTAAAAAGGACCAAAATAATATTAACTTAGAAACATTATTTTTATATCAATAGATAGAAAAATGAATGAGCTAATTGAAAATACCGACTATGTTTAAAGCCAAAAAAGGACCAAAATATTTTTATTTTAAAAACACGATCGAAACATCATCATAAAGTACAATAATTGAAGTTTAAAATGTGACTTGTGCATTTTTAATCGATTGTGTAGTTTAAAAGTTACGTAAGAAATGGTAATAGTCTCCTATATAATTCCATATAAAACTCGCCGCTACTGATGCAGACTTTCTACAGGTAAGGTGGCCGCGAAAGTTGGATATGTGACAAGTATAGTAGCCAGAATCAATGTTTGGCTAGGGGATTATTGAAACTATCGACCCGTGACTTATTGTCACAGCGGGTAGGCGTGATTTTAGTGAATCGAGTAATGATGTGATGAAAACTTGGTCAAAAAATCAAAAAAATCTGTGTCATAAAACAAATGGTATTGTAAACAGTTTGGCAGGCCTGCAATTAGGGCTATTCCATTTAAACATGGGTGGGGGGGGGCACTTTTAAATTCGACCGTCCCCCTATAGAAGCGATTTCTGTCATATCCATCCCCCTATAGAAGCAACTTTCGATGAATAGGTACCTCACATAGAAGTGATCTATTTAATATACCCCAGAAGCATAGTAATTTCAAGAAATAGACCGATGAACCCAGTTACACAGTATTATAAGCATACTCCAGACCAGATAGCCCAATGATTAGAATATACTATATGTATATGTTAATTTATTTCGTCTTTACAATTTCGGCAAATATGGCCAGCGTAGGCCCAAATCCGATCGCAAACATGGTTAGTTATGTATGCAATTTAATTTATTTTGTCTTTACAATTTCAATTTCGGCAAACAAGATCAGCGTAGCCCCATATCTGATTGCCGCTTGTGTCTGTGGCCTCAACTATACCAAACTACTTTTGAATACCCCCTTGGCTATATTATATACTAAACTCGCCTAATACATTTGTATTAGCACATTTCTAGAGCACTTTTCCAGGAAACCGAAACAAAACAATGCGTCAAACGCAACTTTGGAAATACTACTGCATCATAACTGTTATGTTTTGTGGCACTTTGGTTTCTATATTTACCATGAATCATGGCAATTGCACTTCACAGGCATTATTTTTTGTAATTTCTACCTCAAAGACAATCACATGTATGCCTAATACACAAGCATGCTTTTCAAACTGATTAGATAAATTTACCATGATTTTGTTTACATGACACTGTCAGTGATGATGAAACTGGCCTCTGGTTCCCGATCACACACTAGATTGGTCATAGTGAATAGCTGATATCTGGGTACCAGTCAGCAGACGCTTGACGTTACCTTGTTTTATCAATAAGCAGTTGATGATATTAAATCATATGGTCACTGAACAGGTGCTTGTCTTTACCATATTGAATCAATAAGCGCTTAATGATACTGATCAGCAGAATCGAAAGTAACTTCTTGTAGTCTAGGTGAGTAGTATATAGGGAGTCAAAATGATACCACCTAACGGTGGTATCATTTTCCCACCCTATATACTACTACACCGCCCCCCGAAAAACACCGTTTTCGTCCAATAGCACAAACTGGTCACCAACACAAAAACGTGACAATTGGTGTCATAAATACATCATGTTTATCCAATTGAACAGATAAATCTCATAGGTGATAACAAAAAAAAAAATATTATAACAAAATGGATAATATAATACGCAACCATATGGAATCTTATAACGCTGTTAAAGAATATTACGGTGTTTCTACAACATTAAAACACTTTAAAATGAGAATAATATGCAATATGGAATACATGAAATATCAACGTAATTTATTACGCTCCTATAAAAACGTTGCATTTACAATATTATACCGGCAGTTGTGTCGCTGGTACAAGGATCAAATTCGCGAAATGAAGCGACTAAATAGGATCGGAGAAACTCTACCGAAACATAATAAAATGATATTATTATAAAACCGTTTCAAAATCAACGATTCGTTTACGGTTCGATATTGCTTTTAACGAAGAAATTATTAGAAGAAATCATTAATGCAATTTCAATGCGTCCGCGTGCGATAGTTTATTTTCCAACACGGCATTTTCCTCCTCCACATAGCTAATTTATTCCGTGATCAGCAACTAATTCTACCAGCTCGAGTCTACCGCGTTCACCTTTAGCCACAGGGCAGCGTAGTTGCTTATGTCTACAAAGAGTTTGGGCACTAACGAATTTACAAGGGCATCTGGGGCATTGAAACTGTGGGGCGACACAAGGAAATTTTCTACGTCTCGATAGATGCCTTCGTAGATAGTATTTACACGCAAAAGTCTTACAACAAGTCGCACACTCCATTATGTATATATATGTATATATACAGATTTTCAACCAGCATAGATATTTTCATACTGCATAGTTGACCAACATTCATAAAGTAGACAAAAAAAAGTAAATTATAATTACCATGTTACCGGAATAAACATGAATAACAAGTAAAATTATATAAATTACTTCTAGCTGCAATATTGACAATTACATAATTGCGAAAAGTAGTTTATTATGCTCCATAAAGGTACACAATGAGCTGTAATAAATAACAAAAAATGTATGCTGTTTTGTAATCACTGTAATGTACTGAACACGAGTCTGATCAGGTTTGCACTGTTCGCTGTGAAGTCTTGACTACTTACCACAGCCGCGAGTGGGGCGGTAGCAGAATCCTGGGACAAAATTATACAATACTATGTCCAAGTACAATCTGATCAGGGCTTGTACTGTACGTTATTTAGTCTGTACTGGGACTCAATATTCTATAATTTGTCACAGTCTGTACTACTAGTGTGCATATTAAAGTATGATCAGACCGGATGAATGTCAACCACAACATAATCTCCTTCATTTAGAATTTTGTAGCTAACATTAGAACGTGGTCTGAGAGATGAAGCCATGCCTGCTACCATAGATCGTATGTCTGTATGAAGATACAGACGTGTGCATAATTGTCTCTTAATTGAGTAGTCTTGTCGGCATCTAAAAAAAACACAAATCGCAGTTTGCACGGCAGTTACTAATTAGCTGCTTTTAATTGGCAACCATGACGTTAGTTTCGGATTAACGGTGTAATTTGTTAGATAATCAGCAGTGTTTAAAATGAGCGAGAAATATTTCGGTGGCAAACATACTCGTCTCCAATTATTACCTTCAAAGTACGTGAAAATCAAAGTCTAATTTGGTTACTTTGTTCACAAATACTTTTACCGACAACACGGTCATGCTTCGAGTAACATACAAGGTTAGAAGACACCAAATGGTGCGAAATCGCCCAGGGTGTATGCAAAAGTAGTCCGGTATAAAAAAATAGTGCGGGTGTTTTGAGGTCACAGACACCGTTTGCTTGCAAATCTTGATCCATTACTACCCAGTTTCACTTGAGGAGCATTTTGGGGTGCTTTTAACACCAGTTTTCAGCATATTTGTAGCATGTAAAAGAAAACACTGAACCTGTTGGTCACGTGTTGTAAACAGTTTCCGTGGCCAAAAAATGTAAACAATATTGGGGGATATGACAAGGTTGGATTTTTCTTTCTTAGGAGTAAGTGAACCTATTGTTTAGTTCATACAGAACCAGTACAGACTGGCTGCAGGTCATGTACAAGTGGGTCCCACAGCATCCATACGAATAGTGAAAGTAGAAGAGACTGGCCTTATTGGATGGCATTCGGTTAAATTATATAGTAAAACTATTTGGTGGTGTCTAACCTACAATCGTCCCACCGCCCCTAAGCACCGTAAGCAGGTGCCCGTTTCAACGAATATCACGGAAATTGCCGAAGATTTCCGTGATACGTTAACTGGAAAATGAAAAACAGATGGTGTCATTATTATTAACTTAAAAAGGACCAAAATAATATTAACTTAGAAACATTATTTTTATATCAATAGATAGAAAAATGAATGAGCTAATTGAAAATACCGACTATGTTTAAAGCGAAAAAAGGACCAAAATATTTTTATTTTAAAAACACGATCGAAATATCATCATAAAGTACAATATTTGAAGTTTAAAATGTGACTTGTGCATTTTTTCGTCAGCAGACGCTTGACGTTACCTTGTTTTATCAATAAGCAGTTGATGATATTGATCATATGGTCACTGAACAGGTGCTTGTCTTTACCATATTGAATCAATAAGCGCTTAATGATACTGATCAGCAGAATCGAAAGTAACTTCTTGTAGTCTAGGTGAGTAGTATATAGGGAGTCAAAATGATACCACCTAACGGTGGTATCATTTTCCCACCCTATATACTACTCCACCGCCCCCCGAAAAACACCGTTTTCGTCCAATAGCACAAACTGGTCACCAACACAAAAACGTGACAATTGGTGTCATAAATACATCATGTTTATCCAATTGAACAGATAAATCTCATAGGTGATAACAAAAAAAAAATATTATAACAAAATGGATATAAATACGCAACCATATGGAATCTTATAACGCTGTTAAAGAATATTACGGTGTTTCTACAACATTAAAACACTTTAAAATGAGAATAATATGCAATATAGAGTACATGAAATATCAACGTAATTTATTACGCTCCGATAAAAACGTTGCATTTACAATATTATACCGGCAGTTGTGTCGCTGGTACAATGAAGCGACTAAATAGGATCGGAGAAACACTACCGAAACATTATCAAAATTATATTATTATAAAAACGTTTAAAATCAACGATTCGTTTACGGTTCGATATTGCTTTTAACGAAGAAATTATTAGAAGAAATCATTAATGCAATTTCAATGCGTCCGCGTGCGATAGTTTATTTTCCAACACGGCATTTTCCTCCTCCACTATAGCTAATTTATTCCGTAGATCAGCAACTAATTCTACCAGCTCGAGTCTACCGCGTTCACCTTTAGCCACAGGGCAGCGTAGTTGCTTATGTCTACAAAGAGTTTGGGCACTAACGAATTTACAAGGGCATCTGGGGCATTGAAATTGTGGGGCGACACAAGGAAATTTTCTACGTCTCGATAGATGCCTTCGTAGATAGTCTTTACACGCAAAACTCTTACAACAAGTCACACACTCCATTATGTATATATATATATATGTATTTTTTATCTGTTCAATTGGACGAGAAAAAAAAACATCATGTTCATCCAATTGAACAGATAAATCTCATAAGTTATATACAGAAAATATGATAACGTCAGAAATAGAAAGTTTGAGAAGAGAAGCCGAATCTCTAGGGATTACTTATAGTAAACGGTTGGGAGTTAAGGGGTTGACAAATCTTATAAACTCCACAAAGAATGAGGCGTTTATGAAGCGGTTTACCCGCGCCCACAAACGAGGAGCCTTTAAAGACCTCTCACTAGCGGAAGAAGTTGGTAACATAATTCAAAAAGAAAGTATTGCGGGGTTAAGGGCCAGTGTAATCAAACCTTCAAGCACGTCCCAAATTAAACGCACAGGTGGTCTAAATAATAAGAAAAAATCTATCGTTCGCGCGATAGTGGAAAAAGGTTAAGAAATATTGGGGGCTCACGATGAAACGTTGGAAAAGGTAGAAAAGGGAAGACGGGTAGTTACATTATCCTTTCGTAAAAACATTGACATCAACGAGTCCGATAAAATCGCTCCGTATCTAACAACAAATTTTTATTTGAGATATTCATATTCTTACAAGCTAGAACATATGGAGGAAACTAAAAATGGAAAACCTAAAACTATATTATTTCACAAAAATCTCTGCGGTAGCGAACCACTATCATCGATGAAAACCGTTAAAAAATGGTTGTCAGATAAGGAGCAAACACGAATAATGTCAGATAAAATAGACAGACCGAATACAAAGTGGAAGTTTGTAAGATGGGTAGAGGTTTTTGTAAAGTTAATACAGGGCAGTAGGGGAATAGATTTGGGACTACAATCCAAAGAAGTAGCGGGAGGAGAACTTCCAGAATGGTTGAGGAATAGAAAAGGTATGTATTCTTTAGATAAGTATAATGACGATCTTTGTCTGTTCAGGTGTCTAGCTATGCACCTTGATATCAGACCCGACAGATGCACGGACAAGGCGAAAGAACTTAGTAAACAATATACCGGTAGTAATGTGGTTTCATCAATTCCTTTTTCAGATCTGAAAAAGGTTGAAGAGTTTTTTAAAATCGGTATAGAAGTATATCAACCGACACAAGGTGGTGTTTGGTGGTTGAAAAAGGTACCAGCGCACTATGATGCACTAGGTAATAAACCAATGACAATAGGACTGTTTAATAATCACGCATTTCTGATAAAAAAAACCTTAAAAACCTATCTAAAATTTACGCCTGCGATAATTGCAAACAGAAATTCACGAAAGCGAGTAATATGAAGAGACACGGACCAAAATGTATGAGAGGTGAGACAAAAGTAAATATGTGATGGTAATTATTTAGAGCGCCCGCGTTCGTCGTTCGAGAAAGCGTTCTACCCAAAAGGTTTCTAACAGTTATGGTGCGATCGATTGGATGTACTCTGTGGAAAAGCGGGAGGGAATTCACATTCACCACGAACAGTGCGGACACGGGGGTGAAAGATGGATTTTAGGAGCTCCAGTAGATGGATACTGTCCAGAAACCAATACCGTATATCAATATCACGGCTGTTACTGGCACGGGTGTGAGATTCATGCAAAGCATAAAAAAGAAGAACGCGCATCCACAATGAGAAGAGATAAATTTATTAGAAAAAGCAAAGAATTCAACCTAGTAGTTATGTGGGAATGCGAATTTTGAAGAACGGGTAAAGATATAAAGATCGGTTGCGACACTACTCTTTATCCATATCAGTTAGTATACGATTTTGAGGCGCATCTCCAGCCAGAAGTTGAAACTACCGGAAATAGTTTAGAGTACGAAGCTGAGCACGTTCCGGTAAGCGTTAGTATAGGAGATAATTTCTCAGGAACGGTAACTCATATTTGTGATAAAGATCCCGCAAAACTTATAGAAAAATTCATAGAATATTTGAAAGTCAGGGGAAAAGCTATAAGAGAAGAAGTATGGTCAAGATACGAATTTAATACGGAATATTTACGCGAAAAACAAATCGCCCAGATCGAACAGTGGATAGAGCAAGTACCGGTTATAGGTTTTAACAGCAGTAAGTACGATATAAACTTAATAAAGAAATATTTAGTAGGCGAACTGTCATCAACAACGAAGAAAGTAATGGTTGGAAAAAGGGCGAACGCGACAATATTTCTATTTACTCCGGAGTTTAGATTTCTTGATGTAATACCTTACCTAGGACCCGGTGTAAGTTACGATAGTTGGATAAAAGCCTACGATTGCAAAGGACAGAAATCTTTCTTTCCTTACGAGTGGTTCGATTCTACAGACAAGCTGGATTACCCGGGACTAACGGATATAGAGAATTGGTATTCCAAACTATCTGGGAAAATGTTACTAGACGAAACAGAATTAAGCAAATGTCGTAGAATTTTCGAAGAAGAGAATATGAAAACTTTCAGAGATTGGTTGAAATATTATAACGATTTAGATGTAGCACCGTTCCTAGAAGCTGTGGGAAAAATGTGTGAATTTTATAAACACAGGGGTGTAGATATTTTCAAAGACGCGGTAACACTACCCGGAGTAGCTATACAATATTTATTGAGAGGAACCATTAAAGAACAAAAATCTTCAAAGACGATTATACCGGAGGATGCTCTATGCGCGCCGAAAGAAGAAAGATACAAAATGATGAAAGACGCTCTAGTTGGTGGTCCATCGATAGTATATATCGCCGGTGTTTCAAATATTAGAGTGGGTTCCAAACCTTGCGAGGCTGTTTTGGGGTACGACGCAAACGCGTTATATTTATCTACGTTAAATAAAGAGATGCCGTGTGGAAAAGAAACTATACATCATATAAATAACCCAAATAATCCTAAACTTATTAAAAAGTTTAGTAAAAGAGTTTTATCCGGAGACTGGTTTGGGTTTGCGGAGGTGGATATAGAAGTTCCACACAACTTAAAAGATAAGTTTTCCGAAATGTTTCCACTTTTTATAAACAGAGAAGTAGAGGTTGATGAAGTTCCCGCGCACATGTTAAAATATTTAAAAGATACTGGCCGAACTAGAGGAAACGGAAGAAAATTGGTGGGATCTATGTCGGCCACTGAAGTATTACTGTACGCGCCACTGTTGAAATGGTATTTAAAACACGGCCTAGAAATAACGGGAGTTCATCGTGTTATAGATTATATTAGTGGTAAACCCTTCGAATGGTTCGCTAAAGAATTTACAGCCGCAAGACGAACGGGTGATGTAGAACCGAATAAGAAACGTGGGGCCGACATAATGAAATTATTAAGGAAACTCGTGTTGCGGAAAAATGATAGAGGCAACGGAGAGACATTTAAATACGACATATACGCGAGACGAAACCTGTGTTGACAAAGCATTAAGATCCGCGTATTTTGATGATTTGAATTTGGAAGAGATAGGAGATGCGTACGAAATTCTTCAAGAAAACCCCGGTGCTCAGTAAAGAGACCATTCCACTGCGGAATAGCGGTTTATCAACTAGCTAAATTGAGAATGTTGGAATTTTACTACGAATTTCTAGACAAATACGTAAAAAGAGAATACTTCGAATTAATACAGATGGACACGGATAGTATGTATATAGGAGTTAGTGGAAAAACGATAGAGGAATTGATTAGACCTAACTTACTAGACGAGTTTGAAAAAGAAAAAAAGAAATGGTTGGCTTGGGATAAATGGAGTAATAGAGAACCAGGACTTTTCAAAATGGAATTTAGCGGAGATAGGGCGATAGCGTTATCTAGTAAGTTTTTATTTCGTAGAAAAATTTAATTCAATTAATAAAAACTCCGCGAAAGGAATGTCCAAGAGAACTAACGATTTAAATTGGGATAGATATAAACGAGTACTAAGCGAAACTACAGAAGATGGAAAACACATTATAGATGTAGCGCAAAATAGAGGATTTAAAATGAAAGACGGCGTTATGAAAACGTACTGTCAACAAAAATTAGGACTATCGGCGTACTACGATAAAAGACGCATGTTATCGGACGGAATACATACGGAACCTCTTTAAAGACTCTGATGATCCGGGGGTAACTGGGTGCCAGAAGGCACCACGAGAAGTTCTTCGCGAACAAACCCTCGAGAGGGCCCATCATCCAAATAGTAGAGCACGGGCTCATCGGGTTTGGTAATAGATCGATCTAGATGATATACATTGAGAGACCACATGGGATCAGTCACGCGGCGGCTGCCACCTTCGAGCTCTCCCGGTTGATAGAGGTACCGGACGTCAATATCCGATGGAAGCCGTTGCTCCTCTAAACCAACGGGTCGCCCATGCGAGACGGCAGAGGGCTTGCTCGTCACCCTTTTAAACTTGATAGCATCTACGGGCTTCTTACCTATCAATCTGGTCACCTCTCCGTTCAGTGCGGAGACCACGGCGGGCAGTCTGGCCACCCACTCGGTCGATCGCGAATGAGGGGTCTACAAGTTCTTTGGCATATTGGTGTCCGAACAGTCTCTCAGCCAGGGTTCGATTGAAGCGCTCCACGATCCCCTGGTCCCGGTGGATGTTGACGCGGCCGCGTCTGACAGAAACTTTGTGTTTAGCCAATATATGAGAGACCGCGCCCATGAACTCGCGGCCGCGATCGACCTGGAGAAGATTCGGCCATTTGAGAGGACTCCTCTTATATATTCGGGAAAGAGCCTCGGCTACTTCCTTAGACTCTTTAGTGGCCAACGGCTCAGCCCCCTTATAACGACTCGCTACGTCAACGATTGTCTGCGCGTACTTGTACGTCTTGCGACCGACGCGATCGTGAGGGAGAAACAGGAGTACCGCTTGGTGAACTTGGTTCGGCACCGGCACGTCGAATTTCGGGCGCGGAATATTGCGAGGCGCGGGTAAATAGATCTGCCAGATGGCCTGCTTCTTGAGCCATTCCTTGACAGCGTTTTCGGAAACCTTGGTCGCCGCCGCGAGTCCCTTCCAGTAGCCGCGTGGGCTATAGTACGTATTCGCCAGCTTGCGCATTAGTTTGGTATCAAGTTTACGCGTGTTCATCGTATGCGAAGTATTCTAATATATCGGACAATCTCCAACATGCACTCGTCAGCTCGTCCGGTAACTGCGTCATTAATAATAAACCATTGTTGGAAGTACAATCGCGATTGATTTTGGAGGTTAAGTTCTGAATGAACTCGGAGGAATCCCCAGGATTGGTGGGAGAATCTAACATCCGCTTCGCGAAAAGGGTGGCCGTTTTTTCGCGCCACGTCTCGAGAGAATCTTGGGCCAGACGGATCATACCCTTTGTGCCAGCTATACGGTGTCTAATGGCCGTGTAGCCTACATCGATCAAAGCGTAATAAAGATCGTCAACTAACAACGTTATATATATATATATATTTAAACAAGTGCTTATTTCAATCTCGATTGAATATATAGTAGCTGACGAGACCCGTCGCAGCCATTCCCACGACGATGAACGCGATCTCGCGGTCTTTTTGGGCCTCTGAAGGTACATAGAAATCTGAAAGTTGGGGCTCACGATTGATTGGATCGAGACTTCTCTGCGGATATGCCAGCGCGTACTCGCGGTTGGCTTCTTCAACGTTCTGGAAAGTTTGCGCGGTGTGATTCTCGCGGCGAAGCTATTGAGTTGTTCTACAGCTAAATCGTGACGCTCGCGCTCCTCATCCACGTTCGAGTTTTGTAGTTTAGAGAATAGAAAGTTGCTGCCTCTGAACGCCAATGCGTTCACGAGCGCTCCTCCTACTATTATTCCGATCGTAGCCATTTTATTTCCATATATTAACGGGTATAATTCCAGCTTTAATTAGATAATCTCGGGTCCAAAGTCCAAACTGCGCCCGTTACACCCAAGGTCACGAGCCCTATGTCTCTCACAGTAAAGTCCAATTTGGGAGCGGGCCCTCCTAAGACCATCTTTCCTGCTCGAGCATACACGATACTGAGACCCGATATCACCACGGCGTGATAAAGCGCATTCACTATCATTTTACCATCGCGTTCAGCCATTATTGCATATAAAAAGGAGCGCGTTTAATGTTTAAATGGGGCGCATCTCTCAACGATTGGATTGGAACCGCGTCCAACAGTGTTGGGGGTTGTTTTTTCAATTTCAGCCTCGTTGATGATAGGGGGGATCTGTTGTTGAAACGGTAAAGCACATACAGGGTGCCCACAACTGACAGACCACCAACAACAACCCACGGGATCCAATCAGTTGGAGCAATCGGTTCCAATCCAATAGCGATTGGGGGAGAAACAGCTGCCACCGGGTGTTTTGCCGTCTCTGTCTCCGATTGCAACGACCGTTTGGCCTCTCGAAGCTCGGCGAGTATTTTATCTTGTTTAGCTTTTCATGTGGCAGCAGCCGTTCTCCCAGCCGCCTGTCTTTTGGGACTTTTTATACGCGGTATGTCATCCAGTGGTGGAGTAACACTCGGGTTCGATTGTGTTGGAGCAATCGGGTTCAACTCCGTCACTCTCGCGGGTGTGTCTTGTGTCATCATTTATAATATTAGGGCTTATAGTTCGTGGACATATATGTCCAAATTGACAGTGTTTACCCGTGGTCAACGCGGTTGTCAGCGGAGCTAAGTACATTCCAAACTTGTGATAAATTGAGCAGCATGCCGTTCTAAGAGTGTGTCCTATAAAAGGGTCGGTCTCTAGATCGCGAATCAACCCCGCGGTGTCTGGTATAGGGAGAAGTATACTAACGGTGGTAGCGTACAAATGAATAGCCGCCGATCCGAGAGTTTTTGTCATCTCCGCACCTAATTTGGATTCGTATCGCGCATACATCGTATCGACCTCCGCATCTGACATCTTATCCACCTGACAAACTGAGAGTGCCTACCGAGATAATGCTCCGACTGTCCCCCAGCAACCAGCGCAGCTAGACGCTCGCGTCGCGCCGCGTTTTCATTTTCTTTCGGGACTGTATCGGCAGCCGTGCCGGCAGTCGTGCTGACAGGTGTTCCTACAGTTTCAGTCGTGTCGGCAGTCGGAGTGACTGTTTCTTCCATTAGCTGATCGAGAAGTTCGTCGCAGTTCATTATTGCTAATTTTCTTAAAATTAATTTAATTATTCTTACAAGTCTCATAAGTCTAACATATTGCCAAGCGCACCACCAGATACTTATGATCACCGTTATGCTCGCAATAAAGCTCGCAGCGGAGCAACAAATTCTTAGCAATTGCTCAGCATTGTTAAGCATTTTCTCAGCATTGTTAAGTATTTGTTAAGCATTGTTCAACATTGTTCAGCAATTGCTCAGCATTGTTCAGCATTTGCTCAGCATTGTTAAGCATTGCTCAGCATTGTTCAGCATTGTTAAGCATTTGTTCAGCATTTACTCAGCAGTTACTAATTAATTACATTATAAGCAGTTGGTTGATCAGTCTTTACCAGAAGCTTGGTGTGCTTAGTTTCCGAAAGTATCTGTCGAACCTCCAGGCGCTCCTCGCGCGTTGGGATAACGTCGTTCTCTCTAAGACATTCATCGAATGAGTCTCGGTCCTTGCAGTGGAAGAGGGCGACCCATTTCGTTTGCTCGCGCAGATCCTTGAGGACGGAGTGTACTTCTGAGTGGAGATCCATACGCTTTGCCTAGCATGGCGGCCAGAAAATGCGAGCTCAGAGAGCATGTCCTTCTTATTGGTCATCGCCGCCTTGGCCGAGCAATCGTCAATCACGTATAGGGTGGGCTCACCCTGGAATATTTGATAGAAGACACGCAGCCAACCGTGAAGCCTGTCGCCGGGGTCAATAACGTATACCTCAGGGTCGGTCCATATCCACGGGCGCCGCTGATAAGTCTCGTTGTGCCGCACAGTGGGACACAGGATCACAATGTGACGAAAGGCATCGCGGTAGGTGCCCTCTAGCAAGTCGAGGATGAAAACCGTTTTTCCGCATCCTGTCTGCCCACATATTATGGCAGAGTGGGCATCTCCAATCGTGAATTGGTATTGATTGCTAAAATTAGTATAAAGCTGAGACGTATCGGCCATTTTCGATGTTGAGTTGCGCGTCTGTTATTATATATAAGTATACGTTCAATGTGCCAGCTCCATCCGCCTCTTTGGTTATCTGGATCGTCACACCCTCACTAGCGTTCTCAACTTGACGTCCGCTACCGTGCATTTGGTCGTCGTCGCTGGCTCGCATGTCTAGCCATAGAGCGTATTTGGTAGTCAGAAAATCCGAGAGGGAGACGTCCGAGAGCTGCAGGTCTTTGGCAACCGCGGCAACCTCCGGGGAACGCTTAGAGCCGGAAGCAAAATGTTTTCTTACTTCGTCCCACTGCTGGTGCGCGCTAAGACCCGCGCTGTAGAGTTGATTGGGTACTCCCTCGATCGTCACCTCTACCTTCGTGATTTTGGGGTTATAGAATTTGTCGGATTTTCTAACACCGAGCGCGAACCGACCCTCCTCGAACAACATCAGTATACCTTTCATCGAGCGGGCGGGTACGTTGACGTTAATATTCCACAAATGTGTCGCTTTTGTCTTTCGTTATCTTGCGGGGGTGGCGAAGAACTCGGTCGTAAAGTATGGCAAACGCGCCGACATACTGGGATCTGATTAATCGACGCGAGTTCGGGCATCGTGACCATGTCGTACTCCAGCGACACATTGTCGATCGTATACTTCGATGTTATGTCAGTGGCTATGAGAACTCGGCCATAGTCGTTGAACGTTAGTTCGTATTCGAGGCGGTCCGCCAAAGCGCTCTGATAGTAGGGCATGTGACTCTCCAGCAACTCAAAGTCGAGCGGGATGTAGAATCGGTTGCCGTAAGCGGCCGCGACCGCGTTGTCGCTCGCGACGTTATCTGCCTTGTCACCAGCCCCGATTCTAAGTCTGGTTACGTTCTTATTTCGACTGGTGTCAATACCCTGATAGACAGCATTTTCGCGCTCTTGTGCCGTCTTCCACAGGTCCTGGTAGCAATGGTAGACGTCGCTGTCATCGATCGACATCACCTCATTACCAGAAATCTTTATCATAGTCTTCTTGACGATGGCGCGACCCAGGTTCTGAACGACGGTTCGGTCCGCGTCCGTCGATGTAAGCGAAATAGTGAAAGCGAGGCGAACAGTCCCCGGCATAATGACGTCGCTAGCTCCGAGTTGGGGAAGCGGACTAATAGCTGCTGGTTCTGGTCGATCGTCGATGGGTTGTTCGTAATAACGACACTCTGTCTCACACCTTTTGCCCCGAGGGGCTCACGCAGTCTGCGATATGGATTGAGTTTGCGACCGTATTGACTCGAAGACATAATCTATTAAACCTGTAAGGTTTTGTCTTTAATATAATAATAATTATTAAAGATGGCTGGTCTCGATATGGCATGGACGAATTCGATCACACTACGGGCGACCGAGACGATTACCTCGAAGATTACGATATTGACACGGAAATCGGTACATCCGATTTTCGCGATGACGATGCCTTCTACGGCATTGCCGAAACGAGCTTCATAGAGACACCCGAAACTCCGACATGGGCGGGCGGTGCCGATATTCCTGCAGGGATCTCCGAGGGTGAGCTGGCTCCTCTCGGGGAAACGGATTCTCTGGTGAAACAGTGGGAGAGTATAGTGTCTAATTACGGCATCAAGGCCACGTTGGAGTTTCGCAGCACTAAAAGAGGAGTCCTGTGGGTTAAATGGGGCAATAGCTGGAAGTTGCTGACGTACAAGAACGACCCGAACCGGTTCCTCGGCCCCTCTTCCTTAGGCCGATATGGGGTACTATTCGCTCGAGCTTTCGGATTGATCGGGGACCGGTCACAGGTGCCTAAAAAAATGATAAAAACCATGCACGATACCGACGAAACGCTGGCGAAGACGGCCGCCGCTATAGAAACGAGCGATATCAGCGAGGTCCCTCGTATAGTCACCGACGCTATTAACACAGTGGAAACCACGGTCAACGAAATAAACGGCACGAAGTATGACCCACCCCGTTACCTCTTCGCGAACTCCTGGGACTCAATAAGGTTCTGCAAACGGGCCGTGGTGAACTAGTTAATAACCTCTCCAAACTCACGGAGCTGGACGAACATATCGAGCAAGAAAAAAGAAAACTTGGGGAAGCCCGTGGCGATAGAGAATCTACCGAGCGGATCAACAAACTCCTACGGTCGTTGCGGGACGAAAGAGAAGCTCGCTTAGCGGCTGTCTCAATTAACCGTGAGACACTCTCTGGACAATTAAGTCGTAGCCACGAATCAATCACGAGTATACTGCACGAGGACACGACACTCGGTGAACGTCTTCGCACTCTGTTCAGAGAGAAGGGCTTCACAATAGTAACCATCCTCACAGCTTTCACCATGATTATATCGACCCTAATTCTATCTATATCGTCTCTAGTTCTATCTATCACGGGTGGTTCGGCACCAGCACCCGCGCCAGCACCAGCGCCAGCACCAGCGCCAGCACCAGCTCCATCCGGTGGAGCCAAAGAATGGATAAAAAAAACAACTAAAAGCCCTCGCCAATCTCTTGGCTAAATTAGCAGGAAAGTTGGCTGCCGCGCTGCCGCGCTGCCGCGCTGCCGCGCTGCCGCGCTGCCGCGCTGCCGCGCTGCCGCGCTGCCGCGCTGCCGCGCTGCCGCGCTGCCGCGCTGCCGCGCTGCCGCGCTGCCGCGCTGCCGCGCTGCCGCGCTGCCGCGCTGCCGCGCTGCCGCGCTGCCGCGCTGCCGCGCTGCCGCGCTGCCGCGCTGCCGCGCCCGCTGCCGCGCTGCCGCGCTGCCGCGCTGCCGCGCTGCCGCGCTGCCGCGCTGCCGCGCTGCCGCGCTGCCGCGCTGCCGCGCTGCCGCGCTGCCGCGCTGCCGCGCTGCCGCGCTGCCGCGCTGCCGCGCTGCCGCGCTGCCGCGCTGCCGCGCTGCCGCGCTGCCCGCGCTGCCGCGCTGCCGCGCTGCCGCGCTGCCGCGCTGCCGCGCTGCCGCGCTGCCGCGCTGCCGCGCTGCCTGGGTTGATCGGGGGTCTCCTCTCCTTCTTGCTATCTATATTATCAAAAACGGCCGGATGGCTCGCCGATAATGTTTGGGCTCTAATCGTGGCAATCGCCGGTCTCCTACTTTTAGCCTCCCGAGAGTTCCTAAATCCAAAGCACAAATAGTCCGACCACCACGAGGGCTACGACGAGCCATAATTTCTCCTCCTCGTGGGTTGTGGCACTATTTTCCCCTGTTTCAATCCAATCGCGATTGGGTGAACTTGCTGGTCCTATTGCAGAGGGTGAAACAGGAGCGGAACTCGGTGGAACACTGGGTTCGAATGAACTTGATGGGGGGCCAAATTCGTGAATTGGGGTTGGTGCTTGCGGTTTTATGAAATCGGTTCCACTGTCGGGGGTGCGCTTGATGATATCCACGTTCACGTTCCCGTTGTGGCCGATTTTTTGATTGACGGTGGCGATTACGATCTGATTATTGTAACCGTCAACCGGGTCGTCTCGTAGTATCATATCGCTCGGTGCCATATAAAGACCTATTCCAAATACATAGTCTACTGGGGTGCTGGCATTCTGCAAAACGTCTTGATACTGCTCGATCGCCTTCTCCAGGTCCACCTTAGCTGAGATGGCGTCCTCTACAAGTGCCAAGAATTGTTTTTGCGCATCAAACGCCGTTCCCGTGCCTAGTATAGAACTGCGAGTTTGCTTCTGTGCGCCGAGGATGGCCCAGACGTATGTCCGAATGGAGTCGTTGAGGCGAGTAACACCAGCCTGCGTGAACCCCATACCCTTATCTAACATAAATGTACCCCACGCGTCCCGGACCTCAGCAGCCTGCTGTATGTAATCTATGTGAGCTCGTTTCGGAGGTAACCACTCGCAGGATGAGACGCCACAGTGCCGACCTCCAGATACTTCCGGCCCGAAGGTCATCGTCGCGGGATCAAAATTCCCGGCGTTCCGACTAACGATGTGGTCACCCGATCGATCGTGTCTAAAATCAGTTTGCGTCCAATTCCCGGACTGGCCCCGAATGAGAACGTCCCCGAGACCAGGAAATACTTTCTGTCTCCAGTCCACATCTTTTGAAACGTTAAATTCGTTACACAGTCTTTCGAACGCCCTACGATCGTACGTGTTGGAAATGGGATTGCATGCGTCATCTTGAGGTAGTGAATACCTAGTTCTTTGTTAATCCTCCTAATGGTGTAATACGCGTGAAAGTTGTAGACACTTCGGAGCATGACATTCTCGGATGTCAGATGGTCTTGATGCGAAACTCCGCATCCGGCCGTTGCGCACCATACGGCGAAGTTGAGCTGATTCTGCCAAAACTGCATCGGTGTTGCTTTCCACCCTTTTCACCGGCCTCCATCGTAGTAATCTTGGGCAGCCTATATTGTTCAAAGATGTCGGGAAAATTGGTGGTAAAGCCACTTTTCGGTCTAACTGTTACAGTTGGGTGTACAATGTGGTTAACAACGTCTTTTTGCGTGTATTTACCTCCGACCACGTACTTTGCATTAGAGTTAAAGCTAAATGCTTGGGTATCCATTGAAAGATATTATTATGTTTGCTTCTATCACTAATGTTCAAAATGGGAGTTGTGAACTTCAAAAGTCGATCGACAACTGCTGCGGAAAACGCCGGGTAGGCCTCAGATCAATCACCTTCACGGTCGGGTGGAAAAACGTGGGAAAAGATCAAGGATTCGCGTTTGGGGATGGACAAGGCGGTCGACTCCGTGATCCAAAACTGCTAGACCCAGGACTTTGGAGCGCCGGAGACATACAAAAATGTGTTGCAATGGAACTTGCGGGTCGAGCCAGCCTCGTAATTTCAAAGATCAATGGGTTGGTGACATTCAAGGTCGAACGCGGGTGGACCGTAGCCGTGACAGGTGAGCTAGTCCCCTTGCTCGGTTTCGAGAAGGCACACTCGGCTAACGGCGGCATGTTTCAATCGGGGACCTATTTCGGAGACCGACCAGTGAATTTCGCGGTCACAAAAAATCTTCACATTCACTTGATGCAGCTCAGTACATCCGAGAACGTGGTAGACGGGGCTCCGAACACATTACTAAAAACTGTGCACGCCAGCGACTGTTTCTATGGTGAGACAGTGAACATCGACTTTCCAACACCCGAGATGAAACGTTTGGAATCGGGGCACATCCACGAATTGAAGATGTCTATTCTCGATGATAAAGCGCGAGAGTTGAAGAACGATTACCCGATTTCGATCGTTCTAGAAATAACCGATTAAACATAATTATATATTTATATATTAAACATGAGCATATACGGCTCAGGTAGACCTAGCACAGAACAGGACTTTCCCGTCGCGGGCGCAGCATATGATGAAGCCGCAATGAGAAGGCTGGAGGGAATGATAACGCAGGCCCGCACAGAGGCGGCTACGGCGATTGCGCACGTTCGGCGATTGCAAGCTCGAAAACCCATCATAACATTTTGTGCGGAGGAGCGGGGTTCACTAAGCGAGGGGGCCTACGAATATTCATTCGGTGCCAACGCGAGCAACAGATACGGGGGATACACCATGGCAGTGTCCGGGACGATTTTTCGAATGGCGGTCTGCTCGATCAACTTTCGCGGACACGCCCCTGCCGAAGTCCGAGTGAATGTCGTCCTGAATGGTGTAGAACAGAATGTTGGCATCACCAAGCACGCGGGGCAGAGGTCAGGGTTTACTATATTCGATGATGACACTACAATTAAAGTTTCGGCAGGTAGTGTTATTAACTTTGTTACAAAAATTGCCGACCAATCGGCTTCCTCCACTATTGTTACGCTGTTAATACAACTTGATTTATGATGAATGACGAGAAACTATATCCACACTTACCTTCGGGGACGGCCGACCCGGCATCCTTTAGGATGACCAGGATCGTCGAGATACAACATATTCAACATTAACACGAGGGAGAGATGCGGACGGGTTATGCGAAGAAATATAGACGGTCAGTCAATATATTAGAGGGGGTGAGCACCGCGTTAGCCTCAGCATCCGTTATAAGTGGGTTGGGGAGTGTGTCTTTATTGTCAACAGTTGTCGCTGCACCGGTCGCGGCGGCCTTGAGTGCGACAGCGGCGGGGGCGGGACTGTTTTGCATGACGGCCAGACTCGTGGGCCGAAAACTAGAGGCCAAGAGTCGAAAGCACGATCGAATAGCGGTTCTTGCGAGATCTAAGAAAAACAGTATCGACGTGTCGAAAGCGATAGCCGACAACGATATATCAGATAGCGAGTTCAAAATGGTCGTCGAAGAGATGGCCAGATACCAGGAGTTAAAGGGTACGATCCGGTCCAAGGCTCGACCACAAATTCTCGCGGACGAAGATATAAAAAAACTTGTTATGGAGGGGAGGGCCGACGAGAGAAAAAA
The DNA here is from genome assembly GCA_029237695.1 of Conchocele bisecta. Lineage (NCBI taxonomy): Eukaryota > Metazoa > Mollusca > Bivalvia > Lucinida > Thyasiridae > Conchocele > Conchocele bisecta. The sequence goes on from CM055279.1 coordinate 42,685,933, forward strand.
TCTCCTCTCCCGTCTCGGGACGTGATATGCTTATTCGCGTGTCTGCATCAACAGCAGGATATTCCTCCACCATACATTCCAGCTGTTCCTACGGCCCCTCCATACGGAACATAACAAAATATTTAGGGCCACGTTACGACACCCACTGACCACCATACATTTCTATAAATCGTGTAACCATTTCTACGATATCGCTTATAAAGAAATTGAAAAAATTATTACTGAACAGAACGAATTTATGTTATAATCACACCAAGTAGACGACAATGTTACAATTACACGGGTTATGAATATTTATAGCCAAGTTTATTTCTATGTAAACTGGCTATCTGAATTTATTTTTTGTATCAACCTCAAGCGGTCGGATAGGAACGCCGTTGTCATGCAGTTGTTTACCATAGCGACCACATTTATAGGGATAGAAATAAATAAATAAATTTTTTAGCTACAACCGCGGCGCGAACCCACGACCCACGTCTCTGTAGAGTGTCGCCTTAACCACACGACCACGAAGGCTGTTATGATAAACACTACCTAGTGTTGTACAATTATCGGTTTACACAGACGGTGTGTACACAGGTTATTATAGGCTGATCATATCTAACTGAAACACATTTTTTTAAATATCAGACGACAATGTTTCAATTCCACGGGTTATGAATGTGTGTATTTATAGTCGAGGTTAACAGACGGTACACACACTGTTATTTATAGCCGAGTGTATTTCTCCTTATCGATGGTATGTAAACTGACTATCTGAAATTATTTTTCATCAACCTCGAGCGGTCGGATAGGAACGCTGTTGTCATGCAGTTGTTTACCATAGCGATCACATTTGTAGGGATAGAAATAAATAAATTAGCTATAGTGGAGGAGCAAAATGACACCAATATGACAACGAGACGAAAACAAATATGTTTTATTAGTATAGTTTTATCTGTTCAATTGGACCTCTTTTCAAATTATGTATTTATGACACCAATTGTCACGATTTTGCTGTCGGGTGACAATTTCCTCGTTAACCAATTTTGGAGTTTTTCGGGGGGGCGGTTGGAGTAGTATATAGGGAGGGGAAATGATACCACCGTTAGGTGGTATCATTTTGACTCCCTATATACTACTAGGTGAAAAAACTATTTTCTAATAAATGAATTAATTAACAACCCTGTACATAGTACATGCATACAACAACAACAACAACAACAACGTATTGTGTGTCCAAGCTCATCCATTTTGGTTTTGGAGATTGGATCTACATATTACTCCCGATTGACAACAGAAAATTGCATAGCTTTTCAAGAGACCCAACCCCCTATAGAAGTGAATTATCTGGTATCCCATCCACCTATAGAAGCGCTTTTTTTACGAAATTAATACCCTCCTTTAAGTTTTAAAAAGTGCATATGTACTAAGAATTGTTTTAGAGGTACACAATCAAGGTGCATGATCACGTGGTTACCACAACAACAACAATGTCAGAAAGGTTGGAAGCGCGCCTACTCCCAAGTAAATATTATTTAATATTTTCCTTAATATACAACGTATTTTGATGAAACGTGGCGCAACAAATGCGTCTTCATGACCTGCATTTGGTGGTCTCGGGACTTCGGCACATACTTATGTCGTTTAATGACAGTAAACACGGACATCGATTCATTGCAAAACGACAGAAGTTTGTGCCAAAGTAACGAGACCACCAAATGCAGCTCAACAAGATGCGTTTCATGAGCCACATTTCATTAAAATCTCTTACATAATAAGGACAATATAACAGAATACGTACGAGGCGCTTCTGGAAGTTTCAGTAATTGTTGTTGTTGTAACCACGTGATCATGCACCTTGACAATGTTCCTTATTCCTTTAATACTTACGAGCGTCAGTAAACCCGTGATATCTTCTTTATGTGCATGTCGCTGGAACACGTATATTACAGCCTGTAAAAACCAAGAGCCGCATTTCAAGTGCCGAAACGACACAAAACCTACAATGACAATATATACATACATTAAACTGGTAAACATACGGATAGACAAAGTATATAATAGATATTAATGAGGTTTTCACTAAATGATATAAATTTAACATTAGATGGCCGCGGCCAGCATATTGCGCCCATCGAGGTAAATGATGGTCACAGTGTGCAACTTTTAAAGTAATTTGACCTTGACTTTGACATGGGGACCACATGAGTGGGGCATGGTATGAAAATATGGATGATGATATATCGTTTATTTAACCAGGTGAGCTGATTATCGTGAAATAATGTGCGAGTGATTGGGTCCTTAAGCGAAACAAACGAGTGAGCGTAGCGAACCGAGTTTGTTTAGCTATATGACCCAATCATGAGGGCATTATTTCAAGATAATCAGCTCACCTGGTTAACTAAACGTTTTCTTACATTTCATACTCAATAATTTATAAAAACAAAGTGAATCAAGTGTAACAAGAGTTGTCAGAAGACAATGAAGCTCGCCTGTAGGCAGCCTTCACTCAAACTTGGCACAGTTGCATAAAAAAACATGAATATTACATATAATTGACCTTGGGTTAAGGGGCGTGCGGTGGACCTTGACATTGGGGTCAGTGGTGCAAGGTGGGTCGCGGGTTTGCTATAGCATAATATAGCATATTAAGATGAATGCATGTATGCAATATCAATGCGCTCCCTGAAAAGAGAAGTAAAACAAAATTTAACCCAACGTTAAGTTTATGAACGCACTAAGTCGGTGATTTGTATACAGCATGATAGCTATTCACATGAGGAATGCATGTATGAATGTGCTAAGTTTGTGTCCTAGGAGAAAGGGGTGTGTGGTCATGTATTTGCTGTAGCACAATAGAGGATCATCAGATCAATGCATGTATGAAATATCAAAGCGTTCCCTGTAAATAAACAGAAGTTAAACAACATTTACCCCAACGTTAAGTTTATGAACATGCTAAGTTTGTGACATTGGGGTAGTTGGGTAGTGCGTTGTGGATTTGCTACAGCATGATAGAGGTTCATCTGAAGAATGCATGTATGAAATATCAAGGTGTTCCATGAAAGGAAACAGATGTTATAATACATTTGGGGTCGGCGTTGGGTCATGGATTCGCTATAGTACGATAGAGTTTCATCAGATGAATGCATGTATGAAATATCAAGGCGTTCCATGAAAGGAAACAGATGTCAAGACATTTACCCCAACGTTAAGTTTATGAATTATGAATGTGCTATGTTTGTGACCTAGGCCTTGGGAAAAGGGGTGGGGTGGGTCATGGATTTGCTATAGCACGATAGAGTATCATCAGATGAATGCATGTATGAAATATCAAGGCGTTCCCTGTAAAGAAACAGAAGTTATAAAAATACAGTTACTCCAACGTTAAGTTTATGATGTTGATCTTGGGGAAAGGGGTGGGGGGTCATGGATTTCCTGTAGCACAATAGAGGATCATCAGACGAATGCATGTATGAAATATCAAAGCGTTCCCTGTACCGAAACAGAAGTTACACAACATTTACCCCAACGTTAAGTTTATGAACATCGTAAGTTTGTGACCTTGACCTTGGGTTGGGTGATGGGTTGTGGATTTGCTACAGCATGATAGAGGGTCATCTGAGGAATGCATGTATGAAATATCAAGGCGTTCCATGAAAGGAAACAGATGTTATAAGACATTTACCCCAACTATAATTTTATGAATGTCTATGTTTATGACCTTGACCTTGGGGAAATGAGTGGGGGGGGGGGGGGGGGGGGGGGGGGGGGGTGTGTGAGTCATGGATTTGCAATAGCACGATAAAGTATCATCAGATCAATGCATGTATGAAATATCAAAAAGTTCCCTGTAAAGAAACAGAAGTTACACAACATTTACCCCAACGTTAAGTTTATGAACATGCTAAGTTTGTGACCTTGACCTTGGAGCAAGAGTTGGGTGGTGGGTTGTGGATGTGCTACAGCATGATAGAGGGTCATCTGAGGAATGCATGTATGAAATATCAAGGCGTTCCATGAAAGGAAACAGATGTTATAAGACATTTATCCCAACGTTAAGTTTATGAATATGCTATATTTATGACCTTGACCTTGGGGAAAGGGGTGGGGGTGAGTCATGGATTTGCTATAGCACGATAGAGTATTATCAGATGAATGCACGTATGAAATATCAAGGTGTTCCCTGTAAAGAAACAGAAGTTATAAAAATACATTTATTCCAATGTTAAGTTTATGATGTTGATCTTGGGGAAAGGGGTGGGGGGGGGGGGTCATGGATTTGCTGTAGCACAATAGAGGATCATCAGATGAATGCACGTATGAAATATCAAGGTGTTTCCTGTAAAGACACAGAAGTTATATAAAGACATTTACTCCAATGTTAAGTTTATGATGTTGATCTTGGGGAAATGGGTGGGGGGTCATGGATTTGCTGTAGCACAATAGAGGATCATCAGATAAATGCATGTATGAAATATCAAAGCGTTCCCTGTAAAGAAACATATGTTATAAGACATTTACTCCAACGTTAAGTTTATGAACATGTTAAGTTTGTGACCTTGACCTTGGAGCAAGGGTTGGGTGGTGGGTTGTGGATTTGCTACAGCATGATAGTGGGTCATCTGAGGAATGCATGTATGAAATATCAAGGCGTGCCATAAAAGGAAACAGATGTTATAAGACATTTACCCCAACGTTATTTTTAAGTTTATGAATGTGCTAAGTTTGTGACCTTCACCTTGGGGAAAGGGGTGGGAGGTGGGTCATGTATTTGTTATAGTACGATAGAGTTTCATCAGATGAATGCATGTATGAAATATGAAGGCATTCCCTGTAAATAAACAGAAGTTACACAACATTTACCCCAACGTTAAGTTTATGAATGTGCTAGGTTTGTGACCTTGACCTTGGGGTAAGGGTTTGGTGGTGAGTCGTGGATTTGCTACAGCATGATATAGGGTCATCTGAGGAATGCATGTATGAAATATTAAGGCGTTCCATGAAAGACAACATATGTTATAAGACATTTACCCCAACATTAAGTTTATGAATGTGCTAAGTTTATGACCTTGGGGTAAGGGATGGGCGGTGGGTCATGGATTTGCAATAGCACGATAGAGTCTCATCAGATGAATCCATGTCTGAAATATGAAGGCGTTCCCTGTAAATAAACAGAAGTCACACAACATTTACCCAAACGTTAAGTTTATGAACATGCTAAGTTTGTGACATTGACCTTGGGGTAAGAGTTGGGTGGTGGATCGTGGATTTGAGACAGCATGATAGAGGGTCAGCAGATGAATGCATGTATCAAATATGAAGGCATTCCCTGTAAATAAACAGAAGTTACACAACATTTACCCCAACGTTAAGTTTATGAACATGCTAAGTTTGTGACCTTGACCATGGGGTAAGGGTTGGGTGGTGGGTCGTGGATGTGCTACATCATGATAGAGGGTCATCTGAGGAATGCATGTATGAAATATCAAGGTGTTCCATCCATAAAAGGCAACAGATGTTATAATACATTTACCCCAACGTTAAGTTTATGAATGTGTTGAGTTTGTGACCTTGACCGTGACCTTGGGGTAAGGGTTGGGTGGTGGGTCATGGATTTGATACGGCATGATAGCGGGTCATCTGAGGAATGCATGTATGAAGTATCAAGGTGTTCCATGAAAGGAAACAGATGTTATAAGAAATTTACCCCAACGTTAAGTTTATGAATGTGCTAAGTTTGTGACCTTGACCTTGGGGTATGGGTTGGGTGGTGGGTCATGGATTTGCTACAGCATGATAGAGGGTCATCTGAGGAATGCATGTCTGAAATAACAAGGTGTTCCATGAAAGGAAACATAAGTTATAAGACATTTACCCAACGTTAAGTTTGTGGACGCCGACGATGCCGGGGGCATACATAAGCTCTTATGCACTTCGTGCAGCCGAGCTAAAAATGACCAAGATGTGTGCGTTTTCATAAAAGTCAGAATATTTTCTGCATTTTTTCTTATTTCTCATCAAAAGAAAGTATATGTTGTTACCACTCAGTTGAATCGTCTCGTCACTTTCGGTGAGACGTAAGGAATAATCAGATCTTTCCACGTAAAAAATGGGTAAAAATCTATACTCTATCAATTTTAGAGGGGGCGTGCGCTGGACACGCCCCGCCTGGATACGCACCTGTGATACAAACTCAATAGTTTGGTTAGGGTTATTCGGAGCAGCTCCACATTTAGCTAAACTAATTTGCCTCTGATATGTTATCTACGGCTACAATTTGACGCATTTAAAAAATGTTAGCAACCGAAGTGCATACCCAAACCTGTTGCATGTAGGTCAAACTGTAAATGTTATACCTTTAAACAAATAATCTTTGATGTAGAACTAGTAAATTGGCAACAATAATAGAACATGGAAATCGTTTTCCCATGGAAGACATCATTTCTCTTGTTGTTGTTGTTCAACAGCCAACATAACGAAATGAAGCTTTCAAATTTGCAAGATAGACAAGTACATGTCAGATAAACACCTTGACACGGTACAATAACCAATTTCTGCATGTGTCTTTTCTTTATTAATAATTTATTGATAAAGCTTTGCCAGTTTTATATTGCTAACATATCAAATTCGCCAGATAACCGATTGCAAAAATAACTCTTCCATGTGTTACATTAAAGAGATGGGGTTAAATTGCAACCCTCGTGAGAGGTATGGAGCAGGGTAGCAATTTTGTTTGTAATCCACATTGGGCATTTCATTCACACACGTTTACCCTATCATGGAATATATTTTATATTTTCTGCAGAATAAAAATATGGATGATTACAAATAAGCATGTGAAGCTTCTAGCCAATCCGACTGACAGTTACAGAACTAGAGAAAGTGAGCAGGGGCTACGTATACCGCCGGCCGCCACCTGGACCGACAAATAAAAAAGTTTAATGCAAATATTTAGAAAATTAACACAAATTTCTAAGTAATTTGACATGAAGGCACCATGGGTGGGGTATGGAATGAAAAAATGGATGATGATGAGCAAGTATATGAAGTTTAAAGTCAATCCGACTTACCGTTGCAGAGATACTTATGGGTACCCCAAAACTTTAACGCAAATCTTACGGAAGCAAATCTCTACGTAATTTGACATTGGACATCAGTGAAGGCCGCAAGAGTGTGGTATGGAATGAAAATATGGATGATGCTATGGAAGTATATGAAGTTTGAAGTCATTCCGACTTCCCGTTGCAGAGATACTTATGGGTACCCGAAAACTTTAACGCAAATCTTACGGAAGCAAATATCTAAGTAATTTGACCTTGACCTTGGACATGAAGGCCGCACGAGCGTGGTATGGAATGAAAATATGGATAATTATGAGAAAGTATATGAAGTTTGAGGTCAATCCGACATAAAGTTACAAAGATAATGGGTACCCAAATACTTTAACGCAGCCGAACGGATGGAAGGACGGACGGAATGATGAAAACTATATACCGCTCGGCATACTTCGTAAGCAGGGTGTATAAATAGTATGTAAACGAAAATGTTGACACACATTTTATTTCATTCCGTAACACTTCCGTACAAAAACATTCTTTATGATATTTACCCCGACCCGTGTGTAACCCGCCATAAGCACCTATCTGATCAAGATGATCAGAAAAAAGCTCGGTGATAACCCAGACTCCCATACCATGCCGTGCCAGTCTTAACATCTTGGCGACAGTCTAAACATCGTCAAGTTTTCTCAGAAGACATCGACTTTATTTGAGAAGTGTATTTATACAAACGGTTAGGTAGTATTGTTGTTTATCTACCGCGACTGCAGCATGTCACAGGCTCACATAGCGGAGGCCAGACAAAGCATTGGAGATGGTTCAATTTCGGAACACAGTTTTCCGAAATCCACTTCTACTAAATCACCGTCGACTAAATCGTCTTCCAAACCCACTAAACGGACACAGAAGGACGATATCTCCGACATGAGGAATGAGATGACTTCCTTGAAACAACAATTGTCGTCTACCACAGAACAAATTGCTGCTCTTGCTGGCTTTGTGAAACAGAGTTTATCAGCAAATTATACAAAGGAAACTGTCACCTCGGGTGATCAGAGACCGTCTTCAGAAAAGGAGAACAATCCTCGTGATTGAAGACCAATATTACCGTTGGACAACGACTTGGACAGGGATTACGGAATTGGCCCATACCGCAACAATTCTCACGCATCAGAAGATGAAATGTCGCTAATGCCAGGACAGACAGAGAGGCATGACTTATTAGGCAATGATTTGGCATCCGAGCCATCCAGGTTAGAAGATACCAAATGGTGCAAAATCACCCAGGGTGTATGCAAAAATAGTCCGGTATAAAAACATAGTGCAGGTGTTTTGAGGTCGCAGACACCGTTTGCTTGCAGATCTTGATCCATTACTACCCAGTTTCACTGGAGGAACATTTTGGGGTGCTTTTAACACCAGTTTTCAGCATATTTGTAGCATTTAAAAGAAAACACTGAACCTGTTGGTCACGTGATGTAAACAGAGTTTCCGTGGCCAAAAAATGTAAACAATATTGGGGGATATGACAAGGTTGGATTTTTCTTTCTTAGGAGTAAGTGAACCTATTGTTTAGTTCATGCAGAACCAGTACAGACTGGCTGCAGGTCATGTACAAGTGGGTCCCACAGCATCCATATGAATAGTGAACGTATGAGAGACTGGCCTTATTGGATGGCATTCGGTTAAATTATATAGTAAAACTATTTGGTGGTGTCTAACCTATAAGGTGAGCCTAGGCCCTATGTGAGATATGTTTTTTGTAGAATTTGAAGTTGGAAGTTTATGTTTCTTGTAGCTATGTCTCTGGGAACATAAATTAAAGTTACTGCGACAAGAGCAATCGAGCGAACTCCGCGATGCAACACACATTTGTTCTTTTTGTATCGCAGACGGACAGTTATCGGCTTTAAAATCTTCTAAAATCTTGATTTCTTACCTTTATTTGTCAAACACAAGAACCCAGTGTATGTAAATTACCTGTAGGTGATTGGGCTTGGAATGTGACAGTAATATACACCAAAACAGTCATAATAGTGTTTTTCTTTCTTTTTTTTCATTGATATTGTCTTCCTGATGGACAATTAAGGAGTTCGGGAAAGTGGCGCGACATCGCGACGCTGTTCCAAAATTTGCCAGAATTAGGCGTAAGTGTATTGTTTTGGCATATCAGTATAGTACCAATACACTAGTACTCAGAAAACATTGTTTTTCCTTTCCTCCTGTGTCATAAAGCAAATGTCTTGACTGACCGTTCCAAGCCAGTACCCTTTTGTCTGTCAACCATTCCAGAGTGGCATACATGTTGGTATTGTTTGAGTGATAAGTCTTTATATGTAGAATGGTTAGCTATAACACTATTTAGGGTAATGGTATGTGTTTTTATGGACTTTTGTGCATTTAATTCATTATCTATTAAAATTCTCCATAGTTCTGTAGTAGCTCAATTTAAGGCAGAATGTGGACAGTCACATGGTGGAGTTACACAGCTGCTGTGTGACAACGATTTGAGATATTTGCTCCAAACTTGGTACTGTATGAAGGAATAGAACCTAGTTTTGAATAGTGAATATTGTAGAATGATTTGTAGTGAGACTCGTACACTTATATGTTAGAGGATACCAAATGGTGCGAAATCGCCCAGGGTGTATGAAAAAATAGTCCGGTATAAAAAAATAGTGCGGGTGTTTTGAGGTCACAGACACCGTTTGCTTGCAAATCTTGATCCATTACTACCCAGTTTCACTGCAGGAACATTTTGGGGTGCTTTTAACACCAGTTTTCAGCATATTTGTAGCATTTAAAAGAAAACACTGAACCTGTTAGTCACGTGATGTAAACAGAGTTTCCGTAGGCAAAACATGTAAACAATATTGGGGGATATGACAAGGTTGGATTTTTCTTTCTTAGGAGTAAGTGAACCTATTGTTTAGTTCATGCAGAACCAGTACAGACTGGCTGCAGGTCATGTAGAAGTGGGTACCACAGCATCCATACGAATAGTGAAAGTATGAGAGACTGGCCTTATTGGATGGCATTCGGTTAAATTATATAGTAAAACTATTTGGTGGTGTCTAACCTGGATCCAGTTCAGTCACATGTGAACCAAAACCGCACAAAAGGTACAGATTCACACGATATATTTCGAGTGTTAAAAAAAAATATGAAAAATTGTCTGACGAAACGCGAAATCTTCTACAGGAGATGTTCGGAGAAGACGCCACTACCAAGATAGTGGAAATTGAAGAAGGTTTGTTGTTCGATGCCAGCCAATTGGAAATATTGAACAGTTCTTGGCATATCGAAAACCCAGAAAATCTGACTGCCTATAAGGATGAATACAAACTCAGTTTTCCACTACATGAGTACTAAGCAGGTTTTGAATGTGCCTAGATTTGACAGTATGATGGAATATCTAGTGTTAGAACGACATGGGAAGAAGACAGCACCTGTTAACTCCAGTCGACATGTGAATTTACATTCACAACCTGCAAAAACGATTGAAAAGTTTGCATTTCAAGGACAAACTGCTTCACGCATGGGGATAGTCATCAATGCATACATTCAGCAAGCATTAGGTGGCCGGCTTGGACAATTGTTATGCAAGGACCCAAATTTGGATCAAATAACACAGATGGTTAGAGACATTTTTGCAATGTCGACAAAAGCATTAGTCCAAGTGGCTCACTCGGGAGCATACCACCATGTGATTCGTCGCAAGGCTAGCTTAATGGACACCGGTTTAGACGAAATTCCAGATGTGAACAAATCATTAGCAGCCTTACCTTTATCAAGTGATGGCGTCTTTGGTAAGGGTCTTGAACAAACACTCAAAGAAGCCAAGATAAACGAAAACAACTGCACCAGAATTAGACAACAGGGCTAGCAAAGCTAGTAAGTAACAGCTCTATGAAACGTTTGAACTTCAGCACAGAGGCGTACACCACAAAGCGTGCTCAAAACCATCCTACAGTTTGGGACAAAAATACAAGACAGAGTCCAGGGATTACTCACGGGATAGCTATTCCCAGAGAAAACATACAGGCAGTTTTCGTGGGAGTAGAGGAAGGCCACGACAGTGACTTGGGAGGGATACTATGCAAGTTTCCGGAGATACCCGTGGGAGGTCGTTTAAGGTATTGTATCTAAAAGTGGAGAGAAATTACAGACGATCAATGGGCGTTGTCAGTGATGGAGGAGGGATACAAACTGGAGTTCGAAACAATTCCTCCCCCATCAGGAATAAGACACACGTCTGTATCTTCACCCCACGCAAGTATCTTAAACGCAGAGGTAGACATTTTGTTGAAAAAAGGTGCTGTAGAAAAGGGGCAAAACCTACCAATTCACAAGCCTATGTTTTGGCCCTACCAGTGCTCCTCGAGTGTTCACAAAAATCTGTGCAGTAGTAGCGGCATACTTGAGAACACAAAATGTTCGCCTTTCAGTAAACCAAATCAGAAACTTACTGTTCATGGATCGAATGAAATTGCTCAATCTTCTTGTGGATCTGGGATTCATAATAAACCAATCCAAGTCATCACTCATTCCCCGTCAAACAATAACTTACATAGGAGGTCTGTTTCATTTGAACTTGGGAATAGTGACTCCAACTGCAGACAGAAAGGTGAAATTATGTCAGGCGGTGGAGATAATCCTATTGAAGAAACAACATGCAATAGCAAGACATTATCTTCACCTGCTGGGAATAATTGCATCTTGCATAGAACTTGTGCCAAATGCCAGATTGTCCATGAGACCGATTCAATTACACATTCTACACTACTGGAAACCATCTCTACACAAGGTGGAAATGGAAATCCTATTTATTCACAGTCTGGAACACAGCTTAAACTGGTGGAAACAGCCAGTTCACATTATGAAGGGTCGGTCATTGTCAGTTCCACAAAGCAAGTGCAGTCACAACTGATGCTTCAAAAACCGGTTATGGTGGTCATATGAACAATCTGGTAGTACAGTGAGTTTGGTCTCCAACGGAACAAAATTGGCACATAAACTGTCTGGAGATGGAGGCAGTATTTCGAACATAGAAACATTTTCAGTCTCAACTGTAAGGTCAAACTGTGTTGATACGGTGCGACAACTCGACTGTTGTCCACTATATCAACAAGCAAGGGGGTGCTCATTCTCCACAACTATGCAATCAAGTGTGGAACCTGTTGATCTGGGCTTTGCAGAACAAAATGTGCCTCAGGGCAGCACATATTGCAGGAAAAAACAATGTGCTAGCAGATCAGTTGAGCCGCACGAAGATGCGAGCAACCGAGTGGTCTCTGAACAATATAGTAACACAACAACTGTTCCAACATTGGGGGGAACCAGCAATAGACTTGTTCGCATTCATCGAAAGTCGGAAAACAATAAAGTTTTGCTCATGGTTTCCTCACCCATAAGCATTATGCTCTAGATGCTCTAACAATCTCGTTGGAGGACATGTTTGCAATCGCTTTTCCACCAATATGCCTTGTCCCAAAAGTCCTTCAACACATGGCAAACTTCAAAGCGTGTCAGCTGATTTTGATAGCTCCCCATTGGCCCAGGAGACACTGGTATCCCGACAGTCTGCAGTACCTGATAGCATGTCCAATACGACTATCAGCAATTGCAAATCTCTTACACCAACCAAAAACAGAGATATTGCACCCAAATCTGAAAAATCTAAGACTGACTGCATGGCTACTATCGACAGACATTTTGAAACAAACGGATTTTCTAAGGAAACGAGAAAATTATTGTCTGCTTCCTGGCGATCTGGTACACAAAAAGACTACACCTCAAAATTTAGAAAATTCAGTAGCTGGTGTAGTTCAAAACAAGTTGATCCATATTCAGCCTCTTTAAATGAGGTTGCGGATTTTCAAACTTACTTGTATATTAGTGGTTTACAGTATAGGACAATTTCTGGTTATCGGTCCATGCTGTCGGCAGTTTTACCACCAGTAGGGAACATACCTGTCGGTCAGCATCCATATGTCATTAGGTTACTTAAAGGAGTGTTCAATTCACGTCCACAGAAAGTTAGACTTGTACCAGAATTGGATCTACCATTAGTACTGAATCTACTGCAAGGTAGCCCTTTTGAACCATTAACAAAAGCTCCCTTGAAATATGTTGCACGGAAAACAGTGTTTTTAGTATCCATTACTTCTTTCAGACGCTGCAGCGACATACAGTCCTTACAGCTCGGAGAGGGTGCCTTTAACATTCAGATCAAGGGGATCACATTTATAAGACATGGACTCGCTAAGCAGGACAGACCAACACATTTTGGTATGCAATTATTTGTGCCAGCTTTTCCTGAAAATAAGCTGCTCGACCCGAAATTGTCATTATTGGTATACATGTACATGTATATGGAACGAACGGAGCAGTTTCGTCATTCAGCAACGGATAAGAAACAATTTCTTGCAAATAATTCTCCTCATAACCCTGTCACCGCGCAAACCATTTCATGATGGATAGTGAGCGTTATTGGCATACAAAGATCCTAAAAAGAAAGTTAAAGGACATTCCACAAGGGCTGTAGGTCCTTCTTGTGCGCTTTTTTCAAGGTGCGTCAGTGAAATCTATTATGGATTCAGCAGATGGGTCAACATAATCTACATTCGCAAAGTTTTATTTGCGGCAGTTAGATGTCAGTGTATTAAAATAAGTTTATGTTTGAGATGTGTGATAAAATCCCAAAACATGGGATATGAACTATTATGTGTTGTGCATATTACACCCGGGAAAGGATCGGATCACAGCATTGCTGAAGGATATACAATAGAATATGCAGGGCCACCTCAGAGGAAGGATAGGCAAACTGGAAAGGAAAACGTCTCCCACCTCCAGGTACTAATTGCTCAGAATTCAGGTATATCCTAAACGAATGTTTTTGTAAGTGTTACGGAATGAAATAAAATTGAGGAATTTGTCCTCAAATTTAGATTTTATGAATGTAGTAACACTTGCCTACAGGAACCCACCCACCTCCTCGTAGAAGTTTTCTCTTTCCGGTGAAGTGTATACACTGTCGCCGGATTGACAAGACTGACACGGCATGGTATGGGAGTCTGGGTTATCACCGCGCTTTTTTCTGATCATCTTGAAGTCATTTGACCTTGGGCACAGCAACCACATGGGTGGGCTATCGAATGAGAATATGGATGATGACAAATAAGTATATGACATTTCAAGCCAATCCGAACTATGGTAACAGAGATAGTAGGTTGCAGAAAACGTAAACGCAATGTTTGGAAACAGACCGACCAGACAGGGTACTACTGTCTGTTTCACGAAACCTGCCCAAATTTTACAGCCATATAAACAATGCAAAAACAGTATTTTCTTTCGATAAAATCGGTCCTGTGTTTCTGAAATTCTAAAATTTCCCCATGTGAAGATATCTATCGGGATTTAACATGGGGAAATTGTTATTTCGCAATAAAATCCAAATTTTCCTTTAATTTAATATTATCGAAAACAATACTGTTTTGCCGTAAGATTTGGGCAGGTTTCGTGAAACAGCCAGTAAATTTATATATTGAGGGATTTTTTTTGTGAACAGAAACCATCTGTGAATCATACCAGGATGTGTAGCAAAGGCTACAAACAAGTCCCCCATTGACGGGATACGATCACTTGAGTCCGCAACGTTCATCTTTTCCATTTGCGACGGGACCATGTTCGACAGTGTAGGCAGTGCAACTCCCGTGTCCACGATATCTGTTGATTGGATTTCATGGTGTTTAACCATTTTCATGCTGAGGATACGCCATTATATATGATTGTGAAAAATACTAAACATTTTCATTCTATGTGCTCAGAAGTATATGCAGTGCGTCAATTCAGATATTGTGAAAATATAGGAGGGGTATGGACGGCAAAATATAGGGGATTTCTAACAAAATATAGGGGATATTTGTCAAAATATAGGGGATATTTGTCAAAAAATAGGGGATTTTTAACAAAATATAGGGGATATTTGTCAAAATATAGGGGGATTTGGTCAGCAGGTTGCCAAATTGTTCACCAATACTTGCTATTTAAAGGCTTTATCTGCAAATCACTGTCGATCTCCTGTGTAGAACAAGTATTTAACATGTTCCTGTCTACATTTGACAGTACATAAACATATATCGCACATGTCACCTTCACACGGACGGACGGACGGACGGCCCACCAATAGTGAAGAAGGGGCCATTTCCATTGTTATAGATC